>WNWU01000016.1:128631-246930 GCA_012654045.1 Ptyas mucosa
TCTCTCTCTCTCTCTCTCTCTCTCTCTCTCTCTCTCCATGTGTGTATGGAGTCAATCTAAAAGTCAATCCACTGTATAGCATAAAATATTGGGGCTACTCTACGAAATTGGTTTCAATTCTTTATACAAAAAAAGCCTACTCTGAGTCTTTGGGTTAATCATCTCTCTCTAAACTGTTGTAAGGATTAAGAAGGCTTAATGGTTTTGACAGGGTTCAAAATTTTTAACCTTCTTTCAAATATTCAGATACATGTAAAATTATATCCATTCCTAAATTGTAAACCAAAAATAAAAAAAAAGGACTAGTGGAAAAATTACTTCTCAGACCAATCTCTTTCATAAATGGTTCTTTTAAAGTGAGATGGAAAACCTGTAGGCCACATATGGCCAAATTACCTTCAATGGTACCCATCACCCCTGGAACTTAGACCATTGATTTACAACTGCAAACCTTGAAGAAACAGGAATACAATTTCCATTTGCTTTGCTTTTGGCAGAACAGCAAATGGAAACGCACAAGACTTTTTGGGGGGGGTGTTTGGAATCACACTGTGACAGGTAGCAGGAGGCCATGCCTCTCTGTGAATCTGTCAGAGATACAAAGGCAGCCCAGATATCCCAACACACACTGTATTCTAGCAAGCGGATAACAGAATTGGAGAATAGGAGTTCGGTTTAGTTTCCCATAAGGAAATCGCCTCGTGGGAAAGAGAAAGGCGTTAGAAAGGGATGATGGAATCTTAAAAACTAGGAGGAGTATTGGGAAGAGGAAGTGTATCTTAGAGGGAAGAGGTGGAATGGCTGGTAACCTAAGATGGATATAGGTTGAACATTGGCTTTTGAAAAATGTGTTGTTTTATTATTAAGGGCAATGTTGTCTGGAGATTGAAATGGGCTCTGTAGTTCTGATGTACATTAGGAGTGCTAGTTCAAGGGGAAGACTGCTGAAGTGGAGCAGTGAACAATTCAGATAGGTGTGCTGAAGAAAGGTGCAGACCAGCGTGGGAGAGCATTCACTCAGTGGATGGTGTCAAAAGAGGGAAGAAGGTCATGCTCTACCAATCAAATTGTACTGACGCTAGACCGAGAGAGAGACCAGTGGTCAGTATTACAGCATCATTGTTCAGTATCTTTAATCTTTTTTGAAGTCTACTTAAGAGTCTTCAGAAATAGAACAGCGTATATATAAATTAAACCAACATTATCGAGGGCACATATAAGCTATTAGAGAACATTTAAGTTGCATGTTTATCGCACAAAAAAGTCCTCCCTTTTCAACACAAGATGTGGCTTCAATCCTTTTCTGTTGATTATCATTATAAACAGGCAAGAGAAGCCATGAGAGCCCGAGCTGACATATCTAGTTGTAAATTACACTTGAGAAACTAGGCTAGAGTAACTAAAAGGAAACACCTAATTGGAAGACTTATATTGATTTTTTCATCAAATCATTAGAACTCATAAAAAAATCATGAGGGCTGTTTCAGCAATAACAAAGCTCAAAGCAGGAAATAAAAAGGAAGAAAGAAGAAAGTATAAGGCAACGACAGATAAAGACAAAACAAGTGTTGAGACACATCTCCTTTGAATTTATGTTGGAATATTGCACACAAATACCTAAGGGGTGGAGCTTGTATTATGACATCACAATGCAGATTTCACGATTTTGACAAACCATACAACTGCTGAGTTTTATGCATTTAAGTATGATTTTATCTGTGTGTAATCTGTAAATTAGTATTAACAATCTTAATTTCATAGCAACAGGGTTTGTTACTTTAAAACTGCACTGTAGCATTGAAATTTTAGGATCCTATTATAAATCTACTGAAAACTAAAATTCGTGGACATAAGGAATATAAATGCCACAGAAGAAAAAAAGTAATTGATATTTTGTTCTTGAAAATGAAATTTCCTTACATAATCTATTAAAAGAAAGCTCTGTTATCTAAAATAGTACACTACTAAGCTAATTTCCTCAAAATTAGATTCTAACATAAATCTAAAGACATCTTAGAATATATGAAATAATACTTTAAGAAATTAAAATATCAAAAATGTACTTTTAATTTTTAGTAAGAATTAGACTGTCAAGTGTTACCTTTGATGCCATTCTCATGAAAAGCTTATTTTGATCCTCTGATGTACTCATCTTTTCATTCCTAATCAAATCCTTCAGATCCAAATTATCATCATCTTGAAAATATCGGATTCTTTCTTTATCCACATGAGTAGGTATCTAATAATCAATATAAAAAAATCAAGATTGTTGATACGATTGCCAACTTATTTTAAAACAAACCCATGAAAAATGATATGAATCATGCTAGCACAAACCTACATCTGAAATTACGGTACTTTACGGTAAGTAATTTGACTTATGATCATTCATTTAATGATGGTCAGAACTAATGGATTTACAACCCATCCTCGAAGTTATGACTATTGCTACACCTTCAGAGTTATATGAACCTGATTTAAGCACTTGGCAACTGGATCACTTTTACGACGATTGTAGCATCCTGTGATAACATGACTGTAATTTGCAATCTTTCCAGTCATTTTCCGACAAGCAAAATCAATGGGGAAGCCAGCAGGAAATGTCTTAGTTAATGATCATGGTGATTCACTTAACAACCAAAGGGGAGGAAACTCATAGAATTGGGTGTAGTCACATGATACCTCACTTAACTATCATGCTGTTTAATGATGAATTTTCTGGTCCCACTATGATCATAAGTTAAGGACTTCCTGTTCAGAAAATCAGTTTCAACAAAATGTAAATTGACAGTATAAAATGTAACTTTATATTTGGTATAATCAACAAAATGAGCATCTAGAAAAAGCTGTTCAAAATTATAGAAAAGCATCTTAAAGATATTTTTTCTTAAAACATATTTACAAACGCATCATCCCTTCAAAGGGAAAACAAAACAGGGATGTATAAAGCATTTCTATTCAAAATGGAGTGTTCCATCCATTTGAAACACCTTGTTCCTTCCCAAAACAGCTCAAGAAAATGTTTAAATTATATAATTATAATTATAATTATATATATATATAAAAAAACACCCACCATTTGATTCTTCCTCCTTCTGCCTACATGATCCAATGTTTCTTCTGAAATATTAACAGGCCATGCTCTGCCAGATTTATCAGTTCTGACCAAGATTGCTTCATTGTCTTCTTGAAAACTAGTTTTCTATATTAAGATAATTAAAAAAAAGGAGAGAGTTAATAAACACTGAAGCAGGTGTTGCATCTTAATTTATAAACTCAACAATTGTTATCTACTAAATTTACCATTTAAACAGAACATGAAATCTAGAAAATTCAAAACAATTATTTTCTACTAAAATAAATATAGAATTAAGATCCTTCTAAGAGCAAAAACTATACTCTACACATACAAATGACTCATTTGGTATAATTTTATTCACTAAGTGCTGATATTATAAGTATGTTTGAAAATATTTTAACTTATTGGACACGTATTGGACACGTTATTCCCTATAACCTTTAAAAGATCACACAGCATTTCATCGCACTTCAAAGTTACAGACCAGTTAATATAGACCAGGTTTTTTTGTGACCGACATGAAATGTTACCTTGAGCTGATGGGAAAGTGTCATGGAAAACCAAAACTACACCCCCATCAGAGCCCAACCAATCTTGGTAATATATGCCAGATTTTTGTGTTCATCCACTATCATGTCATCTTTACTGTGGAGGAAAAAAACTGATCCACCATTCTCTACTCAGTTTGGGATCGAGATTAGGTTAAAAGGATATACCGTATATACTCAAGTATAAGCCGACCTGAATATAAACCGAGGCACCTAATTTTACCACACACACAACAACAACCCCTGGGAAAACTTATTGACTCAAGTATAAGCCGAGGGTGGGAAATGCAGCGGCTACTGGTAAATTTCAAAATAAAAATAGATACCAATAAAATTACATTAATTGAGTCATCAATAGGTTAAATGTTTTTGAATATTTATTTCAAAGAAAAACAGTAAACTAGCTCTGTAAGTGGAAAAGAGGATCAACAAAAACAATATGATATCAACAATAACTTTAAAAGTACTGTATATGAGTTGGGTAGCTATATAAATTTGTTTAATAAATACAATGGGAAAGGTCTTTGGGGATTCCAGAATTTACATGGCACTAATTGGATTTTTGATCTCCCTTTTATTTTGAGACATAATAGACTAGTTTTACACTATAACTAAATTACACAAGAGAATGTAGTATATATACCAAAAAATAATTCAATAATAATTTAATCTGATACATTGGGTTAAGTGATGTAGGGCTTGATCTAATTTCAGGCAAGTTCAAGCCTCTGTTAAGAGATACCTGCATTCTCTCTCTCTCAGTTAAAAATGTGCTGAAAAACTCGGCTTATACTCGAGTATATATGGTAATTTGCATTAGGATTAATTCGTTCAAAAGTTTCTAAGAGAATCTGGAAATGGAATTGAGCCTCTTTTCTAAAGTAAGGATCTGTACTTTCCCAGCTAGCTAACCTTTTTACAACTGTACTTTTTATTTGTACAAATAACGAAATAGTCCTATCCAATAATGTCTGAAATGTTCTACCAACCAACAGCAGTGATGCAGTGGTTAAAATGCAGTATTACAGGCTAACTCAGCCCACAGCCTGAAGTTAAATCCTGACAGGGCTCAAGATTGACTCAGCCTTCTTTACTTCTAAGGTCGGTAAAATGAGGAGCCAGATTGTTGGGGGCAATATGCTGACATTGTAAACTGCCTAGAGGATGCTGTAAAGCATTATAAGGCACTATATAAGTTTACGGGCTATTGCTATTGCTATTATTTTTGTCAGCTTACCAATAACTCTCAAATTCTTATCTCTCTGCCATCTGTATTCCTATAATCAGTAATATATCAGGCAGTGGTGGGTTTCAAAATTTTTTACCACCGGTTCTGTGGGTGTGGCTTGGTGGGCGTGACATGGCTTAGTGGGCATTGCTTGGTGGGCGTGGCAGGGGAAGGATACTGTAAAATCTCCATTTCCACCCCACTCCAGGGAAAAGATACTACAAAATCCCCATTTCCTCCTGATCAGATGGGACTCGGGAGACAGAGAATAGATGGGGGCGGGGCCAGTCAGAATTTTTACTACCGGTTCTCCGAACTACTCAAAATTTCCGCTACCGGTTCTCCAGAACTGGTCAGAACCTGCTGCAACCCACCTCTGATATCAGGGTATATTAAGTACATGTTTAGTTTCTTTTCTTAACATAATGAATGGTAATAGTGGCTGTGTTTGTTTTGGCCCAACATGATAACTAAATTATAACAATTAACTATGGGTTAACATTGTGTCTGTGTGTTTGTGCCTTTGAGTCAGTGTTGATTCCTGGTGACTGTAGGTGCCTTGGCAAAGCTTTTGAAAGTGGTTTGCCATTACCTTCTTCTTAGGACTAACAAAGAGTCAAGGGACATCCAGCTGACTTAACACCTAAGCTGGAACTTATACAGTCCAGGGGCTTCTAGTCCTGTGCTTTAAATATTATACCAAACTGGCTTTTAATTTAATGTGCAAACCAAGTCATAGAATAAAGGTAAAGGTTTCCCTTGCACATATGTGCTAGTCATTCCCGACTCCAGGGGCGGTGCTCATCTCCATTTCAAAGCCGAAGAGCCAGCACTGTCCAAAGATGTCTCCATGGTCATATGGACAGCATGACTAAATGCCAAAGGCACACGGAACGCTGTTACCTTCCTACCAAAGGTGGTCCCTATTTTTCTACCTTTTTATGTGCTTTCTAACTGCTAGGTTGGCAGAAGCTGGGACAAGTAACGGGAACTCACCCCGTTACGTGGCACTAGGCATTCAAAGCGCTGAACTGTGTCCCTCTTCAAAAATTATTTGACATTATTCAAAGTCAAATAATAATGAGTGCTAAAAAGAGTAAAAGAAAGTTTTCTTTCCTACTCCACCTATGAAAATTAGCAGGAGTCAGATCATTTCCTTATTCTTCAACAACATTTGCAGGTATGATAAAATGTTGTAACCTTAATCTCTTTTATTACATGTATCCTTTAGACATGCTTATCCTGGTCTTCCATGAAAGCTTCATAGGAAAGCCTGCTACCACATAAAAACCGAACCTGAAATGATGTTTTCAGCTTACTTGCATTAATAGAGGCCTCCAAAAGATGCAAGTGTGTATTTCTATTTATAAGCTTTGGAAACAGAAATTAAGAGCAGAATATAAACTTCTCGCTCAGTCATTAGAGAAGCAGCAGATCACTGTCTGTTAATTGATTAAATTAACTCTAATAAGGGGAATGTCATCAAAATTGGGCACATTAAAACTGACTTTGTCAACTTTGATATATGCTGAAATAAATCTCTATCCAAGTCATTTTCAGGCAAATAAACAATGTGTTGAACTCACATCTGTTCTACCACTAAATGACTGCCCACCCGCTGAAAATTCTAAGACCTACCAAAAGAAAAAAAAAGTTCTATAGTTATGGAAGTATCAAAGCTCTAAGGGCTTAATTATATTCTTCAGAAAAACCAACACAGCAATAATAAAGAAGTGTGGGGGAAAAACTGCAGATCTATACATTTCGCCCTTGTTATATTTTGATCTGCAACAATCTCTCTCCTTCTGCACAAAAGATTTATCATACTTTTTGCATAAGCAATTTTTTTAGAAAAGTTATTATTTCTTTGTCAACTACTAAAGCAATATTTTGTATTATTTGCAGATACGGGACATGCTTTAATTACTAAATATTGTACTTCAAATAAGAAGAGTCCCCGATAATGAATACAGTAGTTTATAAGAATAAAAAAATAAAAAGAAGGAAAATTTGGATATTGCCATCAACGGTATTCACACATTTGTTTGTATAATAATGAGAATTTCTTCTTGCCATGCAACTGAATTTCAAGGAGCCTTTGGAAGATGTAATATTGCAAAACTCTCAGGCCCTGTAGCTGTTTTATAATACTTTTACTAAAGCATTTTACTTATGTATTTTTCACTGCTGTTGGGACAAAAGGACTCCAATATTCCCTTTATATAATTACTTTACTTTATATAACTACTATTTTAAAGGATTACTTTATATAACTGTCCCAACAAACTATAAGAATTTCTCACTAACAATGTATAAAATTGAATTCCATGCATCTAGTGCCATAAATCCCTCATAACTTGCAGATGTTGGTAAGTATTGTTAGCAGTCCCGCCCAAAAAAACAACCCTCTATGTTGCTATTGGATAACTATCTTCCATATAATGCTTAAGATACTGGTATCTTTACATTATCTACTAATTCTGAAGTAAGTCAATGAAATATGCAGTAAGATATGCAAAGAACTATAGTCTAAAATATTTGTCAATCAAAAAGTCTCATTCAAATTTCAGGGAAGCTCTTTCATAAATTACTTTCAGATGAGCTTATCCATATCAGGAGCTTATTTTATTATTTATTTTTTGCTCAAGAATAGTGGCAGATGTTTTCCATCAGGCGTTCATAAACATGTCTAAAAAAAATGTGCAAATCAGAGACAGAAATCTGTCTCCCTCCAAATGTTGTTGAACTCCCAACATCCCTTCTCTCACTTGTCAACTAATTCATACTATCTACGCAACCCACAGAGTTAATTTTAAAATGACATTAATGACGTAGATGAGGAAAAGACAGCATGAATTTCTTTGGAATTCATGTTCATATGTCATGAGTACTATAATAAAGTCACTGCCACAAAGAAATGGACTTGCAATTTTCCTAAAAACGCTGCTGTGCTAGGCTTGGCTACCTACAAAATGTTCATTCACCAGAAGGTAGCTGGTAGCTGGTATTCAGTTGACTAGATGGCCAGAATTAGTTTTAAGAAGGCAGAACGGCATGTTGTCATTCTTTTAGAACCAGATTTCCAGAAGGATGTAGTATTTTTAAAATAATTTTAAAAGTATTCGGCTTTTATGAAGAAAATCACTCATTAACTTGTTTGGAAATACAGAGTATCAATAATACAACTGAATTCAGCCACAACAGAAATATTTTCCAAAACCTGGAAAATTGCAGGAATCAAGAAAATCACAGGAATTATGCAAACATTATTTCCAATCTTTAAAAAGGAAGTGATTTCATGATTTGGAAGACTCCAATATTTACAGATAAATAAATGAACATATTAGAATAGAGTACTTCTTAACAGGGAGAACATGTCCGCACTGTGGGTTTGTATAACACGAAAAACCATAAGCTACGATTTACTAATAAATGTGGTAAACTTTCAAATGAATGGGACCCATTAATAAAATACATACATAAGGAATACAGCCTTGAAGCAGCTACCTCACAGCAAATCTTACCAGAAGATTCCCATGGCAACTCCTTGATATGTTTCTTTTCATTGAGACAATTATTCTCTTTTTGAAGATGTTAACAGTAGAAGGGTTGGGAAGTAACCCAAGATCTATTACTTATAAATATGTATGCTTACATCATCTATTATTTATGCATATATGTGCCTGCATCATTTTCCCTTCCTTTTTGGAATGTGTAAATATATCAACACATCTCTTTGTTTGCAGGTCTCTCACTATTTGCTTGGTGGGTATCCTCCAGCATATACCATCTAATAAAGACTGGCTATGTTGACACATTGCACGAAGCCCTAATGTTTTGTTTGGTTTTCTGAGCCTTGATTATTTGCTTTGTGTCCTGTGTTTTGATTCCAAACATTAAAAAAAAAAAAACTTTTGATTCCAAACATAAATAACTGATTTACGTAGTAAACAAAACCAAACACACATTATGGCTTCGTGCAATGTGTCAACATAGCTAGTCGCTCTAGATCAGATTTTAATTTACTAATTTTGGACAGGAACTACATCTTTTGCATACAATTATGTTTTATGTTTTATAAAATTATCCACAGTTCCTATGGATCAACAAATCAGTATGGTAGTCGTTCAGGTTTGAAGGCATGCTAACTATGGACATGGCTCTGCAGCCACATTGGGCCCTTGCCAAGGGCTTTCTAGCAGGTTCTGTCACGTTCTGTCAGCAGCTGCAGCTTATACTGCCCTTGGCTGGAGGCCACAATGGAGTAGGATTTCTTCACAGCACTGACCTCGAGGTCTCTTCCCAGACTCCAGTACACTATAGGGCCATGATGGCGAACCTATGGCACTATAGCCATATCAGTGGTCATGCGAGCTCAGCTTCGCCGCACATGCGCACCGGCCAGCTGTTTTCGGGCCTTCTGGGCCCACCAGAAGTAGGGAAACAGGCTGTTTCCTGCCTCCGGAGGGCCTGGGGGGTGGGGGTGGGGAAGGCCCATTTTTCTCTCTCACATGGCTCCAGAACTTCTCTATGAGTTTGGGGATGGCGAAAACGGCCTTCCCCATCCCCCACAACCCCGAGGCCCTCCGGAGGCCAGAAACGGCCCGTTTCCCAATTTCCAGTTGGACAGGAAGTGATTTTTTTGCTGTTCCCAGTCTCTAGAGCCTCTTAGGAGTCTCTGGAGGCTGGGGACAGCAAAAAAGTCACTTCCTGTCCAACCGGAAGTTGGGAAACGAGCCATTTCTGGTCTCCGGAGGGCCTCCAGGAGGGGTGGGGAAGGCCGTTTTTGCCCTCCCCAGACTCATAGAGAGGCTCTGGAGCCAGGTGAGAGAGAAAAACGGGCCTACCAGGCCATCGCATGCCAGGAGTGGGGGGGGGAATCACATGCGCATGTGCGGTGCGCATAGAATTATGGGTGTGGGCATGTGCGCGTGATCCACCACCACCACCTCTCCTGGCACATGATGGCAAAAAGGTTAGCCATCACTGCTATAGGGCAACTGGCAAGGCATATGAAGGTCATCCATTTTGATGACATGTCCTACTAATTTCATTTGGGCTCTGATAATCAGGAACTCAATGCTGATATATCTCACCAGTTGCTGGCAAGCTGTACTATGAAGCCTCTCCATCAGTTCTGAAGACAAAAGCTGCCAAATATAAAACTGTCCCAAAGGTGCTCTTTTTGAAGGGGCACATGGACTTTCTTGTTTTTCTTGAAGGTGTTTCGCTTCTCATCCAAGAAGCTTCTTCAGCTCTGACTGAATAGTGAGGAATGGAAGGGTTTATATTCCTTTTTTTTTTAAATTTGATTTATATGCCGCCCTTCTCCGGAGACTCAGGGCAGCTTACAGTGCGCTAAGCAATAGCCTTCATACTTTTGTATATTTATACAAAGTCAGCTTATTGCCCCCCACAAACTGGGTCCTCAATTTACCTACCTTAGAAAGGATGGAAGGCTGAGTCAACCTTGAGCCTTGGTGAGATTCGAACCTGCAATAATTGCAGGCAGCTGGTGTTAATAACAGGGTGCTTTAGACCACTGTACTATCCAAGGCTCTTGGACAAAAAGACAAAAAGAAACCAGCTGTCTGCAAGGAATATAAATCCTTCCACTCCCCACCATCCAGTCAGAGTTGAAGAAGCATCTTGGATGAGAAGTAAAACATCTTCAAAGAAAAACCAGAAAGTCCAGTTACCTCTTGAAAAAAGCACCTTTGGGACAACCATGACCTGGATGATTGAGAATTTCCATAGGCATTCTGATATAAAACTGTGAACAGCATCGCAGAATAACACCCACAGTTACCACAACAATGGAGTTTCAGTGCCTCCATTGTGTTAGACTCTAGAGTGGGACTGCAGAGCCACCTCTGTACCCCACAGATGGACTGCACATCAGCATGTCCTTTTTAAATCGAAAGGTTATTATACGTAAAAAGCCTTAACTGATCAAAACATGATCGTAAAAGCATCCGAGTTACTTCTTTCGGCATCAGAACAATTACCTCAAAATTATAAGCTACATTCATTGCATGCTGCACATACTCTGTGACATAAATCATACGTATTTGATTAGTCCAATATTATGTATATTTATAACAATTGTATATAGAGATTACATAGTAGAAACTTTACCACCAATTCCTGCACACACACACACACACACACACACACACACCCCGGTGGACGGCATGCTAAGTAAAATATGCTCTTAGGTAGACTTCTCCATAATTTCACATCAGAAACTGAAAAGGCTCCACAATGGAGTATAATTGGAACACAACACACAGCTGAGCAAAGCAGACTGATTACATGAGGTCACTATCTATTAAAATGGACCTTTTTTCAATATTTGTTGGGTAATTAATAAAATTTTAAGAATAGCACTGTCACAGAGAGAGGAGGAAAGGGAAAAATAATGATTCTTAAAGACAAACATAGAACAAGCTGAGCTAATGAAAAACATACGCACAGGTCCAATGGGGTGCAAGATAAATGTAGTTCTCTATACTAAAACTAAGCTAAAGTAATCCAGATCCAGTATCAACAAAAGAACAGCAATATTTAGATAAAGATGTCATATAGCATTAACAGGCAGAGTGGAATGGAAATGTTTAGACCAGTGTTTCTCAACTTGGCAATTTTAAGATGTCTTGCTGGCTGGGGAATTCTTGGGAATTGAAGTCCACAGATCTTAAGGTTGCCAAAACTGACAAACACTGGTTTAACCACACTGGTCAAACTGGATATTTCAAGTGAACAAAAACTGACTTAATCAATGAATTACTACAAATATGAATGCATACTTATTCATGCAACCAAGTAGGTTAACATCAAGGCACACAGAATAAAATGGGGCAACCAAAATTAAGATAAATAATTTGAGACTATAAGAAGAGGGTCTGAATAAAGTTCATCGACTTGTATATTAAAAGAAAACCAAAAAAATCAAGCCTGAAAAACAGCCACCCAAAACAATGTGTTCACTGGCTTCATGAACTTCTGAATTAATTATTGTGCTCTGCAAAAAGGTTGGTAAGATAAAATTTTGAGGTTTTAGCAGCATATTGTATGTACCCTGAGTGTGAAAATTAAATTTGGGGCAAAATGTAAAAACTCCCAGTACTATATGCAAAGTTATCTGGAAAGGACCAAAAAAAAATCTCCTTTTTTAGTTTTCCAAAACATTTGCCTGCAAGCAATTTAGGAACAAGGCATCAGCTGCAATTCTAGCTTTCTGCAAAGAAGCAGTTCTCTTCTGAGGATTGCAATCCTGGTGTGATGGAAGGGGTCAATAGCTTCAATACTCTGAGAGCTACACCAGTAACAGTGTGAGGTCCTGATGGGGTCTCCTTTGCCAGTGATTGAAAAGGGAGGAAAGGGGAGCTAAGATCAATCCACAGTAGAAATGGAAGACTCATAGGGCTCTGCAAGTGTGAAGGAAGTGAATCTCATTTAGAAATTCAAACAAAGGGCCCAGCAGAGATTATACTACCTGAGACTTCATAGGAAACAACAACTGAATGAAAAACTGCTGGTGACCTTCTACCGCTGCACCATAGAGAGTATTTTAACTTATTGCACCTGTGCATGGTTTGCCAATTGCACAGTGGCAGATAGGACAGCGCTCTAGAGGGTTAAAGTCATTGTCCAAAGGATCATTGGTTGCCCACTCCCCTCTTTGGAAGAGCTTTATAGCTTCCACTGCTTTAAGAAAGTTCAAAACATTCTTAAAGATCCATCTCATCCTGGGCACCCTTTTTTTGAACTATTACCATCTGGCAGATGGTACAGAATAATAAAAACAAGGACAAATAGGCTAAAAACAGCTTCTATCCCAGAGCAGTAATTATTCTGAATTCTACT
This sequence comes from Ptyas mucosa, assembly GCA_012654045.1. Taxonomy (NCBI): domain Eukaryota; kingdom Metazoa; phylum Chordata; class Lepidosauria; order Squamata; family Colubridae; genus Ptyas; species Ptyas mucosa. The sequence goes on from WNWU01000016.1 coordinate 141,356, forward strand.
GTATAGTGCAGTGATGGCTAACCTTTTTGCCATCGAGTGCCCAAAGCGTGGGGAGCGGGGGGGGGGGTGTCGCATGCACACGTGCCCACACCCATAATTCTATGTACCCTGCCCCCACACATGCGCATGCAAACCCCCTCCCGCACATGCACACATGACCCCCCACGCTTTGGGCATGCAATGGCATGGTGCGCCATCGGACTTCCGGTGGAACTGGAAGTTGGGAAACAGTCCATTTCCGGCCTCCGGAGGGCCTCCAGAGGGATGGGGAAGGCCGTTTTTGCCCTCCCCAGGCTCCTAGAAAGGCTCTGGAGCCTGGGGGAGTGAAAAACAGGCCTTCCTCACACACACTCTCCCGAGACCTTCCAGAGGCCAGAAACAGCATGTTTCCTGACTTCTGTGGGCCCAGAAGGCCTGAAAATCAGCTGGCCAGCGCACGCATGTGCACCAGAGCTCAGCCTGAGTGCCCACCAATATAGCTCCGCGTGCCACCTGTGGCACCCGTGCCATAGGTTCGCCATCACGGGTATAGTGTAACACTAATGCAATATCGGGGTTTTCAATTTAATTGTATAGAATGCGAAGGATGTGTGTTTGTGTTTTATTTTTATAGTTATAGTGTAATTGGCGAGTTTTGAACATCCTTATGATGAAAGATCAATGCTAGGACTTAGTATGTATATTTCCTTTTGCAAACATCAGCCTGAAAAGCTGGAGGAAGAGATAAGAAACATCACCAAATCTGAAGCAGGCGCTGCAAAAGGCTCCGAATTTCAAAGAGAAGAAAGCTATTATGATAGCCAGAACAAGAGAGAAGATGAAAGTCTTAGACAACAAAAAGCACATATGACAACTGAATGCATAGTTTCAGTATCAAACAAGGGCACGAGAGCTCAATCTAAAATGACAACCAAAGAATACAACGGAACAGGAAAATGAGATCTTTTTAAGACCAAAGAACTCATAAGACAATTTATAGCTTGAGGTAGGAATACTCGGGACTAATGGAAAGCGACATAGGAAGTTATTATATATAGATATATAATACATACTTATACATACACACATATATATTATATGTGTGTAAGTATGTATGTTTCTTATGTATCCAATAAGGGGATACATGACAACTTACAGCCACAATTGAGCCCAAACTTTATGTTGCTAAGTGAAAAATTTGTTAAGTGAGTTTTGCCTCATTTTACAGCTTTTCTTGCCACATTTGTTAAGTGAATCACTGTAGTTGCTAAATTAGCAACATGGTTGTTAATTGAATTTGTTTTCCCCATTGATTTTGCTTGTCAGAAGGATGGAAAAAAAGGATCACATAACTCTGGGATACTGAAACTGTCATAAATACAAGTCGGTTATCAAGCATGTAAGTCACATGACCATGGGGATGCTGCAACAGTCGTAAGTGTGAAAAATGGTCATAAGTCAATATTTTTAGTGCCATTGTAACTCCGAATGGTCACTAAACAAACTGTTGTAAGCCAAAGACTACCTGTACATCATCATCATCGTGAGTGGAAGGGACCTGGAAGGTCTTCTATTCCAACCCCTGCTAACTAGCTGATTGCACCTATCTCCTGCTTCCCTTCTGCTTATCGTTTCAATTTCATATTATTGTACTTCCATTATTCATTTTTATTGTTTTATTCCTTTACTATTGTTAATTTCTACATTTTTATCATTTATTTCTGTTTTATTGTTTAAGCCACTCAGAGTAGCCCCTCGGTGAGATGGGCTGATAAATAAATAAAAAATAAATAATAAGTAAGCAAGTAAATAGCATCAAATAAGATTGAAAACGATAGAAAGACTGATTTTTTTTTTTACAAATGAGATTACAAAAATGAAATACTTGTTGAGAGAATAAATAATCAGAAATTAATTCCACAAGAAATTGAGGTACAACAGGCAATAGTCTAACTGTTAAAGATGGAAGCACCAGAAGAAGATAAAATACCTACTGAACTGTTTAAAGTTACATGAGAAAGCAGAAGTTCTAACAATTCTACATCAGCAAATATAAACAAGTCTGAGGCCAAATTAAAACAGCTTGGGATATAAATAAAAAAAGAAGAATGCAAGAAAATACACCAATTATCATTCCTCATACTAGTAAAGTTTTGCTTAAGATCTCACAAAACTACTAAATTAACCCAAAGATTTCAGAAAAGCACATGAAATTAATTAGCTAAAATAAGATAATGTAGAACACATTAAAGCTAATGAATGCGATGGAACTGCTTGATTATTCTGCTGACCAATTTTACAATGAATAAGGAGCTTTTGTAAGAACTGAATTTGGAGAAACCAAGCGGTTCAGAATATGCAAGGAAGTGAAGCAAGGATACATTTTTCCCTGCATTAGTTTAACTTACATAGTTATAATAGAAGAATGATAAGATTGGAAGATATAAACCTGGAAAAGTCTAATTTTTTTTAAAAAGGGAGTTTGAGATGTGCAGATATTATTTTGTTACTTAAAACTAAAAACAATTGAGAACAGTTCTTTATGAAACTAAAAATGGAAAATGAAACAAAAATGGGTTAATGCTGCTACCGAGAAAAATAGTTAATAACAACCTGTATGACTAGTGAATAGATGACAATGAATAATCGAAGACAATAGGATTTTTTTAAGGCTCAAAAATGAAGCTGACTGTGTGCGGGAGAATAAATTCTAGAAAGAAAAGCAATACAGGTTGTCATTGTTTAGTGACTGCCTCGTTTGGCAATTGCGGTGATGAAAATGCGATTTTGCAAACAATCCTCACATTTGTGACCTTCACAGGTGTGAAAAACAAAGGGAAGCTAAAATCATAAGCAGCGTTTTATTTAGCAACTGCTTCATTTAATGATCAAATTGACAGTCCCAATTGTGGTTGCTAAAAAAGCACTAGCTACAGTTAACTTTAGGCAGTGCTTCTCAATTATTTTCTGTCATGCCCCCCTAGGAAGAAGAAAAAATTTTTCGCGCCCCCCACGTGACTGTAAATAGTATCATTATTAGAAAAGGGTCTGTTCTCCTTGAAAGGGAGGAGCATGCGCAGTCACATGTACTGGCTTAATGCTCACTATCGATGCAAATGTCAGCAGCGGTAGCCCGATTTCTTTAGCAAGTTTGATTAATTGGGGCAGCGTTATGTTTCACAGGAGAAGGTCATTGTCAGTCATTTGAGCATCAATTGGGCGCACATCCGTCGGGCAACAAAGTAAGTGTGGACAGACGTCCCACACTAAAGATGGCTCCGACAGGCTCGTGTCACAAGGGTTTTGGACAGCCAATCAGATGCCGAGGTCAAACGTGCCCCCTTTTACGGAGCCTCGCACCCCCCCTGGGGGGCGCACCCCACTATTTGAGAAGCACTGACTTAAGGTCATGAGCATACAGACATTTCTTATAACAATAAAGACTGAAATTGTTAAAGTAATGGTCTTTCCAGGGGTAAGGTATGGTTGTGAAGCCGCACTTATAAGAAATGCCGAGAGAAAAATGGAAAACACTTTCGGATTATGTGCTTAGAATAAGTTACTAAGAATGGGAGGAATAACCAATCAAAAAGTATTGATTACTTTCTTAAAAGTAATCAATAAGTAGAAAATCACATGCTTTGGGCATCTGAGGCACTTGAATGAAGGACTCGGGAAAACAATTGTTATGCTTGACAAAGTTAAGGAAAATAGAAGAGGAAAACAATGGACAGGATCAAAATTACTGGAAAGAATTACAATAGAAACAGGTCACAACAGAGACAGGTGGTCTGCTACCACCACTAAGTAGTCAAATGTCATTAAGTAGGGTCAAATCCTACTTAAGGACATTTGACTACTTAGTGGTGGTAGCAGAAAAGTTTCTACATTGAGATAATCAGAATGGGATCTGACATTATCTTCCTCCTGTCTGAAAGTCTTACATGGATTTCACATATTCTGAGCGATACTAACTAGAGTATTCTTGAGAATATGATGTAACTTTGCAAAGTCAAAATAGTTCCATACTATAACTTTGATAAGAGCAATTTCAAGATAAATTAGGCTTTCATATGTTCAGATGAGTTGTAGAAACATGATCTCAGCTAATCCGAACAGGATTTCCTCTACTCAGCTTTTATTTCGTTGGTATTGCAAGTCCGCTACAAACTATTTTGTTATCTTGTGGATGGTTTCCATCCTTCCGTCATTAGTCTTCAGGTATCTGAAACCCCTTCCTCTCAATCCAGAATGAATTAAATAATCCACTCATCTGAAGGGAATGAGGTCATGAAAGTATGAAATAAGTTAAGGATTTGTCTTACACTACCCAAAAGATAAAAAGAGTGGTCAATGAATTCCTGACTAGCAAAAGGCTTTACTTCTAGAATCTATATATATTCTAAAATACATTTAGAATATTCCAGTCACTGGCACTGGGCACCATATAAATTTAATATATTATTATGTCTTGAAAAATATTCAAATGAACTGTTGCAAACCTAGTTATACTAAAGAATCTTGTATGATGCTTATCCAAAAAATCAGCTTCCTCTTTTACTGACCTCAGTCACCTAATTAAAAAAAATACATCCTGTCGTATCGTATTACTTCTCACAAAGGTAACAAAGAAGTATAAAAACAACACAATAATCTAATCAACACACTTATGTACATACACATTACAAACTTGCAAGTAACCATCCATATTCTCCAGATGCATTGGCTGAAAGCCAAACATCTTTATTTAAGGACTATAGCTTAATTACTCATCTTAAACTGTGTAATTACTTGTATGAAATCTTTTCCATACATTTTGGAGACCTCTGACTAATGATCTTTAGAACACCAATTACCCATATGGCTATAGTGATGAGTTTCTTATATAATTGCTTCTCAAAATTTAAGCGCTCTTAATTGGATGACACTGAATCATGGAAAAAGCCATTTTGGTTTAATTAATGCACATTTTAGATTTTGGAACGAAGCCAAATATGTGGATTTTACAACCCTCTCCAGCATAGGTTGTGCCACTTGAGATGACAATGAATATAAAAACTAATGCCTTTTAGATAACAAACTAACTTTGGCTTATGAGCACAGAAGCACCCAAGGTTAATGGAGCTTTTTTAATCAAATCAGCACTCTACATTTCTGATGAATTTTCCACAGAAAGCCCCCCCCCAAAAAAGGGGGGGGAGGTGGGATGCCAAATTATTATATTAATTTGAAAGAGGCTGTAACCATTTTTAAGATCAGCCCACATTTCCCTTTGCATCCCAAAAACATCTAAATCCTTCCTACAGGTAAAATCTATACTATATATACTATCAGTGGTACAAAAATCACATTTTTGCCATCCTTCCTTGTACCATTTAACTCATCAACACTGTTCCTATGAGCCCTAAAGTCATGCTCACATAGTCTGGCCTTGCCTCATTTCCATCAGGAACTCACATAATTTGGCAGTTTCTGTTCATTAGCCGTGATCCGAATGAACCAATTACTTCCATGGAAAGAGATACCTATTCACGGAGTACCAACCAGATCAGATTTAAACTGATTAAAGACATACTTGGTCAATGAAAGTACTGGAAAAAATGACTTGCACAGATTAACCGTACTTTATTTCTACCTTCAATATCAAAATAAAAATATTTGTATTAAGGGTTTTGGCTCCATTTATTTAATGTTTATACATTATTATTTGTAGTAAATTCATTTATAAATTCATTATGTAATTATTTATGAGTAGCATTCTGATGTTAATTAAATCAGTAAAACATTTACAGCCTAAATAAGTATCAAATGCTTCTCTATATACTAGAATACAGATGAAAAAAGAATATACTTCTCTTCAAAATTTCACATACAAACCACAATCTTACAAAAATCTCTAAAAATATTGTCATTGGCACAATACATTCATTAATTTTCTTAAGCTTTCAAAGTGACTATGCTCTTATTTATTTCAAAATATGTTTCTTTCTGCTTTTAACAAGTAAGAGTGCATTCAGAATGCATTCAAATGTGAAAATACAAAGATTTTCTTACATTCAATTTCAATTTTCCAGAAACTCTTCCTTTCATTCAGTTAATTTCCACTTTACAACTCATACATAATTATTAAAGCACTGTCTGGCATGATTATACTGGAGCCAAGAGATCTGCTTCTGTTACTTGCGTGCTAATATAAAAATGAAAAACAGCACTGTTGAACAATGTAGTTTATTTAATTAAACTAGCTAGTTCTATAAAGTGAGTTAACTTACTCCTCATCAGGGAAGTTTTCATATTAGAATTCTGACATGTATTGGAAGAAAAAAGTTTCTTCATTTTTTAATCTATTTAAGTTTTCTTCATTTATTTCAGAACGTTTGCATAATTAATATTAAATGTGAACAGCAACGGCATGATACTGAACTTTGAATAAGAATAAGCAATCCATGGAACTCCAGTTCTGCCACTAATGAAGGATGTTAGAAGTTTAAGGTTAACAATTGAAATGCTATGTGAGAAAGATCTTGAGAAATATAAGAGAGAGAGAGAGTGGGAAATTTGTATTTACAGTATTTGCAAGATTCTGTTAATGTAACCTTACAAGAAAGTAGAATTAATTCATCTGGTTGGGTTTTCTGTCTGGTTTACATAAACTGACATCTATTTTACAAGTCTCAAAGTACAAATCTCCTATCATCCTCTTTTAAGACTAAGAAGTTTGGGAGGGTCCTTTCATAATGGTGGTTTCTCCAATCATTATGCATCTATGCCCTCTCTTTACAATATCTGACCATTCCCTAGGGAGCCTCCCTTCACCCATTCCTGAAGGAGTTTCTCACATATCATTACAACAATATCTTAAATTCCAGAAGCTGTTAATCTATGTAAGACTGGGTTGGAGTCCATTTGTCAAGGAAATAGGTTATTTAGCTTACCCAGACAAATAATTTCTTGTTGTCTTATTCAAGTACTCTAACATTATAAGAGATATGGATTCTTGTAGTTCACAAACCTATTGTGCCTCTGCCCATGACTGAAATTTTTGTAAAACTTTTGCCAAATACAAAACTATGTTCAGACTGCAAATTAGTTTTTTTTTAGGAAGCGTGAACTCCAACAGTATATTCTAGCTTGGAAATATATATTCCCTTACCTATATTGACTGACCAAGAACTCCTCTATTTTGTTTCCATCTCTTACAGTTTACTACGTATAACCAACTCTGAGTTAAACAACTTCATCAGCTATAATTAAAAAGGACCAAGAAAGCCACATGTCATCAGCATAGTGATAGTACTGAAATCTGAAGCCTTTTTATAATAACCTGTTCTGACAGAAAGAATACATCAATTGTAACAATGTAAATTTATTTCTTTATCTACTCGTAACGTACAGTAATTCTTCCTTTAAGATAGGCACAGTCCTACTTAGATATAGTTAGGAAACCAGCCTGATATTCAGCTGCATTATCAAATCATCCAGAAAACTCTGGTGTCAGTACAAGTCCCAACATCTTGCCTAGAGAAGAAATATGGCTGCAATAAATCCCGTAGAAATTCAAAATGTTATGTTTTTAACAAGTTTCTCATCACCACTTCTTTGAAATCACACCTTGTAACAAATAGGTTTTTACCATAAACCTTACTCACTGTTATTTTAAATTGGGGGTGGGTGGGGAGCTGACACATCAGAAAGCAAAACGCAATTTCCAGAAAAATCTTCCTTTAGGAGTCACCACCAGCAAAACACCATCCGCATATATGGAATAATGTTAGATTTTTTTTGCCCTAATTTTTTTTTTTTGTGCGTCACTGGATGCCTTCTTGCAGTGATGAAATCCAAAAATTTTTACTGTCGGGGTGGCTTGGTGGGCGTGGTGTGGCTTGGTGGGCATGGCTTGGTGGGCGTGGCAGGGGAAGGATACTACAAAATCTCCATTTCTACCCCACTCTGGGGCCAGCCAGAGGTGGCATTTGCCGGTTCTCCGAACTACTCAAAATTTCTGCTAACGGTTCACCGAACTACTCAAAATTTCCGCTACCAGTTCTCCAGAACCTGTCAGAACCTGCTGGATTTCACCCCTGCCTTCTTGCATTGAATCACACTGCCATTTCATTATAGTCGGGATATTTATTTATTTATTTTGCCCCTTTTGGAACTCCTCACTTTTATTTTCATTGTTTCCTTTTGTTCCCTTTTGAAATGATTTGATTTTTAATCAGCAGTTTTGCTAGCAACCCTAATTCCAGTTTTTTTATGAACAAGTACATAAAACATCGCCCTCTAGCTCCTTAAATCCACTTTCCTTCCATCTCCCCATTGCATATAACCAACAATCACATCATGAGAACTGCAAAACTGTTCTTGCTCTTTATTTTCTCAAGAGAAGTAACTAACTATTTAAAACAACTGAGAAACTAACCAAGATCTTTGGTAGAAACATGGTCTCAGAATCTTGAAGTAAACTTAAGACAAACAAAAAGTCCTTGCACCTTTAAAAGGAAATTAATTCCCAAGACTACAGTATGTACTGTATATGGATAATCATATAATCATATATGTATGATTAATCATATATGCATACTATTTTCAGTATGTATACAGAAATCAGAAAATTCTTGTATGTAGACTCTATACAAGTTTATTGCAAACTAACAATATACATTCTGAAATTCAAGCGATAAGCAACTCTATGGTTATATTATTTAAAATTACCAAATATGCCACCATTCTAAGATCTGAAACACTGAACAAGCTGTCTTTTCACAGCTTGCCTTCATAGGCTAATATTTTACCACACACTATAATTTCTAATTGTTTTGTAGGTATTCTCTGCCAATGCTAGGAACTATATTTAACAGTGTCACAGCCTTAGGTGCTGCACACCTGTCATTAAATCTTTTGTTTCCAAAGGCACTAATTGAAAATGAATGCAAGATCATGCATACCCCCTTACCTCATCAGTTTTTCTTACCTCATCAGTTTTTCTTACCTCATCAGTTTTTCTAGTTTTAGCTTGTGCTCCACTGTCCTTTAGCATGCGTGCCTTATCAAGCTGAGACTGAAGTTTTGCAGCTAAATCCTTCAAACAGAACAGATATTGCACAATGTAACTTTTTAAAAACGTACAATGCATTTGGTGCTAAAATATTCTCCGAATAATTTTTCAAGCTTTTCCTATAAAGTAAATGTTGATGCTATGTAAACGGAAGTGTCATTATAACTAAGCAAAGCTCTTGATTCCAGCTGATGAACATTTAACAGCAATAAATCAAATGCTATGAAATCAAGCATAACGTTGCTTCTAAAGATACACCATTTATAAAATATTTTCATAAACCTAGTTAATTTTTCATTACTTTGGGGCTATAATGTTTGAACAGTATTGCACAATTAATCTAAAAGTGTGGAGCGCTGTGGCTCACATGGTTAGGACGCTGGGTTGACAATCTGCAAGCTCGTAGTTTGAGACCCGAGTGCTGATGTGTGACGGGGTGAGCTCCTGTCATTCGTTCCAGCTCCTGCCCACCTAGCAGTATGAAAGCGTGCAAACACGAGTAGATAAATAGGTATCACTTTGGTGGGCTCATTAATGTGGACATGAAAGGAGGTCCCAAGTGGGTGTCCCTGGTAATGTCACCGGCTAATCCTTTTAACCCAGAAGTGCCTTGGTGCTTCCAACATGAATACAATGACGAATCTTAAAGTGTTGTATCATAGTTATCTTAAAATATAAGACCAAAAAAATCTAATAAAATCAATCACACACCTTGTTTCCCATCAATTCTGCTTTTACAATCCTGGCTCCCAGTTTGTTCATCTCTTCGTCACTGAGAATGAGAGGCGTCTCATCCTCTGAAACAGATCTAGTCAAATGCAAACATGGGGCGTTACACATGGAGAAAAAGAGAATGTGCCATTCAACTGTCTCAGCTTGATAATTTAGCTGGGGGAAAGTGGCTTATGACTGTCCTGCACGAAGGTCCATTCAGAAAATTCAGCTTAGGCCCTGAGTATTTTACAGCCAACTATATTCACTTTTAAATATGTGTGTAAAAAAAAAAGCCTTTAAAATTTGTTAAGAACATTTGCAACATTACTTGAAATCTCAAATTAGAGTCAGTTTTCTAAATTTAATGCTAATTTTAAAAGATTACATGATCTCTGCCATAGCCTCAGGAAATATGCAAACATGCAAGATTTTGTTGCAGTGCTCCATCTTCTTTATTCTACAAGCTATATTCCACTACTAATATTGGGAAACTGTATTTTCTAGATGTCACTGAATGCAAATGCTATCCTTACCAGCTTGTGTGAACAAATCACAGATGAAGAAATTGTAGCTTGACATCTGAATGACAGGAACCATTCTTTACTTACATAACCTGGTCATTCATTAGTTTCTATACTGTATTTTTTAATAAGAAACCGTGCAGCATTCAAGATTAGCATGAATCCATAATAAAATCTAAAACTTAAAACCTACTAAACAAAATATTTTACATATAACTAAGAAAATCAATCCATCTTCTCTTTAAAAAGACACTCTCATACTGCATGATACATTTCTCATAAAAAGGAACCAGAGTTTATATTTCCTTAACGAAGTAAACTGTTTCCTTGCATTTAGTCATCCATAAATTATTATGAAATTATCCCAGATGTTCTTTATTTTTCTAGCATTGTAAATCATTTGTAGTGGATATAGACTGTATGTAGGATGAAGTATCTATGTACAAACTTCCAGTTCAGAACCTATTAGAAGTATTCCTCATTTAACAACTACAATCAGGAGCGGCAACTCCATTGCTAAGCAATGCAGGCACTAAGTGAGACATCACTGATTCGCAATGGACGTACAACCTCATTTCCACTGCAGTTGTTAAACAAAACATCCATAGTCATTAAAACAAGGCATTAGTCATAAACAAGGCATGGTCATTAAAACAAGGATGCAAGGAAACAAGCCAATTTTCTTAGAATTAAAAATTATGCTAGGCAGTAATTTCTCTGGCTTGATTTTAAGTAAAAAAAAATGGTAACCATTTTTTGAACATTCAAGGTGTCCATGGTTGCCATTTTATGACAATGCCCATGGTACAATTCCAAAATTCCAAGCATATCTTACTGTATGTATATTTAGATAAATTTAAAATGTGACAATAAAGCAGTCGTGCAACTATAAAACCATCCTCTCCTTCAAAACAAGAAGATACCTAAATACCTGGAACATGACGGTTTACTGTCCACTCGCTCCTTTTCTTCCACTGCAGCTTCTGAGATCTGTTCTTCTTTCTCTTTTGTCTCTTCCTCCTTGCTGGTAACAGCTTTATTTGTTTCCGAAGATTTTTCATTTGGAGTTGCTTTTCCAATTTCATCCTTCAGTTGTGCTTTGCGCCATTTTGGGGTCACAACAGCATCATCAACAGGTTTCCGGAAACCACAGCTCATAAAACGAGGAGTCAATAATTGGGATGGAGTTCTCTGCTGCCTGCCTCCTTGGTCACCATCATTGCTAGGTTTCAGAAATGCAGCTTTCAGGGAGCTTGAGAAAGGTTTCTCGTAATGATTTAATTGATGAGGATCTTTTCTGGCTGTACAAGTCCAGTTTGCTGCTGTAAATTCTTTATTACTTGGCCTTGATTTTTTGGTTTCCGTCTGGTCACTTCCTCTGTAATTTTTTGGTTCCTCAGAACATACTTTATTATACTTCTCTTTAAGTTGTTCTTTATGTGAAAATCTTTCTAGGTTGTTTTCCTCCTGCTTCTCTTTGCCATCCCTTGAAGTACGCTTGCTTTCTGAATATTTGCATTTTTGCCAGTCCTTTCTATCATTTTTTGTTTGGACTGCAGCTGTCTCAGCTTCTCTTAACTTGGAATGAAATAGCTCCACTGACTACAAGACAGAGGAAAAAGCACATATTATTCGTATAAAGAAAATACTATTAAGATAAACACATGAAAGAAAAGCCTGTGATCTTAACTTAGAAATGAACATCATTTGAAATCGCTGAGTTTCACAAACCTGGTGATAACTTATGAAATATTTCATTTTTACCTAAATGTTCCCTCCAAGAAACTCAGGATTTCAATCACTTTTTTTATTTATCAAATTATTTAGTCCTTTGCAGAATTGTTCTAGTGAGCCTTATAACTGAAGAGAAGGATTTGTTTACTTATCAATCAATTTAAGAGCTGGCTCAATCATTGAAGAAATTCTAGGTCAGCGATGGCTAACGTTTTTGCCATCGCGTGCCAAAAGCGGGGGGAGCACGGGGTGGTGGTTCACACGTGCGCATGCCCACACCCATAATTATATGTGCCCCGCCCATTTCCAGCCTCCGGAAGGCCTCCGGGGGGTGGGGAAGGCCGTTTTTGCCCTCCCCAGGCTCCTAGAGAGGCTCTGGAGCCTGGGGAGAGCAAAAAACAGGCCTTCCCCACCCCACCCAGGCCCTCCGGAGACAGGAAACACCATGCTTCCCTACTTCTGGTGGGCCCAGAAGGCCTGAAAACCAGCTGGCCAGCATGCGCATGCACACCGGAACTGAGCTCGAGTGCCCACCAATTTGGCTCTGTATGCCACCTGTGGCATGTGTGCCATAGGCTCACCATCACGGTTCTAGGCGATATAAAATAATTAATAGGTATCTTTTAAAAATCAAAGAGAAAAAACATAATAGAGCAACATTAAACACCATGTCATGCAACTACCATGCAACTATCAAATTAAATATCCAATCTTAGCTGCAGGAACATGTTAATTGTGCCAAATCTTAAAAAATAGGCAGAAATATTTGGAGAGAAGCATATCTAACCTTACACTGCCTCAGTGCTTGGGAATAAAGCCAGATCTTCAAGGTATTTCAGAAGGCTAGGAAGGTAAGGCCCTGTGGGATCTCGGGGGAAAAGTACAGGTAGTCCTCGAGTTACAACCACAATTGAGCCCATTGAGGATTGAAACATTTGTTAAGTGAGTTTTGCCCCATTTTACGATCTTTCTTGCCACAGTTGTTCAGCGAACCACTGCAGTTGTTACGTTAGTAACACGGTTGTTAAGTGAATCTGGCTTCCTCAATGACTTTGCTTGTCAGAAAGTCACAAAAGCTGATCACATGCCGCAGAACATTGCAACCGTCATAAAAATGAACCAGTTGTGAGGCATCTGAATTTTGATCGTGTGACCATGGGGATGCTGCAATGGTCATTAAGTGTGAAAAATGGTCATAAATCACTAAATGTACGGTCACTAAATAAACTATTGTAAGTTGAGGACCAGCTCTATTAGGCATGAATAAAGTATATTTTTTAAAGTTTTTTGTGATTTTGGAATTTGTGAGACAGCACTCTTGACCATCCCAAATAATAAAGCTCATTTTTATTAGTCTATGTGTTATTTAAGACATTGATTTATTGATACTTTACTGAGAAGCTTCATATTTTTCCTCTCCTGCACGAATATTTTCACTATTATCATCCTCTCAGCACTTACTCCATATCTTTCAGCTACAATTTCTTCCAAGTCTCGTTTTTCTCTCTCAGACTGCTCCTTCATTCTCACATAGGATTTCATTAGCCAGCTTAATCCACCATCTTCTACTGTTGTTGCTACAGAATAAGGATAGTAAATAACAGTATTTGCATTCTGAAATGTAATACAATTACCTTAATAACCTTAGTGCTAACTGCATATGGTGTGTTTCACAGTTGCAATGTATGTTAGTGCAGTCAGAAATATTCTTAACAATGGTACATTTCTCCCATTTGTGTTCATGTTCTTACATGCATTTGAAAACCACAGTCCACCTAACAGTCTTTTAAAATTTATTTATTTATTATTTATTTTATTTGTTACTGGAACTTGTATGTCACCCTATCTCCAATGGACTCAGGGTGGCTCACAACAATTAAAACAAAGCAAACAAACCCTTAAAACAAAAATCCAGGTTAAAATTAACAAAAATTCAATAAAACCCAGTTAAAATTCTATTAAAACCCCCATCAGTCCAGGGCGGCCAGGTCAAATAGCCACGTTTTCAGGCCACGGCGGAAAAAGCAAAGGTCGGGAGCCACCCGGAGCTCCAGAAGGTAGTCCTCTCTTGAAGGTAAACAGAGAGACAGTGGAAGAAATGAATTCTGTAACTTCTCATTGATCACTCTTGTAGCATGTTCAGTAGATAACCACAGGGGGGGAACTATTATTCTGGTTTTACTCGAATAACTAGGAACATATAATGAAAATGCATGAGGTAAAAAAAAACTCAGCAAGGAAGGTAGTTGTAATAAAATAAATCTTAGGGTCCTTTCATGTTATAATGAATTTTTATTTAGAAGTACATCTAAACATATAAAGTTCAACTCTTTGACACATGCAATTTCAGTATTTCTTTCTTCTGGCATTTTGACATTTAAGTAACTTGAGCTGCAAACATTGTGAAGTTAGGCTTTTTTTTCCCCATCCTGCATCACTATTTGCCATTTAGCAAACATCTCTACCATTTAGCACACCACAGTTTGCATAATTTTATAAATCGCACACATGCAGGCGGGCACGCACACACGCACACACACACACACCCTTGTGTTTGCTCTTTCCACAAGGAGACCAAATAGCTTACAGGAGAAAGCAGAGACATGAAAAAAGGGTTACATAAATAATATTCCGCCCCAAAGAGCACCCTTGGTGTACTTTATTTAAAATAGGATTCACAAAGTTCAGCCCCTGAATATTTTAAAGCTGCAATTTGTATAATGGAATGAAACAGGCCAAATGAGATGACAACAATTCATGTCTTGAGTACAATCTGCTTTTTTTTTTAATTAGTTCATGATGAATTCTGAACATTCTGAAGGTCAAGCTCTTAAGATTACAAGAAAACGAAATGAGTTAAAATATTTTGCGGTTATGAGCGACAATTTTAATGAATTGTAACTTCTCGGTTGGATTACTGTAACGCCCTCTACATGGGGCTGCCCTTGGGATGCACCAGGAGGCTTCAGCTAGTCCAGAATGCAGCCACGCGGGTTGTTACGGGAGCGTCTCGTTACTCCCGTGTAACACCTCTCCTGCGCAAGCTGCACTGGCTGCCGGTGGTCCGCCGGGTTCATTTCAAGGTGCTGGTGCTCACCTATAAAGCCCTACATGGCTTAGGCACGAGATACTTGCAGGACCATCTTCTGCCAACCTCCCATCGTCCTGTGCACTCTCACAGAGCGGGCCTCCTCAGGGTGCCATGAGTGAGACAATGTTGGCTGGCGGCCCCCAGGGGGAGAGCGTTCTCTGTGGGAGCGCCGACCCTCTGGAACGGTTTGCCCACCGAGCTTAGGACAGCCCCCGACCTCCTCTCCTTCCACCGCAAACTGAAGACGTGGCTTTTTCATCAAATGGACTGACCCATTGAGAGGGGTTTTACATTGTAATAATTTTAATTAATTTTAATTGGATTTTAATTTATATTTAATTCATATTGTTGAATTTTTTACCTTGTAAGCCGCCCTGAGTCCTTCGGGAGAAGGGCGGCATATAAATTGCAATAAAATAAAAAATAAAATTACCAACTAATATTAATTTTATTTTCTTCTAACATCAATATAGTAATGAAGGGTGTGTGTGTGTGTGTGTGAGTGAGTGAGAGAGAGAGAGAGAGAGAGACAGACAGACAGACAGACAGACAGACAGACAGACAGACAGACATTGTCAAAATTTATAGAACAATGTTACCTTTTACTGATGTTGATACTTCTGTTGGTAAGCCTGTACCACCATCTTTCCAATACGGGTTCAGCTCTCTTTCTGAAAGCAGCAACTATTTGACAATTCAAAAAAACAAAAAGTTACATAGTTAATAGTTTCATGGATGTAACGTTTGTACTTCATCAAATTTAATTTACAAATCTACAATCATTTGGAACAAATCCTAGAGCAGTGATGGCGAACTTTTTCAGCATCAAGTGCCAAAAAGGTCGTGCGGAAATGTTGCGCATGCGTGCACTCATCAGGGCCGCGCTCCAGAAAAGCTGAATTTCCGGGTTCTAGCACACACACCCAATGATTAGCTGGTCGGCGCGCATGCACAGGCCAGTTCTCGCCACTGCCATGCGCACAAAGGGATCGTACTCTGGAAAAATCAAAATTCCGGGTTCCAGAGCCCATGCACACCCAACAATCAGCTGGCCAGCGCACATCGGTTTTTGCCACTGCCGCATGCGCAAAGGACAGCTGATCGTCGCACGCGCACCAGAAACCCAGAAGACAAACAGGCAAGACTGCACATGCCGGTCGACATGGCTTCATGTGCCACTTTGGACACGCGTGCCATAGGTTCGTCATCACAATCCTAGAGGATCATATTCTATCTTTTCTGTATTTACTTAATTTGGTCACATTGTGAAGATTAATTAATTTTAATTAATAGTCACCATGATAGAAAAAGAAGAAGTGGAGACCCTAGAAAGAGTGCAGGGAAGAGCAACAAAGTTGATAAGGGCTCTGGAGGCTAAACCATATGAAAAACGATTGAGCTACAAGATATGTCTAGTTTAACAAAAAGGAGCAAAATAATCTTCCAGAACTTGAAGAGCTGTCACAGAGAAGAAGGAGTCAACCTATTCTCCTGTGGGCAAGACAAGCAATAGGTGGAAGATTTTCGAAGAGAGATACAAGCTAGAATTAAGGAGAAATTTCCTGATAGTGAAAACAATTAATCAGTGGAACAGAAGTTGTGAGTGCTCCATCACTGGAGGTTTTCAAGAATACACTGGACGGACATTTGTCTGGAATGGCATAGGGCTGTGATGGCGAACCTATGGCACGGGTGCCACAGGCGGCACGTGGAGCCATATCTGAGGGCACATGAGTGTTGCCCTAGCTCAGCTCCAGCACACATGTGCCCACCGGCCAGCTGATTTTTGGGCCTTTGGGCCCACCTGAAGTTGGGAAATGGGCTGTTTCTGGCCTCCAGAGGGCCTCCAGGGGGGTTGAGGAAGGCCGTTTTTGTCCTCCCCAGGCTCCTAGAAAGCCTCTGGAGCCTGGGGAGAGTGAAAAACAGGCCCACTGTGCCATCACGTGTCAAAAACGGGGGAAGCACGCACATGTGTGTGGGAAGGCGGAGCACAGGTGGGCACTGAATTATGGGTGTGGGCACGCACATGCACAATCCCCCCGCTCTCCCCCCGCTTTTGGCACGCGACAACAAAAAGGTTAGCCATCACTGGCATAGGGTGTCCTGCTTGAGCAGGGGTTGCCCTCCAAGATTCCTTCCAACCCTATTGTTCTGTGTTGTATGTTCTAACATGGTGTGGTGGTTAAGTCAGTGCTGCAGGCAAACTCTGCCCATAGCCTGGAGTTCGATCCTGATGGGACTCAAGGTTAACTCAGCCTTCCATCCTTCCGAGGTCAATAAAATGAGGAGCCAGATTATTGGAGGCAATACGCAAAAAATGCTGATATTGCAAACCATCTGGAAACTGCTGTAAAATGCTATTGCTATTGCTAATTTTGTACTCTTAGTTAGTTGTACTCTAACTAAGATTGAAAAAGTACCCCAAAACTTTAACTTATTTCAGCTAATAAATAATAAATATATATGTTTGACCGAACCACATTACATCAAAAATAGGGGGGGATTGTTTGAAACAATGGCATAAGTCAATTATTAACAAAAAGCATTATTTGTTATATATGTGTAGCCATAAGGCATTCCACCCATTAATATAATGAATAATTAAAATACAGTTAAAAGTAAGAAACCACAATTCAACACTGGCCTCGTAGCCAGCAATAAAATAATTCAAGCTTTTTAGTTTAAAAACAAACAGGAAGCCAAAGTAATCTAATTAAAACTCAGCGAAGGCCCATGCATTTTGTTTGCAAAGAAATTGATTTAATGTTACTTTTATTTATATTAAAATCATTCCATTTTTCTAATTCATATACATCACGAAGAGTATGGCTTCATTTGCTCCTAGGATTTTATTTTCATTTTTTGGCAAGAATCAACCAGACAAGCAGAATACTTATTAGGGTTGGATGGAATGCCCTATGGCTACACATATATTATAAATAAAGCATGAAAACCTGAATTGGCTCTCAGGAGAATTGAATCCACAAATTAATATCTGATAACTGAAGAAATACACATTCTGGCTGTTGGCTAGTCCCTTGCAATCCTTTAATCAATTAGTAACCAAACCTACCTGTTCATTTTCCTGCGCTTTCTGCTGCTTCAATATTTTTTCTTTTTGCTTTTCAGCCTTCACTGCTGCTGAAGACAGTGTTTTCACAGACATAAAATCTAAGGTCATCCATTCATCCCTCTACGAAAAAAAGAAACACATCTTTTTTCTTATTAAAAGAGATCCAAACTCAGCAACAGCTTAACTTTTGAGATAAATGACAGAAAAGATGAAATTACAGGCTGAGGAATAAAGAAAGTTGACGGGTGTTTTGAAGACATTAAAAATAGAATAATTTCATTTAACAATTTTATAGCAATTCATAAGCCTAGCCCAATCCATCATTTTTTTTATTCCATACATATGTTTTAAAGAATGCATCGGGCATCATGGGGCAGGTGCATTATATAGTTCTTACAATATTGTAAGAAGCTGCTCAAGCTTGTCCAAATGTCAGATGAACCGTTAAGATGAATTCAGTAAATGTACACATTTGTTTGTGGCCCAGTTTGGCTACTCTGAATAGTATTTGTACGTCAAGGGCCATGTTGAAAGCCTTTCAAGAAAAGCCTTTCCATCTGCATTTAAAGGACACAGACCACTCTTTTGAAGACAACAAAGTCCATATTTTGGACAGAGAGCGTTAGGAAATGGTTATTGCCTAATTGGTTGGCCAGGAAATATATAAGCTAACATTGTATGCTTGTATTATGTGAATGCATTATGTAGCTTTAAGAACTGTGCTGAGTCATTGTGCATCCTGATTGGCTGAGCTCTGTAGCCAATGTATTTAAGGAGAGCTAAAATATGGTTAGTTGGGAACACTACACCAGTTTTACCTGCTGCTACGCTGTAGCTCTTTTTGATCTCTCTATGGTCAACTGTTTGATCATGATTACTGCTTTCTGATATTTATTGAACTGTTTTTATATTGCTCCTGATTGTTCCTTGTATTTTTCTACAAACTGGCAAGAAGATTTTATATCCCTGGATTGATCTTACATTGCACTTTATATGGCTAAGACTTGAATTGTTAAAGAACTATGATTTTGCTTTTCCCTAAAAGTAAAATACTATAAAACCCAATTTGTCTGTATGTTATTCACAATTACTCTCAAAACCGTTTCCGTGTGTAAAACTCTAGCAGTACTTTGCTTTATAAGCCACAACTTCGGGTGTCACTCAAAAATATCCTTAACAGAGAGGATTGCTGGTTTGAAAGAGGAGTTAAAGAGGTCATCTATGTCAAAACTGAACAGTCTTCTCTCAACGGGGGGGGGGGGGGGGGGGGGGCGGCGGGGGGGGGGAGGATACGACATCATCTATCTCCAATCTACAACACAGTCCTTTCAACAAGTTCCGAGAAGGCTCCACACCAATTTGCACCCCTCTGGTGACTCTGATGAGACAGATCAACCTTCAGGTGACCTTGATGAGCCACTAAAAGAATGCATATGACCAGCTGTCTGCAAGGAATATAAATCCTTCCATTCCCCACCATCCAGTCAGAGCTGAAGAAGCTTCTTGAATGAGAAGCGAAACGTCTTCAAAGGAAAAAAAAAACAGAAAGTCCAGTTGCCTCTTGAAAAAAGCACTTTTGGGACAACCATCACCTGGATGACTGAGAATCTCCATGGACTTTCAAGAAAAACAATTTTCCAGAAGTATTGGAAGTAAAATAATATGGGAAAATATTCACGATCCAGAGGAAGAGAATAATTAACAGATCTGCCCCCATTATTTTAATTAATAATTCCCATTCTCAAAAGTATTAAAATAGTTGGCAGCCGCAACCCATAATCAACATGAAAGCATTATAATATCAGCAATTCATGCAATGCTTTTAAAGGAACTCTACCTATTTACATTTGTAGCCAAGCCATACATGTACACTTGCCTTCAGAAATCCTGCAAGGGCAGTCAAGCACACAGGACTCGGCACTGATCCAGCAACGGTGAAAAATATTTCTTTTACAGGAAAAGAGTCAGCCTTAAATTTTCCCAAAAGCCCTGTAAAAATGTGTTGTGAACGGTACTTTTTAAAGGGATATGCTAATAAAAAAAATAATTGGTAAGCATATTAATGTAGGCTTACAGCTGATTTCACTGATATTTTAAGATGTGTTACTAACCTCAAATCATTCCTGAAAAGGAGTCAGAAATAAAATATAGTTTTTAAAAATCCGCCTCTACACTTTTCCAAATTCTTCTGCCTCTGTGGAAGAAGCACCTCCAATGGTGGAATGCTCATCCTCAAAAAAAAACTTCCCTATTGTTTAATGCAAAACGTTTGCATTTCAATCACAGAAATGATTGCCTGCCTCTTTGTTTATTTTAATCAATTTATATGATCATCGCTGTAGCACAATGGCAACTCTGGGAAGCTAACAGAAACTACAACTACAATCAATAGTAATACATATAAGGAGCCTGAGTGGCGTAGCAGGCTAATGCCTCCTACTAAAGGCAGCATTTAACATCCAGCTGCCTGCAATTACTGCGAGTTCTAATCTCACCAGGCTCAAGGTTGACTCAGCCTTCCATCCTTTCTAAGGTGGGTAAAATGAGGACCCGGTTTGTGGGGGCAATAAGCTGACTTTGTATAAATATACAAAAGTATGAAGGCTATTGCTTAACGCATTGTAAGCCGCCCTGAGTCTCCGGAGAAGGGCAGCAAATAAATAAATAAATAAATAAATAAATAAATAAATAAATAAATAAATAAATAAATAAATAAATAGTGACAACCAAGGACAGCATAAATTCTTTGCAGAGGATACATCAGTCTCACAGATCAAGTTAACCTCTCAACCTCTGTACCCAGGAAAAGTGCCACATTTTTAAAGCTTTCCAAAATCTCAGAAGGGATGGAGCCAACTGAATCTCTTGAGGCACGATCACACAAAAGTTGCAGGATACATCTTAAAATAGCATTAGCATTGGTTTTTTTTAAAAAAAAAAAACCCTTCCCAATCCGAAGAAAAACAAGAAATCCTGGCCCTGCAACCAAGTTTGACATTTCCCTGCTGATTGTCGATTTCTTTCCTCAAATGTTAAGCACAATTCCCATCTACAAAAAGGATGCTTGCCTGAATTGATGTAGGGTTTTCCACTGTTTCTTCTTGTTCTGATTGTCCTTTCTTCGCCTTCCAAGCCTGCTCAGTGCTAGAAGATTGTGTAACAGGCGCTTCCACCCATTCTTCTGAAGAACCCTAAGAACACATTTTCAAATAATCATATGTGTTTTAGAGGATTGTAGTGGCCTTTAACACTCAATGAAACAATATAAAAGTCATTTAAAAACCTATTTCCTTTTCTATACAAATAAGAGAGTTATCTTAGCTATCCAGAAAGAATAAAGGGACTATTATAACATTATAATAGTCTTATTGGCGGCTGCAGCTCTTTAAAAGTAAGAGCTGGGCAATCAGATAAAAAGTAACTACCGTAAGTACAGCTGATATTTATTACAGTCACTTTTTCCCACTGAAAATAGGCCACCAATTTGTTCACTGGGGTACTATTATTAATAATAGAGAGCTACATAAAAAGACAGTTTCTTCACTCTCAAAAGGCTTTTCAAAGGAATTAGTTTTGCAGTCTTCCTGTTATAAATGACCACTTAAAATGCTAAAATAAAGCCAACACATTTTCACAGATGGAAGTCATGCGATCAGCAGAACTTGTGGGAATGATGAGAAGAAGCAACAATATAGCCTATGCATAATAACACAATTAGAAGAAAAACCCAAATGAAGTGCAGACAACAGTATTGTGAACGGCACTTGCTTCAAGTGAAATAATCGACCTTGGTCATAAGCAGATCTATAGTTTAAGAAAAAGCATGTAGCCACCAGATATAAAACACTGCTCTGTTATCAAACCAGCTAATCCAACTGGGCATCAGGGACTTGAAATCCAATACTATCTGAAGGTTACTATATTATAGAAGGCTGGGAGATTTTCTACCATTGGAGAATCTTAAGCTAAATTTGTAAAATCGTGCAGAGCGTATCTAGTAATAATATAGAATAAAGTCCAAATAACATTGCTGTCAAGTATTGCAATGAACAGCATCAATAGAAGCAAAAATGAGACAAACAAGTTCATATTTAACCTTTTAAGCAGGCCAATATTCAGTATGCTGTGTCTAATGATGCATTATTACCCATACTGAATGCATGTAGCACTATGATAAAAGACCCATTGGCTGAAATCTGGCTCTTTCTACAATGTGCTTTCTATTTTTTCCATATTACATCAGATGCATGCTTCAAAATGAATGTTCATTTCACTATCTGTTCAGCCCACTTACTTAATACAAGTGGAATTTTCTTCCTCTGACCTAATGGCCTATTTGCATAATTAAATTAAATTAAATTAAATTAAATTAAATTAAATTAAATTAAAATTAAATTAAATTAAATTAAATTAAATTAAATTTAAATTAAATTAAATTAAATTAAATTAAATTAAATTAAATTATTGGATAATGATCAAACTGTTAGGGAATGGCTATTGCCTAACTGGTTGGGTTGGCAATATATATAAACCATCAATGCATGTTTGCAGCGCATATTCCTCAACACAAACTAATATTGATCAAATTGGATATTGGATATTGATCAAACTAAGGCCTAAGTCTAATCACTAATATAGATAACAAGAGCTTTCTCTCAGCTGGCGACTTGGATTGTAAAACTTACAGAGGTAGTATCAGATGAATCTTCTCTTGTTTCTCTTTTAGTCTTTTTCTTCTTCTTTTCCCTTTTATGTTTTTTTGAATGCTTCTTCTTTGTAACAGCATGTTCCTACAAAAAGCAACATTTGTATCAATCTGACAATCCACATAACTAGAATTGGGAAATTACATGGTATTTTATCATTTTTAAATCACCACCCTGCTAAAAATGTCCCAGGATACTTTGCTTAATGGTTTCTTTTATTATATATCACACCCAAAGCTTCTTGATAGAAAGATACTTAGCATGCGTTAGAAAGATACATATAAAAGATGTATTCTACAATAACAGAGTTGATTTTACAAAAGTACAATTATTATTATTATTATTGCCAGCCCAGTGAAATTTTACTTGACTAAGCAACATGTCTGTTCTTCAATTGACATAACCATCATTGATTCAATGCACTGACTAATGGCTAAAAAGATACCATAATCTCAAATTACTGTGGTTATCTTTTCTATATGTGAAACTAAGTGATAATCTGATTTGACTGGGTATTGATTTACCCCATATTTTATACTCCATCATGGTGCTATACGCTCCGAACACCAGGAGCCATAGGCTGATGCATATGGACCAACTATACTCTCCGAATGTTCTTTATGGGTAGCCCCAAGTAGAGCTCATTACAGTAGTCCAACTGAGTGGGGAGAAGGACATGCATTACAATAGTAGGTTCCCTTGTTCCAGGCAGACTACCGTATTTTTCGGAGTATAAGACACACTTTTTCCCCCCCTAAAAGAGGGTGAAAATTTAGGTGCGTCTTATACACTGAATGTAGCCCCACCCACCCACTGACCCCCACCCTTTGGCCTCTGCCTCGCAGCAGTTACCTCCTTGCAAGCAAACAGTAAGAAAAAAAAACAGCTCCTTTCAGCTTCAGCACAGCCTAATTAGCACAACTTGATTGGATCGGCCTCCCGACTCTCAGCTGTTTTGCTCTCAGCTGTTTTGCGCAGGGCTCTGCTGCTTGCTGCAAAGAGGTAAATTGCTGGGGCAGATTTTTTTTTTCCTTGTGCTCATCAAGCTACGCTGAAAACGAAAATGAAAGTAAAGCAGGCTGTTTGCTGCAACGAGGCAAAATTGCTCAGAGGCAGAGGGAGATTTCTTTTTCTTCTTTTCCTCACCAAAAAAGGTAGGTGCCTCTTATACTCCAGTGCGTCTTATACTCTGAAAAATACGGTAGGTGAAGCTGGGACTGGGGCCCCCTAGCCATGATTTCTACCTGCTGATCCAGGAGAAGCTGTAAGACCAAAATGTTCTCCAAGTTGCAGGTCTAGTCTCTGAAAGATAGGAATAACTTTGGTGGCATCAGCATCTACCTGGTTCAGTCTCTAAGCACCAGGAAAGGATGCTGATACCTTTCCTTCATGACTCAACATAACAATGTACAATTGGGTATCTTCAGCATATTGATATTAAATTCTGAACTATCAAATGACCTCTCCGGACAGGTTCATACAGATGATAAAAGGTAGGGGAGACATGGCCAATCTCTAAAGCAACGCACAAAACAGGGGCCATCAAGCAATCTGTCTTCTCCCAACAGCACCAATTAGCACCGCCCACTAAGGAAGGAACAATGCCTCTTAACTCCAACCCCCACAGATGGTCCAAGAGGACACTACTAAGACCAGAAGAGGTGTCCAGCCTGTGGAACAACCTCCCCTGAGATCCAGAAAGCCTCAACCCTGGTTTTTCTTTAAGTGCTAGGGCCAAGCACTAAGGGCCAAGAGCCTGATATGTGAATGTTTTGGATGAGCTGTTTTAAGAGTTGCCTGGGTTCTTATATATTAGTTACCGTATTTTCTGGCGTATAAGACGACTGGGCGTATAAGACGACCCCCTACTTTTCCTATTAAAATATAGGGTTTGGGCTATACTCGCCGTATAAGACTACCCCTCAAAGTTGTTGGCGCTCCCGTAGCGTCATCCGTCAGAGCCGGCAACTCAGATTCGGGAAGCTGTGCCTATCTCATCAAAGCTGCATGCCGCTGAATGCTGGACTCAGCTGGTTGCTGCGCGGAGCTTCCCCCACCGTCCCAGGCATCCAGGTGGATATTACCGACGCTCCGACTTCCCCAGACAGCTGGGGCTCGCCATCACTGGGGGTCAGCTGGGGAAGTTAGAGCGTCAGTAGGCTTATACCCGGCATATAAGACCCCCGACTTTTGAGAGGATTTTCCTATGTTAAAAAATAGTCTTATACGCCAGAAAATACGGTATTTCATTTGCTTTTAATTGTATTTTTGTGGCTTGATTATTTGGGAGGGGTTAGGCTCCTCCTCTTTATTAGGAGCCAGTTTAAGCATCAGGTTAGAAACTGGGACAGTATGAGCTCTAGTCCCACCCAAGGCATAAAGCCATTTGGCTCACCTTAGGTCACCACCTCTCTTTCAGCCCTAGGAAGCAGGCAATGGAAACCCATGTCTGAAATCTTTCCAAGAAAACTGCAGGGATGTGTCCAGGCAGTCATCAAGAGTCAAGTCTGATTTGAAGGCAACACCATAAAAAAAAAAAACCCTCTACATTGAGATGAACATATTTCATATTATGTAGCTAGTGGCAAGTCCACTACTGGTATATTAAGACATGAGAACTATCACAGCAGGGGTGTCAAACTCAAGGCCCGCGGGCCAGATGTGGCCTGCCGGGTGCTTAAATCTGGCCCATGGAGCTGGCCTGGAAATAACAAAGGACCAGCTGTTGTGTCTTCGGCTCCCGAGCCCGGACCTCCGGAGGAGGAATCCTCCGAAAGTGAAGAGAAGGGGGCAAGGGACTCCTCTCCTGGCCCGTCTGGTTTGGCACCACCCCAGGCCCCAGCTGAAAGCCCTGTGGAAGAAAGCTCCTCAGAGTCAGACGATAATGAGGAGAGGGAGTGGATTAATCCCAGGTGGCGACGATCAGAGAGACGGGCTCAGCAAAGGAGTGGGTGGGGCCGAGCACGAGGTGATGAGTCACAAAGCCAACGCCCCACAAGGTATAAAAGGAACTGACCTTACCTTGTTGGCTTTTGTGACGAACAAAGTTTTACCCTGACTGCTTGTGTCCTGAAATACTGCAGCAGCGAAACGTTTTCTTTTAAGCTCGTATTGGATATAAATACTTGGAGCCTTATCAGGGACTGGCCGTGGCAATTCAAAACAACAGCTGTCGTTATCTCTCCCGGGCTCGCTGCCAGCTCGTTGTTTATGGATGGTAAATAAACAACTTCTGAATACTCCTGTTCGAGTGTGTGTGCTTGTCTGGGCTTCTGAAGCAGGGAGGGGACAGAACACCAGCCCGCAGTGCCTCTGCTACTGAAAACGGGGCACGGGTGGGCTGCGTGCGGCCCTCCGTGCCCCATTTTGACCAGCACTGTGCTGCAACAGGCCGGCCGTCCCGCCTTCCCCGCTCCCCCCCCCCGAGGCTGGCCCGCAGGACTACAAATGCTGATCCAGCCCACCAAGAAATCCAATTTGACACATCTGTGCTACAGTATATTGGATTTTGCATATTCCTTCCAGTTCTGTTCATACTTCTGCCCCATTTTAACTACTACACCAGCAGAATTGTGCCACTGTAAAATATATATTGTTATTACCCACACTGTTACGGTGAAATGAAAAACTCCTATCACATTCTTTATCATTATAAATGAAGTTCACGATTATGCTCTGTTTTATTTGAAATTCTATTCTATTAATTATATATTGTTGTTATGTTACGTTACGTTACGTTACGTTACGTTACGTTACGTTACGTTACGTTACGTTATGTTATGTTATTTAAATGAATGTTTTAATATTTATTTAATTAAAGTGTCATCTTCAGAACCAGTTATTTGGGAGAGGAGGGGATTCTATGTCCTCCTGAACAGCAAATCAAGTACATCAAGGAATGCAACGGGAAGGAGGCAATCATTGCTTGATAATGACCTTAGATAAAAGGAGAGGTCAACGTAATTTTGCTTTGGCAAATTATCTCATCCCTGTTTCTTACGCTGCTGCAGAGTCTGTCACTGCCAAATACAGAGTTAAACTGTTTATGCTTTTTACCAGGATTATTCTGGTCAGGTTGTTCCTGGCTGCAAATGTGCACTAGAACCAGGAATCACAACCATGCGTATATGCAGCCCTAGGGAGGGAAGAGGGTTGCTGTAAGCACACACAGAAAAGCTCTGGATAATCACTTTCACTACTTGCAACAGGTTTTCTGTCAGGTAACCCTTCATTTCCTGCTCAGGGCCTTTCAGCTGCTTTTCTCCATTTTTCCTTATTTATTAGCTCCAGCCACCTGTGAACTGGGAAATGTTATGTAGAGTCGGGGACAATTATATAACATTCATCATAATGTTTTAAGACATATGACTGAAGCAGCACAGAAGCAATTGGGATAAAGACAAGGCATAATTTTCTACTCTTCTTTTTCAGATGAATGCTTGTGAGATTTTTTTTTCTCCTTTATTATATCCGTGAATATTGTTCATTCTTTCCCCTAGCTCCCCCCTCACTTTCTGCTTCTGAATTTATCTCTGTTTTAGAGAATGACATCTAGCAATTTATGGAGATCTCTCTTTATACTATTTCCCGTTCTCATTCTTTCTTTCTTTCTTTAGCATCCTTTTTCTTCTCTTATATTGAAGCGTTGGTGAACTGTTTTGTTTTTTTTTAAAAAAAACTCTGGACTCTTTGCAAAGAAGCAAGCTTGGATTGCCGTTTTCCTCATTACCAGCTGTGGTGGCAATGCAGAAGACCATTGTTATTTTGAGGAATTTAGTGACGTATTTTGATTTTTTTTCCCCTTCCTATTAAGGAAAGTCTAGCAGTTTAGAATTCATTCTGAGCTAGCCTGCTTGTTTTTCATTCTTGCTTGCTGAATAAAAGGGGAGGGGAGATCTTCACATAGTTTCAAAGTTGTGAAAGTCTCAAGAGTTTCAATTCCCATCCAGAAGTCATGTTCCAGTCAGTTAAAGTCAGGTCTTGCAGTCTCCTGACCATAGCAGGGTTATGAAGCAGGTTTTGAAGCAGGTTTTTGGGGGGGATTGTATTGTGGGGTGCTTCTACATGGAACCTAGCATTAGGTACTAGAGAAAATTGCCTCACCTGGGCATTTCTGTTCCAGCTGGACTATTGTAATGCTCTCTACATGGGGCTTCCCTTGAAGAGCACTCGGAGGCTCCAACTGGTCCAGAATGTGGCCGCGCGGGTGGTTATGGGCGCAACTCGTTGTGCCCACGTGACACCCCTCCTGCGTGAGCTGCACTGGCTCCCAGTGGTCTCAATGGGTGAGATTCAAGGTGTTGGTTACCACCTTGGCATAGGACCCAGGTACCTTCGAGACCGACTTCTGTCACCAATAGCCTCCCACCGGCCAGTTCGCTCCCACAGAGAGGGTCTCCTCAGGGTGCCATCGGCCAAGTTATGTCGGCTGGCGACACCCAGGGGGAGGGCCTTCTTCTGTGGGAGCCCCAGCCCTGTGGAATGAACTGCCCCCCGAAATGCGTAAGATCTCCGACCTCTGGGTATTTCGCTGTGCCCTCAAGACCCTGTTGTTCCGCCAGGCTGGACTAGCAATGTAACATTTTAAATTGGGTGTTTTAAACTTGGGGTTTTAAATTTAGCCAAAATTATTTAATTGATTTTAAATTATTTTAAATTGATGTCTGTTTTGTGCTTTTAATAGGCTGTACACTGCTCCTTCGGGAAAAGGGCAGTATAGAAATAAAATTATTATTATTATTATTATTATTATTATTATTATTATTATTATTATTTCTGCTATCATTAGTAAGGTGCTCTTAGCAGTTTATAAGAGGAGACTGATTCTTTTGGCTCCAAAGACAATGCCTCTCCTGCCTCAGGGAAAGGCAATAGTTCAAATAACCTGGCCCATGCCATGTATTGGCTTTATAGCAATAGCACTTAGACTTATGTACCACTTTACAGGGCTTTACATCCCTCTCTGAGCGGTTTACAGAGTCAGCCTATTGCCCCCAACAATTTGGGTCCTCATTTTACCCACCTCGGAAGGATGGAAGGCTGAGTCAACCTTGAGCCCGGTGAGACTTGAACTGCCAAATTGCAGGCAGCAGGCAGGCAGCAGAAGTAGCCTGCAGTACTGCATTCTAACCACTGCGCCACTATGGCTCACTTGATAGGTCAGTCTCAGCACCTTGAATTGAAACTAGAAGCATAGTGGCAACCAATGCTGCTCACATAGCAGAGATATAACATGTGCTGGTTGAAGAATCCACGTAACTGCCTACACCACTGCATTTTGAACAAATTATGAGTTCCAGATGCTCTTCAAGGACAATCCCTTATAGTATTTTAACATTACATTATAGCATTGCAGTCATCCATTCTGGAAGTCATCGGTCTATGAGTGACTGAAAGCGAATGGGAACAACTGGAAATGCAATCTGAAACTGACCAAGGTCAACCTAGCCACAACTGCCACTCCTAATTACTACTTGATTCATTGTTCTAGGCTTCCTTGCAGAGCAGATGCTATAGGTCAAGGGATTTGCAGAGCAGATGCTATAGGTCAACTGGTAGGCCACGGGCTGGATGTGTCACATGCAGGCCATGCCCATCCCAGCTCCGCGAAGGGAAAAAACATCACTATACATCATGTGACAGCAATGTGACATGGCGAGTTTGACACACATGCTATAGGTACATGTCTTGGTTGCCCCATGTCTACATTATTTTAACAAGTTTCTAATTTTCTCTCCTTCCTCTGAACTTGCTCCAGAACAGTTTATCTTGGCTATTCCAATCTTTTCAGCTTATTCTCATGTGTCAGTATAGTGCAGGGCTCCTCACTGGATCCTAATTGGTAGGTGTATTTAAGAGGTTTCCCAATATCCACCTATCCTTTTGTTCATTTTTTACATTCCTCCAATTCTCACTCTACTTTCAGTTTCTCACTACTAGGTGCTGTGAGTTCCACGCCTTTTGGGATGTTGCCAGTGATTCTTTTTCCTCTATATCTCTATAGAAATTTGATAACTTTTTTAAAAGGTTTTTACATATTTTAATTTAATTAACAGTTTAGAGGCAGAGGGTCTGACTATTGCAGATTATTACCTTTGTTAAATCATTAGGTAAATATCCTCTGCAGTATCCCCAGCTTATTGCTTCAACTGGATTGTGTTGATCCTTTACTGCTAATATTTGTTTACTAGATTCAAAGCTAATCTTATTTGGATTATTTGTAATTATTGGTGGCAAGAGGTATTTTGTACAATGCCTTCATAAGAACATGTAATAATTACATTGTCATTATCTATGCTGAACATCAGTTCAACATTTCACAATTATTTCTTCCACTTGCTTTTGTGTTCCAGACTTTGTTTTTAAATTCATTCAAATTTCTTTCCAAAAACTATTTATTTTTTTGCTAACCCAGCAGAATATTGGTTTCTTGGGACTTTGATTGAATTTGGCTTGTACTGCCTATTATTCCATTTTGAAGCACTCGCCTCATTTTGTTTTTTCTATAAATTCATTAAGTTAAAACCTGAAATTTTAGTGAGCATGTATTTGAACTACTTAACAGCTGGTCCTCCTGGATTCTTAAATTTACCTCAGAGGATCCCCCCCCATGATTACAGAAAGATGATGAATGAAAAGCATGTCAGTGATGGTATTAACAATGCAGTCATTTCCACATCATCTGTTTTTAATTGAATTAAACAATACTTTGATATTATTTTTAAATGACTGTTACCTGTTGAGCATAACTAGAATGGAAACAAGTGGGCAAATCTTTTGCTTATTCTCAAACTAAAAATGATTGCAATGGCAGTATCAGCAGTGCCTTTTAAACATGGCTTGCCCATAGTCATTAATATATTGCCCATTGCAAATATTTATTAGTTGACATCACAAACCTTACCTTTTTCATTTCTTCTAAACGCTCGTTCACATCATTCAGCATCCAAGTATCTTCCCCTCTCAATCGCTTCAGTTCCTTGCGTCTTTCATCTTTTTCATAATTAGCTTTTGCCTAAAGTGGAAAAAAAGGACATGGATAATGCAGCAAATTGCAAATATGTGTATAAAGTAATGCTTAGCTTTTCAGTGAAATACTCCATTTGGAATAAATCAGTGATGCTCCATTATATCTCAGAGATACTTGATTATGCTAAATCAATGAAGCATAAGACTAGCCGGAGAGTTTTAAAAGAAAAAGAATTATAGTGAGTTTAATTTTGCTACTAAAAGCTGTTATAAGATCTGGGAAGTATAATACGCCTATGAATGCTAATGGAAAACAAAATTGAATTCCAAAACCTACAGTAAATCATCCCATTTATCAAAGAATATGTTTATTGAAAGCTAAATCTTCACAAGCTAAGACTTACTCAAAAATTGTATTATATTCAAAGATACACTCACACACACATATAATTGCTTGGAATCCTAGACTGGCATATTCTTTTTTTCTTTTTACTGTATATTTATTTATCTAATCATATGCATGCCTCCTAAACTATTTGCTATTGTTATTGCTTCCCATAGCCATAGAAACAATCAACCAATGGAACATCTTGCCTTCGGAAGCTGTGGAAGCTTCATCCCTGGAGGCTTTCAAGAAAAGATTGGACTGTCATTTGTCAAGTCTCCTGCTTGGGCGGGGGATTGGACTAGATGACCTACAAGGTCCCTTCCAATTCTGTTAATCTATCTAATGACAATATTATTATGGTCTGTTCTACACTGTTCTAATTGCTTTAGCCTCCCTAAACTGTTTATACTTAGGGTTATCTATGCCAACTGGATATGGCTTACCTAGTTTAACACAGGCTATTAGAATTTTTAATTTAGAATTTTCCCAAATGGGTCTGCTTTAATTTAATAAATTTAAATTTAAAACATTTTAATTATTTTTGCCCCATGCAAAGCACATGAATTAGATACTTCTCAAAGCCCTATCCATGTGCAGATATGGGCTTTGAGAAGAACCCAATTTTGTACATATCATATCGAGGTTTAGGGGCTAGGATAAATGCTACCCATATATAGCTGCTCAAACATACAGTTCTGTGCTATTGTCTTCTCTCCCCTCCCAAAAAGATAATCAGTAATTTTAAAAAAGGTATAGAGCCAGTTTAGTGTAATACAGATTAATATCTACTTTCCAGTAACTTGGAAGTATCTTTATATCACAGAAAAGTTCTACTGTTCCAGGCACATGAGGTCGGTCTGTCTGTCGGTCGGTCGGTCGGTGGTCGGTCTTTCTGTCTGTCTGTCTGTCTGTCTGTCTGTCTGTCTGTCTGTCTATCTATCTATCTATCTATCTATCTATCTATCTATCTATCTATTTATTTTTGGTTCGATTTATATGCCGCCCTTCTCCGGAGTCTCAGGGTGGCTTACAATGCGTTAAGCAATAGCCTTCATACTTTTGTATATACCTGCTTAGTAGGGCTTTTTTGGCCCCGCTGAGCGGTGTTCTATTTTATACAAAGTCAGCTTATTGCCCCCACAATCCGGGTCCTCATTTTACCTACCTCGGAAGGATGGAAGGCTGAGTCAACCTTGAGCCTGGTGAGATTTGAACTCGCTGTAATTGCAGGCAGCTGGCAGCTAAGTGCTACTTTAACAGCACTTTAGTCTACTGCACCACCAAGGCTCTTTAATAAGATGCTCAAATGTAAATATGCTCTCATATCTGCACATTAAAGAAGGATTAATGTTCTTAAGAACATTAAGAAGGAAGGTGCGTATCCTTCTTCTTAAAATCTCATGCCCGCACATCAAGGGACCATATTTCACTGAGTCAACAAATGTAAATTCTTGAATTATCATTTTCAAAACTGCAACTTCAGCATTCATAACAGAAGGCTGTCCAGCACCTTTACTAAAAGGCCACATTGGATTAGTCCTTTTATTATAATTAGCCATAATTCACATTTACTAGTTAGGAAGCTAAATATTGGCAGATGTCAGATCATACAGTTGACAGCTTGACAGAGTTATGTATTTGGATTTGGGAAATCATGCTTCTTGTGTAGAAGGATCCATTTGTGCTATTCACTCAAATCAAATCTCTGGGTATAAGTGTCTATAGAGATTCTCGGTCATCCAGGTCATGGTTGTCCCAAAGGTGTTTTTTCAAGAGGCAACTGGGATTTCTGGTTTTTCTTTGAAGACGTTTCATTTCTCATCCAAGATGCTTCTTCAGCTCTGACTAGATGGTGAGGAATGGAAGGATTTATATTCCTTGCAGACTGTCTTCAAAGAAAAACCAGAAAGTCCAGTTGCCTATTGAAAAAGCACCTTTGGGACAACCATCACCTGGATGACTAAGAATCTCCATAGACATTTAGCGATACACTTTAAATGGAGCCTTCTTGAAAAATGATTTAAGTTGACGTCTTATAATTAAGTCCAAGTAAGTCGTAAAAATACATTTCTAAATGTACTCTGTTACCCTGAAAATAAGACCTCCCCTGATAATAAGCCCAATCGGGCTTTTGAGGGCATGCACTAAAATAAGTTTTCCCCCGAAAATAAGCCCTCCCTGAAAATATTTAAATGCAGAGCTAGAAATCAGGCAAGATGGCAAGAGGAGCCCTATCTTGCTCCACGCACCCCAAAATAATAAGACCTCCCTGAAAATAAGGCCAAGGGCTTATTTCGGGGTTTAAAAAAATATAAGACAGGGTCTTATTTTTGGGGAAACCCGGTATTACTGATGAAAATGATCAATAAATATATAAAGATATTAAAATAAACATAAAAGATATAGTTAAATAACATTTTTCCTTTTCTACAGACAATAAAGTTTTAATATCTCTTCAAAGTAAAACTTGTTTCTAACCTCATTTACCAAAGTACTGTAATCAAATATGATAGAATCAATTCAACTGTGAATCACAAGTTTCAGGAGCATTCAAATATAATTTGATTGATGGGAACTTCCATGGCAGAGACTTTTAAAGGACACTAGGTTCACAAGCCTCACTTTCTAATCACTTTCAGAAATTGCTCATTAATTACTTCTAAGCTAATTAGAAAATGCTGTGCCTTCAAAGTTGAACAAAAGAAAAAAATTAATCATAAATGTAAGAATTTAAAGAATCTGAAATAAACAGCAAAAAGCTAAATAAGGTTTTGATCTTAGAAATAAACAAACTGAGGGTTCAAATAAAATTGGAATATTTGCAAATTTCCGTATATTTTTGGAATTAATTATAAAGAAAAAACACCTTCTTGTGGAAAATATATTGATTTGATTTTACAAGACAAAAGGAAGATAAGCATTTTCATAATTTCAAAAAGTGGACACAAGAGGGGATTAAAGTTTTTAGATAGAGGAAAGACTTACAAACCTGTAAAATGTTTGTAAAACACTGCAATAATAAATATACTGAAGGAGAAGTTTGAAGAATGGGAATCAGAAAATAGTAGTCACGGTATCAACAATGTCAGTAATGATGTCTATGTCCAAAAGATGTTATTGAAGAAATAACAGATTTGAACCCATTTTATTGGACAAGTATTGAAAGCAAATGGTATTGAACGTGGGTTTACAACTGACAAGCCAAGAGAATAATTTACAAAAGGAAGTTTCACTTGATCTATAAAATAAAGTAGTTAAGGTTTTAAATTTTAAAAGGAAAAGACAAAAGACAAACCAAGAGTGACCTGAATGATTTTTGCTGTTGGATTTTTCTATTGGGTTGTTAAAGCCTTGGACAATTCTGGCAATGGGATAAAGAAGAAACGAAAAGAAATCAAACCCTATGACAATATTTGTATGAACTACATATTAAATCTATTAGAAGTAAAAGAAATATAAAGTTGGTTTATTTGACCACAGGTAAAACAAGGTAGGTTAATTCTTGTAGAACTTTCTGACCTCCAACTGAAAATATGTTTTATGGATTCGTTTATGGATAACAGATATGGAATGAAGAAATAAACATTTGTAATCTTAGAAGGGGTGAAGAGTTTATATTAAATCTGTTTATATATGATATATTTGTAATTCACTTTATATATTTTTTTCTTTATTACATTCTTACTTTTTCTTCTCTTTTTGTTACACTTTTTATTCCTTTTTATTCTTTCTTGCCTTAAATCACTAAGTTTAGTTTGTATCAGATTTTATCATTATAATTAAAATCCTTAATTAAAAAATTACATATATATCAATAAATACATGGCATAGCTTTCTATAAAATAAATATAAAAATCTAAATGAAATAAATATTAATTGTATCATAGAAAGGATGACAGCTCCACAGATGCACCTCTGACATCCCCTCAGGCATCACTCTTTTTCAAAAAATATCCCAGAATTTGCAGTTCTCCTAACTAGTTTCTATTTTGATGACTGTCACAAATCAGTGAGCAAAACACAAGTAAGTCTTGTCACTTTCCTTTTTACGTATTTCAATACTTCTCTTCATAAGGACAGAGACCCTGTTCTAAATAGGTTTTCCATAATTCCCTCTGGCAGATAGCACTGAGGGAATTCATAAGTATGGTAACAAGGCATCCATTTAACAATGTCCTTCAATGTTTGGCCTAATATACTCTTCCATTTATTAGATATGATGATGGTTTCAACTTAAAAATTTAAACAGTTATTGTTTTCTATCCTACGATAATAACCAAGCAAAATAGAGCTATATGTTATGTGATTGTAGGACTTTTGCTGGAGATAGGCATCCTTAACTCGAATTGTGATATTCTGATGATACATGTCTCTATACATTATCCACAGAGTTTTCATTCCTGCCTAGCAATAGAAAATAATGAAACTCCAGATAATAAGATCTTGAAAAAGCTAATATCTGACAGGCATAAAAGCCTGTCTGCCATTTTGCATAAAGTAAATCCCACCCCACCCCAAAAAAGCCACCACCAACCCCCAAGTTCACAAACATTTTATTTCAGATACCATGATCTGCTCTCTTTTTAGTCACAACAGATATCTAAAATTAAGGGTAATAGAATTATAGATAAACAGCGCTACTTATATTTAACTAGCTGAACGCCCGTGCTTCGCTAGAAAACTATGTGATCAGGCGTGATAAATTGACACTTAAAGCCTGAAACTTAATGTAGAATGTGTAACTGCGGTGCAACAGAGCGTGTTGATATAAGGCAACTGGCAGTTGGAACAGAGGAGGAGGGGGAGTAGAATGTCCCAGCCCGCAGGTCGGATGAGTCATGCACTGGCCACGCCCACACCCAGTTTAGCGAAAGGGTAGCATCAGAGCATGTTAATATAAGGCAACTGGCAGTTGGAACAGAGTTCTTTTCAGGTGGGGAGGGGAGAGTAGAATGTCTAGCTCCTTAGCATCAGAGTGTGTTAATACACAGCAATTGGCAGTTGGCACAGAGTTCCTTTCAGGTGGGGAGGGGGAGTAGAACATCTAACTCCTTAGCATCAGACCATGTGAATATAATACTGTATATGAAATACTAATGGTCTGATGGTCATTTCAAAAAATCCTTTCTTAGCGAGCACCTAGAAGCCAAGAAGAACATATGTGCCAAATTTCAAGTTTGTAGGCTGTACCATTCTGGAGATTTAGTGATGAGTGAGTGGTATTTGGCTTTTATATATATAGATTTCATTAGCTCCTACTGGTGGAATGGCAAAAACTGGACATCACAAAATAAACACAAACTGATAATATACAATTCTTATTTTATTTGCATGCTTCGATGCTACCCAAATCATCTGATAAGGCTGTAATCCAAAACAGATTTAGGAATGAGCCATTTAACCCATTTGAAGCTACGTACATACTGAAATATCTATCGCTGGAAGAATTATTGAATTTTCACCAGTGAATAAACTTTCCTTATCTTTATTAACACAAGCTAGGCTTAAAATTAACAAACAGGGCAAATGAATACATCCTATTACAATGACTACAACCATAAACATATTACATATAATAGGATTATGTTTTCTTAATAGCCTTGTTTTTATTTAATGCTATCTTGTGCAAAGGAAGGTTTGTGCTCATTAATTTTTGAATACATATTGGAATTTAATACACAAACAGCCAGATCACAGAACCACTTTGAGTAGGAAGTGAATTATTTTAGAGTTGTTTGCTGTTAATGTAACTTATTCACTGTAAAAAAAAATGTAATAAACCATGAAGAACATATTTTATTTATTACTGTTTACATGAACATAATATTAACATCTACTTAATATTAACTTTAAAATATTAGCTAAAATCGATATGGACCTGTTCATACAAGACTTGCTTGATTAGCTAATGACAATTAGTCCATGAAACAATAGCATCTATGCAATTCTGAGCTTCTCAGTTTATTCACCCAACATCATTCTTTCACCAGGATTTGGTTCCAAAGAATCAAAGAAAAGAAACTTCAACATTTCATTGGCTATATGGAAACAACCAGACTAGAGTAAAATCTTGTCATTTACCTTTCCTGAATAGCCTTCAAGACTAAATTTATCAGGCAATGCCAGCAATTATCTCGAGGTTACATCTGAACTGATTTAGGGTTAATTTGAAGTGACTTGATCATTTCTGGTTCATGTTAGATAATGGCTTCTTGATTTAAGTATAGTAAATATATATATATATCTATTGATTGGAACACAAGTAATAAAGATTTATCTCAACAACATACAAATCCACTATAAGACAAAGATCAGTTTTCTCCAAATACGTGTCCCTCTTCCCTCCTCCAATATTTTAGAGTCACAACTCACATTATTCCCTATCACATCAGGGAGCTAGCTAAATCATCTGGAAGTTTGAAAAATAGCAGATTGAAAATTGGCATTTGAAGGATAACAGGCTGGAGAAAACTGCCGTTTTAGAAGTACATTTATTTATTATTTATTTATAAAATTTATTGACTGCCCATCTTACCATAGGATAACGTAACTACTATGTTATCTCTTATAAACTTTCCTCGGGGTCTATCCATCTCAGAATAAGAAAAATAAGAATAAGAAAAATAAGAAAAATCTTTGATGTTTTTCTTAATTTACTCCCATTTAAACAACTGTTAGGAAGCACCAATCACATTTCTAGCCATAGCACATCATTAAACGGTTCTTTGTAATGAACCATCTATATCAGTGATGGCTAACCTTTTTGCTGTTGCGTGCCAAAAGCGTGGGGAGTGTGGGGGGGGGGTCGTGTGTCTGCATGCCCACACCCATAATTCAATGCGCCCCACCCCCGCATGCAGGCGCGTGGGACCCCCGCGCACTCCACCGGCTTTTGGCACTTTTTTTTTTAATTTGATTTATATGCCGCCCTTCTCCGGAGACTCAGGGCGGCTTACAATGCGCTAAGCAATAGTCTTCATACTTTTTTGTATATTTATACGAAGTCAGCTTATTGCCCCCACAAACTGGGTCCTCAATTTACCTACCTTAGAAAGGATGGAAGGCTGAGTCAACCTTGAGCCTTGGTGAGATTCGAACCTGCAATAATTGCAGGCAGCTGGTGTTAATAACAGGGTGTATTAAACCACTGTACTATCCAAGGCACTTGATGGCATGGTGGGCCCGATAGGCCCATTTTTCACCCTCCCCACGCTCCAGAGGCTTTCTTGGAACCTGGGGAGGGCGAAAACGGCCTCCCCCCCCTCCGGAGGCCCTTCGGAGGCGGGAAATGGCCTGTTTCCCAACTTCCAGTGGGGCTGGAAGGCCCGAAAATCATCTGGCTACCATGCGCATGCGCACTGGAGCTGAGCTAGGGCAATGCTTGCGTGCCCGCAGATATGGCTCCATGTGCCACCTGTGGCACGCGTGCCATAGGTTCGCCCTCACGGATCTATATCAAGCAGCCTTAGTGGTTTTTTTTCCCAGTCAATTAATTTATTGCCACTGCTGCGCACCTCCAACATCCCCAGTTCTAGTTCTGGTGATAGAACCTTGGTCTATCCTTCTAAGATACATTAATAGCTTTGCTAACCCTATTAAGAATTATTTATTTATCCGTGTTAGAACCACTGCAGCAACCTTGCACCACATGATCAAAATTGGGGTGCTTAACAGCCC
Source organism: Ptyas mucosa (assembly GCA_012654045.1). Taxonomy (NCBI): domain Eukaryota; kingdom Metazoa; phylum Chordata; class Lepidosauria; order Squamata; family Colubridae; genus Ptyas; species Ptyas mucosa. The sequence goes on from WNWU01000016.1 coordinate 180,265, forward strand.
ATCTGCATTTACAATCTTTAACTACATGACTCAACTCCCACCCATCTCTGCTGTTTGGCATCTCTCCCCTACCCTGTCCATTCACACGCCACCCTGTACCAACGCTGCCCTGCACTCCACTGCTCCTGCCATCCACAGCTGATCTTCGCTGTGTTCTTCCTCCCAGTGCTGATGAGGCACTCCTGACCTGGACCTTCATGAGAATGCAACTTTATCAAAAAGGGCCTAACCACACCATCTGCTACCACGCAACTAACACAAGCTATGAAAATGATAATATTGCCATACATCAAAAACAACTCTGAAACAATCAACAGACTGTTACAACCACACAGTATCCCTGTAGCAGGCAAACCAACTAAAATGTCCCTAAGGTGCTTTTTCCAAAAGGCAATCGGATTTTCCTGGTTTTTCTTTTCTTTGAAAACATTTGAGAAATGAGGATGAGAAGCAAAACGTTTTCAAAAAAAAAAAAGAAAACCAAGAAAGTCTGATTGCCTTTTGGAAAAGACACCTTTGGGACAACTATGACCTGGATAATTGAGAATCTACATGGACATAATCCCACCAAAACGTCCTAAGTGAAACCAAAACACAGTAGCCCAAGGGGGGGGAAAAACAGGAATCATTTACAACATTCAGTGTAAAGACTATAACAACCTACGCAGGATGGATAAGCAGAGCACTTCCGTAAACAGCAACTAGCAGTCAGAAGACATGATGAAAAACTTCTTAATCTCACAACTCAGAGACAGATTCACCCATATTTTTAAATGGGAAACTTTGAGCATCCTAGACCATGCTAAATCGCTAGGGAATTCCTGGAATTCCTTGATATTCAGACAAATCAGCCATTAATAGACAGATAGACATAAACCACATTTACACCCCTTTCAAAAAGGGGAACAAAAAACTCAGAACATATCCTTTCCAGCAGCCTGTTTAAGCAGCCCTGATAAGCAAGGATTAACACCAGGTAAACAACCAAGCAAACAACAATATCCTAATCAAGGAACTACTTAAGGAGAAAACTACCCCATATACCAATACTGGAGGTACAAGATACTGTAAATAAACATGGAGTATTCCCCACACTTACTAGCAGTGATAATGTTACTTAATTGGGTAATGAAACATCAGCAAGCAATCAAGGACCAAGAATCCCATAGTTCAATTCTGAGCTACATGTTACTTGTACTTATTCTTTCAACTTAACTGTACTCCAACATGTATTCAGTATTTTGAAATTACTGTACTTCTCTTCGATTGCTGCTAGTTTTAATTCCTCTTGCCTTACAATGGTTTCTACTTTTAAACAACCTGCATCCTTCGATCATTATACTCCTATATAATGTGATAGACTAAAATGGCAATTGGTTAAATCTAACTTACATATGTTCCCTGGCTTTGTCTTTAATTACTGTTCGTATGTTAGCAATTCAAACAATTGCTTAGCAAGATTTAGGCTGGAAGAAAGAACGCAGAAAAGCATCAGAGAAGACAGAAAGGAGAAGCAGTCACAGGCTGGGTGTGATAGTTTCTCTGGGTAGGATGGACAAAAGGAAGAAACACCATGGAGCCAGTCTTGGACTGCAACTACCTCCTAAATTCTCCTACCAGCCAAAAATTGAGAAATCCCTTCTGCTTGCAGAAACTGTAAATAAATTAATTTCTACCTTTATTTCTACTTCTATCTCAAATGCTAACACGTTTGAGCTACATGAATGGCATCTGCATATAGAAATAGAAAAACAACTGTCAAAACTCTTTGTCCCCTGAAATGACAATTAAATTGAACTGTCAAATTCCCTTCCAGCTTCTTCAACCACCTCTCTTTCTAATTCATCTTGTATATCCATAGATAACTTGAAGCAGGAATGGGAGAAAATGTTTTTGCAAGGTGGCTCAACTGAATGTATGAATAAGTAGTAGTTCTCACAACCCAGACAGTTCCGATATGGAGCCTATCCTACTAAGTGCCCATTATTCCTATTAAATCGAATTTCCCTTTCTATAAAGATTCAAACTCATTTTATCTACTTACTGTATTCTGAATAGGAGAGAAAAATGTAGGCTACAGACTTTATTAGCCATCATTTTTTCTGATTTTCATTATCAGTTTAGAAGGCCACATTACTGTAATAATCTTGCTTCCTTTCACAGCACATCAGCTTTTTCTGAGGTATTCAAAGTTTTTGCTTTATATAAATTCTAATATTTCAGCCTTACAGACTTCTCATAACACATAGGAAAATAGTTACTGGGGGCCCCTTATCTAATAAAACAGAATTCCAAGTTTTTTCCCTGCAAAGTAACTATATTCCTCTATAATAAATTAAGTTTCAGGTCTGCTAATCATTTAGCAACAATCTTGTCATCGTTGTTCAATCACTCCTGATTCTTTGTGATCAGATAACGGTTTGCAAGGATTTTCTATCCATAATTGCTTTAAATTCTTATAATCTCAAGATCATATCAGAAATACTACTAAGCTGTTTTGTCTTCCAACACCCTTTTTTCTATTGCCTTTGATTTCCTCAGGTATCAGTATATTCTCCAAACAGTTAGTCTGTTTCATTACATATTAACATTATTTAAAATTTAGCTTTATTAGTACATCCAGTGAACTGTCTGGTCTTCCCTCATATATTGAATTATTGATCCTTCAAGATACCGTCAACAATTTTCTCCAGCACCACAGTTCATTGACATTATCACCTGCAAAGGCTATGACTGCTAAGTCTTTATCAGCAATCTTAGGATAGTGGAAGTTCTGTGCTATTGATTCACATACAGAGAGATTATTGTATGCATTAAAGAGTGATACCGCAGACCTTCTCAACTGTTAGCGCCTCCATGCTATGAAACACACTTTCCCCAGAGGCATACTTGGCTCCATCCTTGCTTTCCACAACATTCTAAAAAAATAGATTTTTCCATCATACTTTTGGCCTTGAGTTCATTGCCTGTAATCTTACTTTGGTTTGGAATCTTTATTTTTAAACTATTTCATTGTCCTTATTTCTGCTTTTTGTGAACTGCCAGAATCCTTTGGGATTGGAGTGGTCTACAATAAATAAAATCACTAGTTTCACCTCGCCAACTATAAGGATAGGAGCCATAAAACGCCCACAAAATGTTTCTAATTTGTAGAACTTTTCCCACACTATTGATGGGAAACCAACACACAAAAAATCATTTCTTTGCATAAATAGTAATATTTTGCCAAAAATGAAATGATTATACTTTGGCTGCCTGAATTAATTATTTTCAAGTTTCGAGGAGTGCATTCTTCTTTTTAGTTTTTAACAGACCCTCAAACTGGTTGTTAGGCTAAACAATATTTGTGGGATAACCCTAAAGTACAATTTCTTATAAAATCCAGTTTTTTTAAAAAATTAACTTGACACAGTTCTTGCAAAGGTTGTGAAGTTTAAAAGATAGGTTCTGGCTCCCCTAATTTTCAATCTTACCAAGAATTTTATAGCTTGTGAATAAATATGTTGCAGGAGATGGCACCACCTGACTTGCAAATAACACATATCTACATGTATATCAGAAGGGACTTCTTTCTGAATGTTCTTTCTATGCCAACTCAGGAAGCTCAAACTGCCCAAGGAGCTGTTGATACAGTTCTACAGAGGAATTATTGAGTCTGTCATCTGCACCTCTATAACTGTCTGGCTTGGTTCTGCAAACCAACAAGACAAACCCAGACTTCAGAGGATAATTAGAACTGCAGAAAAAACAATTGCTACCAACCTGCCTTCCATTGAGGACCTGTATACTGCACGAGTCAAAAAGAAGGCTGTGAAAATATTTACAGACCCCTCACATCCTGGACATAAATTGTTTCAACTTCTACCCTCAAAACGACGCTATAGAGCACTGCACACCAGAACAACTAGACACAAGAACAGTTTTTCCCAAATGCCATCACTCTGCTAAACAAATAATTCGCTCAATGCTGTCAAACTATTCACTAAGTCTACATTACTATTACTATTAATCTTCTCATCGTTCCTATCACCCATCTCCTCCCACTTATGGCTATATGACTGTAACTTGTTACCTAAATCCTTATGATTTATATTGTTTCCTACTATGATTCGATTGCTTATTTGTACCCTATGACTATCATTAAGTGTTGCACCTTATGATTCTTAACGAATGTATCTTTTCTTTTTATGTACACTGAGAGCATATGCACCAAAGACAAATTCCTTGTGTGTCCAATCACACTTGGCCAATAAATAATTCCATTTCATTCCATTCCCCTAACTCTAAGACCAACCACCAAGGAGTAAAAAAGGAAATGATTTACTGATTGATAATATTTTACCCTACCTTTTGTTCAAGAACTCAAAGCCTTATAACTCCTTCCTTGGGATAAGGCATGTAATAACATCTATGGCAGAGGGTGGACTTGTATCTGATTCCCTTTGCTCCCTGTGGAAACTTCTCAGCCCATACTAGTTTTGTCTTACAAAATAAAATTTTACAACATAAAATGAACTATGGAATAAAAAGACCAGGAGTACAAAAAAGGGGATCATGATATTATGACAATTAATAAAGGAAAATATTTGTAGCTCAGGATTGAAATGACGGGTCCTTGGTGCTCCCTGAGCTTGTTTCCTTGCAGATTACCCAAACTAGGTAACATTATCAGTACACTGAATAACAGTGACTTGGAAGGATCTTGGAGGTCTTCTCGTCCAACCTTCTGCTCAAGCAGGAGACCCTATAGCAAACAAGTGGCTGTCCTTAAAAGCCTTCAGTGATGGAGCACCTACAACTTCTGAAAGCAAGCCATTCCACTGGTTAATTGTTCTCACTGTTAGGAAATTTCTCCATAGTGCTAGGTTGCTTCTCTCCTGGATTAGTTTCCATCCATTATTTCTTGTCTTGCCTTCTGGAGTTTTGGAAAAAAGGTTGACCCCCTCTTTTTTGTGGCAGCCCCTCAAATATTGGAACACAGCTATCATGCCACCCCTATTCCTTTTCAGTAGACTAGACTAACCCAATTCTTGCAACCATTCATATGTTTTAACTTCCAGCCCCCTAATAATCTTTGTTGCTCTTTTCTGCACTCTTTCCAGAGTCTCTACATATTTTTATAATATGGTGACCAAAACTGGGTGCAGTATTCTAAGTGTGATAGTACTGAAGAAGGGTAGCATCCACCCCATTCCTAGAAGAATGAAATATTTTAGGAAATGTTGGAAAGACAGAATATTATATTTCCCTGGATGAGAAAGGGAGAAACATGTTTTAAAGACAAAGCAGCTCCCTACAACTCCCTGCCCCCCACTTCTGCTTCAGATCCAGGATGATGGGATTAAGACATGGCCCTCAGGACATGATAGGATCAACCCTCTACCCATCTAGCAACAGAACTCATCACATGGCACCTGGAAAGATTACATCACCCAGCAAGATTCCACCAAGGCTGGGACTCAAGACAACCTACAAAGTTACCCCTGCATGGCCCCATGGGAGTGACAACCAATCGGAATACATTTCTTTCATAGGAACAGGAAGCTCCAAGGCCAGGCCCAAGAGAGGGTATAAATCTCTCTCTCTCATCCATGTGCTCATTTCTGCCCAGGACCTCAAACCATGTGGTCCTGTTCACCATTAAAAACATCCTTCCAAGCAGTCTCCATGTTTCCAGTGTCTTTCTTCCCCACTTGGAATTGAACCCAGATGGACATTTCCTCCAACAGTACCAAGGCTTTATAAAACAGTACTAGTACCTCACATGATCTTGAATCTGTCCCTGTTAATGCAATTTAGGATTGTGTTGACTTTTTTGGCTGCTGCCGCACACTACTGACTCATATTTAAGCGATTGTCCACTAGGACTCCATGATCCCTAGTTTGGGTAATGAAACCCGTCTGCAGAAAACAAGAAAACAACCAAGCTCACCACCAAGGACCCCTCACTATGATACCCATTCAGAATGATTCACTGATGCATTCATACTTTCCCTACAGTTCAAAAAGGGACTTTGTACAAGACTACATTGTATAATTCTCTCATTTCCTAGGACACCACAACAATCCAGGGAAAGAATTTAGTCGTAAATCAGACTGTACAGGTATTCGCAGATGCGAAAATGCTTCCTGATGAAGATGCCCGAGAATCAAATAACAACGGATTTATACTTTGATCGCTTTACTTTGGGCACCACTCAGAGCAATTGTGTAGAAGGGGGGGGGGGGGGTGTCTACATTAATAAATAAATGGGCATTGCCGGGGGGGGGGGTGTTCTCTGCTCCTCCCACTCCAAAACTGCCAGTGACTGCAATTCATGGGAACATCTCTCTAGGACAGGGGTCTCCAACCTTGGCAACTTTAAGACTTGTGCACTTCAACTCCCAGTCCAGTGCTTCCTTTTCAAATCTCCTTCATTCTATAGCTATGAGCTACTCTCAATTTGATAGCAATAATACATACAGTAGAAGTGTTTGAGCTACAATCCTGCTGGCCTTCCAAAGCTATCCACAAAGCCATTCCAGGTTGTTTGATGCGATCTGAAGGTCAAATGAGAGTGTTACAGTGCTCCTTTTCTTGAGATTGAAAATTAAAGTGTGTGTTTCCATGCTATTTGAACTGGGCTGCGATAGGAAACATACAGTTGCCGGTAAGTTAATAAACCCCATTCAGACTGCCTCTGAACTTCTTACTGATTGGGAAAAAAGGGAGGAATACAACTACATAGCTGTCTAACAGCAACAGTATAAATGCCCTGTTCATGCCATAGATTATTTAAAAAAGAACCAACAACTCGGATTTCAGACCAAAAGTAGATGTCTCTGTAAATTCTATAGATCAGAGGTCTCCAACCTTGGTAACATTAAGACTTGTAGACTGCAACTCCCAGAATTCCTCAGCCAGCAAAGCTGGCTGAGGAATTCTGGGAGTTGAAGTCCACAAGTCTTAAAGTTGCCAAGGTTGAAGACCCCTGCTCTAGAAGCAATACTAGAGGTGGCTTCATTGATCAAACTACATTTCCCATAATTTCCGGGAAACGGAATAAAGGCCAGTTATTACTTTGGGCGACTCATCTGGCATAAGGCACAAAACGAAGAATCTATTGTTTATGGCGACGTCTCCAAGCCGAGAGAGGTCTAGACGGGAGGACTCGCTCATGCTCTAAAAGGCGAGTCCCCAATTCTGGAGTTTGTTTTAAAAGATCAGAAACACGCGACTCCCCCCCCAAGAAAGCAAGCGGACCCGGACGCGGAGCGAATAAGCCGAGCCGTTGGGTCACCTGCTGCAGCAGCGCCTCGCGCTGGCGACGCCTGTCTTCTTTACGCGCCGCTAAGACCCGCTCGCTTTCAAATCCGGACGCCATGATTGTTTCGGCGGGGGGGGGGGGGTGGGGGGGGGGGGGGGGGGGTGGCTGCCGTAAAGGAAACCGGCTAGTGCGCCTGCGCAACAGGGAGTCGTCAATCGCTGGAACTCATCATTTTAAAGGCCTCCATTTCCGCGCAAGCGTAGTCGGAATCTTCAGGACCTTGAGTTGGCTGCTGATGCTTTTTCGCATTCTTGGCAGCTGCGGGAGAATAATAGGATTGTTGCTACGGGTGTTTTGAAGTCTCTTCCCTGGGTTCATTTTTATTTGTGGTGGCTTGATGTATGGCGGGCGTCCGTAATGTATTGTAGGAAGTATGGAAGGGGTTATCATTACCGTTCAGGCAATATGGGATGTATGACTTAGTGGGCATCCTTTTAAAGCAGAATAGAAAGAGTAGAGTAGAGTAGAGTAGAGTAGAGTAGAGTAGAGTAGAGTAGAGTAGAGTAGAGTAGAATAGAATAGAATAGAATAGAATAGAATAGAATAGAATAGAATAGAATAAACTGGAAGGGACCTTGGAGGTCTTCTAGTCCAGCCCTCTGCTCAAACAGGAGAACCTATACTATTTCAGATAAGTGATTGTCTAGACTCTTCTTAAAAACATCCAGTGATGGAGCGCCCACGATTTCTGAAGGCAAGCTGTTCCACTGGTTAATTGTCCTCACTGTTAGGAAGTTTCTCCTTAATTCCAGGTTGCTTCTCTCTTTAATTAGTTTCCAACCATTGTTTCTTGTCCTGCCCTCAGGTGCTTTGGAGAATAATTTGACCCCCCTCTTCTTTGTGGCTTTTGCTTTGTCCATAGAACTACAGTATAAAGTAGCCAAAGAGGTAGTCCTCCGCTTACAACATTTCATTTAGTGACCTTTCAAAGCTACAACAGCACTGAAAAAAGTGACTTGGGACCATTTTTCAGAGTTACCACCTTTCCACCATCTCCATGGTCATGTGATCAAAATTCAGCTGATTGGCAACGGGTGCATTCTTGTGACCATTGTTGTGTATACCATGGTCATGTGATCACCTTTTGTGACCTTTTGACAAGCAAAGTCAATCGGGAAGCCAGATTTACTTAACAACCTGGTTAGTAACTTACCAACTGCAGTGATTCACTTAGCAACTGTGGCAAGAAAGGACATAAAAGGGGGTAAAACTCACTTAACAAAAAGTCTCACTTAACAACAAAAATGTTGGGCTCAATTGTGGTTGTAAGTCAAGGACTACCCGTACAAGTAGCCGGATTTTTCGTTTCTTGAAATAGTATTTGAGATTGGTAGACCAATGTTTCTCAACTGCAGCAACTTTTAAGATGTGTGGCCTACAACTCCCAGAATCCCCAGCCAGTATGCTGGGGACACTATGAAGCAGTATATAAGTCTAAGTGCTGTTGGAGTCTATACATTTTACAGTTGCTGAAGTAAAAAACACTAGTTTAGACTAGCAGCATTTGCAATCTTCTCTGTAACAGAATAGCAAATTTGGAAGGGACTTTGGAGGTCTTCTAGCCCATCATACAGAACAGTTTTCTTCTGTGGGGAGAAAAAGGGAATTGGAATTAATGAGACACTGTTGGATAAACATTTTTAAATTCAGTTGTAGACCAACTGAGCACATGCCTTTAAAGATGTGAAGCAAAAACAGCACAGCGCACAAATAAATCAAGCAGCGTGGCAGAATTTATCTTCCATCTAAAAAAAGGAAATAGGACTGAATTTTGATAAACAGTTCAGTTAGAACAAATGAGGGAAGGCTATGAATATTAATAATTATGATAGGCTAACTAAAGCTTGGCACGTCGACTGGCACAATTGTAATTCTGTGTGCTGTAGTCTCAGTTTACCTGGTGGCATCACTCAGGAAAGGCCAGAGTAGAAACCTGGGTTCTAGACTTGAACAATCTAGAGCAGGGGTGTCAAACTCAAGGCCCAGGGGCCAGTTCTGATTCGTGGGGCCGCCCTGAAAACAGTGAAGGACTGGCTTGCGGTGCCGCGGCCAGCAGCCCTCCCGAGCTTTGTTTTCACTGGCAGAGGGTTGCAGGAGGCCTTCGCAGCCAAAAACGGAGCTCGTGAGAGCTGTGGGCGACCCTCTTGAGCTCCATTTTCACTGGCAGAGAGTGAAACAGAGCTCGGGAACCCCTTTTCTCTGCAGAGCACTTGGGCCACCCCAGGCACCCCCTACAAGAGTGATGTTGAGCTGGCCACGCCCACCCTGGCCACCCCCACCCCCCCGAGTTCAAACACAACCCTGTTGCACCCCTCAATGAAATTGAGTTTGACACCCGATCTAGAGAGATTTGTTCAATATAATGCAGTTTTATAGTTACGTAGAATTATTTATGAATTCTTTTTTATAATTAATCTTAAATGATAAATTCAAACAAACTTATTTCCTTTAATTTATTTATTTATTTATTTTTCCAAAGGCCAGACTATTATTTCATTTACACTGTTTCAGTTTCTTCCACCTTATCCCCGAAGCCAACGGCGTTCCCTTACCTGTGTGGCTCTTATTTCAATCTCCCACCCCTTTCAAGCCACTTTTCTCTGAAGGATTTTTTTTTTTCCCTCCACTGAGGGGACCCTTGCGGCCACCTCAGGTTGTGGGTCTCTGCCCTGCAGCACTGGTGCTCCATCCTTCAAATTATCAAGCCAAAGTAAGCGCAGTGTGGCACTTCTGGGGAAAGGAACGTCTAGACATTTGTGCTGGGAGAATTGCCTCCTGGTCCTGGCATTGTGGTACTAAACACAGATGATTTTTCGCCACCCGCTTGGAAAGAGGTGAAAAGACTGAATCGCTTGAAGCCGGCTGGTGTCTTCTGGTCCAGGCTGTTTCTTTGCGCCACAGGTCATTCTTCCCAGCCGCTTCACAAGGCAAACAAAAGATGTCTCGGCTTTTGGGTTCCCCTTGGCTCTCTTGCCTATTTGGCATGCTGAAATTCCTTCAAGTCTTCCGTTTCCTTGGGAGTTGGGATAGATCCAGCCACCAGGATGGCTTGCTGTGATCTTCCAGCAAGATTTGGTTTCGCCTTCCTGAAGGGTCCCCCTTCTCTTTGCTGGCAGGTTTGGGTTTTTTTGTCCTTCCGTTGACGTAGAAAATCGCAGGAACGCCGCCACCCTCTGGGCAGGGTCACCCCCAAGCCAGCCTTTTTTTTTTTTACTTCTAAATTCAAAAAACAGATTTTTTTTATATTAAGACATTAATACGTTAATATTACAGAGTACAGCAATACTATTGTCCTGAAAAATGAATGAAAAATGATGTATCAACCCCAAACATTAGCTGTATTTCCAATAAAGGGTGTAATAAAGGAACTTTACCAATTTGCTCCCTCCTTTGATTTCATTCCACAATTCCTCTGGCTCTTTATCAGTGAAGTTTAATAACTTCAAAGCAAACTTTTGATTCCCAAACCCGTCATAGTAGCCATTTTTGACAGATAAATAGGTAAATATAATTTATTACAGCTAAAGGCAAAATCTAATTAATGCTAAAGACATTGCCTCAAAATACTAATCAAGGAGAGAATCTAGAAATGAGAAATTTCCTGACAGAACAATTAATCAGTGGAACGGCTTGCCTTCAAATGTTGTGGGTGCTCCATTACTGCAGGTTTTTAAGAAGAGATTGGACAACCATTTGTACAAAGTTAGCACCTACTCCTCTCCTAGAAGAATGAAATATTTTGAGAAATATTAAAAAGGCAAAATATTATATTTCCCTGGATGAGAAATTGAAAAACATGCTCTTGGAGACAGAAAGCAGCCCCCACCTTTCTTGATGGTCCTGAGCAGATGTCAGCACTTAAGAGATAAAGAGCTTATTGAGATCTACGTAGCTCTATTCATAAGCAAATTCCCTGCAACAAGGTCTGAACAAAGGTAGGATTAGCCCTCAGCCACAATAGGAATTGCCCAACAAGCCCCTTTATTGCATCAGCAGACCAAACTTCAATCAAGCTTGGCTCAGACAACCTACAGAGCCAGTTATGACCCCTACAACAGCCAATAGAATATATGTGCTTGCACAGGAACAGGAAGCTCAAGTTCAAAGCCCAAGAGAATGTGTAAATACTCCCCATTCTCAACTCCATGTTGTCAGCTGCATCACAAATATGTGATCCTGTTCATCAATAAATGGACCCTCTTTCTAATCAGCCTCCAGCCTCCATTTTGTCTTCAGTGCCTTTCTCCCGACTTTTAAGTTTTTCCTGTTGGAAGCAGGAGTAACAGAGATATTGGATGGCTGAGTTATTTTTACTAAACAATTGCCCTACCTCCTAAGAAAGGTACAGTGAAGGCACTGGCGCATTTCCAATGTTAAAATATCATTAAAATACTGAAAATTTTGTATAAAGGAGGAGGAAGAGGCATTACTTCGTCCTTTCCTCAGCTATCTTGTTTCCTCAGCTATCTGTTCAAATTTCCGGGACCGTCGTTCACATAGCTGGGTTTATGAGTTACTCTGTTTTTAAAGACTCATTTAAACCAAAATGTTCAATTTATCATTTTATAATTTTGAAGCTGTTTGGGAAGAAGACAAGTGTCACAAGGAAATGTCAAGGAGGGATACCAAGCTGAAATGTTATGAAACATAGCTTTCAAAGAGATACATACTCTTATAAACACTTATCTTTTCACAAGCAAGCAATAAAATCCTAAATAAGAGAAGGCAAATTTCCAAGCCTCATCTCTCAACTGTATAAGCTGAGATGCTAAGGAAGATATATTTTACCCATATGTAGTCTGCAGAAGAAAATAAATGTGATGCGTCAGGGTCAATAATTCAAACCAATTACAGCATGATGTGTACACAAGTGCTGAATTTATTTCTGCATAGAGAATACTTTTACAATATTTGCCCATAGCAGCCTTTCATTTTGGAAATCATTTACAGTTCCTTGGGATTAATGGTCTCTTGGGCAGTCACAGAATTAGAAGAGAGGCTCCTGTATTTGTGATGACAAACGGACCAGGCAAAATGTCACACTATTAAGGGGAAAATCCATTTTCAAAAATGATATTTTCTGTAGGTTCAGAATTTTTATCTTGAATTTTACACTAGAGAATTGAGGCAGACACTCCTCCTGAGTACAGAATTTAAAACAGCACAGGACACATATCTCAATATGAGGTTTGATGTAAACACATTTTAAGCACATTCCACAATTTAATATGATCAGCACAATCAAAGGTCTTTCTATTATCAATAAGAAAGTTGGACCATAAGAAAGGCTGAGTGCCAAGGAATTGAGGCCTTTGAACTATGGTGCTGGAGAAGACTCCTGTGAGTCCCTTGGACTGCAAAGCGGTCAAACCGGTCAGTCCTAGAGGAGATCAACCCTGACTGCTCTTTAGAAGGTCAGATCCTGAAGATGAAACTCAAATACTTTGGCCACCTAATGAGAAGAAAGGACTCACTGGAGAAGAGCCTAATGCTGGGAACGATTGAGGGCAAAAGAAGAAGGGGACGGCAGAGAACGAGGTGGCTGGATGGAGTCACTGAAGCAGTAGGCATGAGCTTAAATGGACTCCAGAGGATGGTAGAGGACAGGAAGGCCTGGAGGAACACTGTCCATGGGTAGCGATGGGTCGGACACGATTTCACAACTAACAACAAAATTATCAATAAAGCACATATTGATATTTTTTTGTATTCTTTGGCTTTATTTGGATCAGTTCATAGGCTTACTTTAGCATTCCAGTTTGAGATTGGAACTTGTTCCAAGTTTAGAGATCTTTTGAAAGAGTTTCCTATTTTTCCTGTGTTTGTTTCCATTTCAAAGTCTGTACAGACTTTGTCATATTGCTAATTGTCTATTCCTGTGATGGCGAACCACACAGAGCCATATCTGTGGGCACGCATGCGTTGCCCTAGCTCAGCTCCAGCGCAGATGCACGCACTGGCCAGCTGATTTTTGGGCCTTCTAGGCCCACTGGAAGTCTGGAAATGGGCCATTTCTGGCCTCCAGAGGGTCTCCGGGGGTGGGAAAGGCAGTTTTTGCCCTCCCCAGGCTCCAAGAAAGGCTCTGGAGCCTGGGGAGGGCAAAAAATGGGCCTACCAAGCCCACCATGCCATCATGTGCCAAAAGCGGGGGTCGCATGGGGGTCATGTGTGCATGCATGGGGGCAGGGGGCATTGAATTATGGGTGTGCGCACGCACGTGCATGACCCCCCTGTACTCCCCCCACTTTTGGCACGCAATGGCAAAAAGGATAGCCATCACTGGTCTATTCTAATAGTTGTCTGAAACTCTTTGTTAAATTCCTTCCTAAGATTTTTATTTGCTCTAGCTTCTCTCCTTAGCAATTTTCATAATTTGTTTTGACCTTCAGTTTCTTCATATTTGGCAGCCTCTCCATTTTCATCCTTTCATCCACTTCTTTCATTACGTCCCACAGTTCCTCAGGTTCTGTATCAATAAAGTTAAAGGACTTCAAAGCAATTCCTGATGTTCTCCTTGAAAGTGGTAGGTATAGGTAGTCCTCACTCATGAACCACTTGTTAAGCAACTAGTCAAATTTACAATGGAGCTGAAAAAGGAGATTTACAGCTTGTCCCCGAAACTGTTGAAAGTGTGAAATCCCAATCCAATTCAATCCAATCCAAGTGCAAGATCTATTTCACAGACAAAAGCCAGGAAAAGCACCAGGCCCAGACAAGGCAACTCCTTCTTGCTTAAAATTCTGTGCTGATCAATTGGCCCCCATCTTCACCCGATTCTTCAATAAATCACTAGAGATGTACCATGTTCCTTCTTGTTTCAAATGCTCCACTATCATCCCAGTGCCAAAAAAACCCTCCATCAAGGAACTGAATGACTTCAGACCAGTTTCTCTAATATCTGTAGTTATAAAAACTTTTGAAAGGCTAGTGATGTCCCACCTGAAAACCATCCACTGTTAAACCCCCTGCAGTTTGTAATTTGAGCAAATAGATCGACAGATGATGCTGTTAATTTGGCTCTGCACTACATCCTACAACATCGTACATCTCCAAAGACCTATGCAAGGGTCCTCTTTGTAGACTTAGCATTCAATACCATTATACCAGACGTTCTTCTAACTAAACTAAATTAGCTAGCAGTACCTGAACACACTTGTAAGTGGATCATAAGCTTCCTAACAGACAGGAAGCAGCAGGTGAAGTTAAGCAAACTTACATCAGATACCTGTACAATTAGCACAGGGCCCCCCAATGATGTGTGCTTTCTCCACTTCTTTATATATACCAATGACTGCATCTCAAAAGTTCCTTCTGTTAAAGTACTGAAGTTTGCAGATGATACAACAGTGATTGGTCTCATTCGAGACAACAATGAATCCACATACTGTACAGACGGGAGATTGAACAACTAGCTTTGTGGTGCAACTGGAACAATCTGGAACTGAACACACACAAAACCGTAGAAATGGTGGTAGACTTTAGGAGAAACACTCCCAAACTACCACCTTTTGCAATACTAGACAACACAGTATCAACAGTAGAGACCTTCAAATTTCTAGGTTCTATCATATCTCAAGACCTAAAATGGACACCCAACATCAAAAACGTCGTCAAAAAACCACAACAAAGAATGTTCTTTCTGTGCCAAGTCAGAAAGGTCAAACTGCCCAAAGAGCTGCTGATACAGTTCTACAGAGGAATTATTGAGTCTGTCATCTGCACCTCTATAACTGTCTGGTTTGGTTCTGCAGCCCAACAAGACAGACACAGACTTCAGAGGATAATTAGAACTGCAGGAAAAAACAATGGCTTCCTGTTCCTGCCTTCCATTGAGGACCTGTATACTGCACGAGTCAAAAAGAGGGCTGCAAAAAAGTCACATCCTGGACATAAATTGTTTCAACTCCTACCCTCAAAACGAAACTATAGAGCACTGCACACCAAGACAACTAGATACAAGAACAGTTTTTTTCCCGAACGCCATCACTCTGCTAAACAAATAATTCCCTCAACACTGTCAAACTATTCACATTAGGCTGCATTACTATTGCTATTGGTCTTCTCATCGTTCCTGTCGCCCATCTCCTCCCAGTTATGACTGCATGACTGTAACTTTGTTGCTTGCATCCTTACGATTTATATTGATATTGTTTCCTAGTATGATTTGATTGCTTATTGTACCGTATGACTGTCACTCGGTGTTGTGCCTTGTGATTCTTGATGAACGTATCTTTTCTTTTATGTACACTGAGAGCATATGCACCAAGACAAATTCCTTCTGTGTCCAATCACACTTGGCCAATAAAGAATTCTATTCAATTCATCCACCGAGATTTAAATAAAATAAAATTAGGAAAGGAATTGTGGTTTAAGAGAAACCTCATGAATAACAGTGGGATAATCACTCAAGGCATTCCTAAAACAAAGTCTTTAAGAGGTGAGAAAGTCCTTTTTATATTTGAAGAAATATACCTTAGAGAAAACATTTTAAAAATGAAGGATAGGAAAGAAAAGAGCACTCTTCCATTTGTCTGCTTTGAAAACCTTACCTAAGTTTAGCCCTCATAGTTACAAGCAGACAATGTTTTCTCTTTGTTCTATAATCTTCTCTGGTAGCTGGGGGAAATGATCATGTTAATAAAAGGCAATGGTCTCAAATGACATGAACTCCAGCAGGAAGGCATTAACCTTTGCAAAGTGAGTCACCATATCCCATTTAGCAGAGAGTTTTAATGTGCTCCCTGATAGAAACAGCATGAGCCACTGGCAATTTCCACAGTGAGCAACTGCATACATTTTTTAAAAAAAACAGAAAAGACCATTGGGAAAAAAAAGATGGGATATTTAATGTCTGGGAGGGGAGGGAACAAAAAAGTAAGATTTTATCAGTGTGGCCAAAGTGGAAAAAAAACCTTTTTTAAAAATGTATTTTGGGAGCATTCAGAGAATGACAGGAAAAGCTGGGATTTAATGAGTAAATTCTGGATGTCTCTGGCATGAGGTCTCAGCCTGAATCTTAACACTGTATTTCAGAAAGTATTCAGAGTCATATCTCATAAGGCAGGAAGGCAATATGGAGGGAAATGGGCAATCCCTGTGTTGAAAAGCAGCTGCGTCTCGTTCAGTTATTTATATCCCCTTGTTTTAGCAAATCATCCATTTCTCAGTTGAGTACTCTTGATCTTTTTTCAAGGATCACAGAGACAGAAGTGATATTATACACTGTGATTAAAGTACCGGTAACAGTTTTGGGCCTATGAGACATTGTGCAATAATAGCATAAAGCAATTTTTTTTGAGAATGTATATCTATTCACTAGTGCTTATAAAGACTTCCTTGAATTATGATTAACTGCCACAGGTGCTTTCAGTCATCTAGGTGAGATATGCATTCATTTGATAGACAGATAGCACTTCCTAAGGAGAATCTTATAAATAATGATTACAAAAAAGAAACTTAGACAAGAAGCAAGACAGTGCTGCTAACATTTATTCATTCGTTCAAAGTTTTTGCTCACCCAACTCCAATGGACTTTATGTGCCCAAACAGCCTGTTCTTTTAGTTCAGCAAGGTAGGGACCAGTCTAATCTCAGATGCTCAATTGTTATGGAGGATGAAAGGCATGACATTCATTCATTCACTTGGTTTCTTTCTGCCTGACTCTCGTTGATTCTGGGCAACATACAATTAAATAGAAAACCAAGAGCAATAAATCTCAAAGAACATGGCTAACCTGAGGCATAATTCTTACAGGTCTGATAGGCCCAGATAGAGAGAATAAGAGAGAGATGGACTCTGAAATATCTTGGCCCCGTGCCCTGAAAGGCTTTGTAAGGAATCCAACCAATACCTTGAATATTAACCTTAATAATTTGTTCCCACCCCCAACTCTCATCCCAGAATCTGGCAGCTTGTTCTTCTAATGACTGATTTTGGGCAACAAAATCTTCTGAAGAATGCCTTCATAGTAACATCCTATAGGCCCGTGATGGCACATAGTGCCCTCTCTGTGGGCACGCCAGCTGCTCTTCTGGTTTCCCGCACGCACATGCTGGTCTTTGCCAGCACCAGAGCGCCGGAGTGCCAGAGCACCGGAAAACTGACTGAAAATGGCCCAAAGAACAGCCAAAAAAGAGGCTGTTTTTCTGGCCGGTTTCACGCCAGTTTGGGTCTTTTTGGGGGGCATTTTCAGGTCATTTTGGGGGCTCTCTTCAGGGTGTTTTTTGGGCCAATTATTACCCATATTCTGACTGCAGCGCAAATTCTATATGCCCAAAATTGGAAAACTGACCTAATTCCGAGCAAAGACAAAATCATCTCCAAAATATGTGAATGTGCCGAAATGGACAAATTAACCTTGGAACTGCAAGATAAAGAAGAAAACGAATACTACCTAATATGGCACAAATGGTACCAATGGCTGGAAAGCAAAATAGTAATAAATTAAAACAAGACAAACAGAGGTTGAAAGGCTGTAAGAGACATAGAATTAAAAAATATTACAATATCAATACTTAGAAACAGGAATTTAGGATAAGAGACCATGCAAACTGTATTAAGTATTAAGTCTAAGACATAATCTGTAGATGATAGAGGAAAAATATGTATATGTAGTGTGAGTGGTGTGGGTGGAGGGAATGTTTGTATTTTTACTGTCTACGTTTTGTTGTTATTGTTTTTTGTTTTTTTTTGTTCTTGTATGTCTTAACACTTAAAAAATAATAAAATTATTTAACCGAAATTGGGCCCCACTGCTCATACCCCACCTCAGATTGTAAATCCCAATAACTGGTGTGTAGGAGTATAGCCTTTTCCAAATTAAAAAAAGTGAAAAATAGAGGAATTCAATTGTGTTGGTAAGAAGATGGCACTCTAGCATAGATGGAGCTTGTATGATACGTTAATAATGTCATTTTTAGGGGCTTCACCCACTTTCTTTTAATTTGGATTGGTGTAGTTTGATTATGTTTTATTTCTATTTGCCACTCAGAATTCCTTTCATACAGTACGTCAGCAGCAACATAAATTTGTTAAATAAGCAAGAAAGAAAACTGAGCCAAGTTGTTTGAGAGTAAAATGGTACTTTGGTTATGATCTGGACTTAACAGAAATAACAGAATGACAAAGTCGGAAGAGACCTAGGAGGTCTTCTAGTCCAACCCCCTGCTCAGACAGAAAACCCTAACCTTTTTGCCATCGTGTGCCAAAAGCAGGGAGAACACAGGGGTTGCATGCATGCGTGCCCACACCCATAATTCAATGCCCCCCGTTCATGCGCATGCGACCCTCTCCATGCTCCCCCTGCTTTTGGCACGTGACAGCAAAAAGGTTACTAGTGGGCCCAGTAGGCCTGTTTTTCGCCCTCCCCAGGCTCCAGGGGCTTTCTAGGAGCCTGGGGAGGGCGAAAATAGCCTTCCCCATCCCCCCTCCACCCCCCAGAGGCTCTCTGGAGGCCGGAAATGACTTCTTTTCTGACTTCCAGTGGGCCCGGAGGACCTGAAAATCAGCTGGCCGGTACGCACTTGCGCGCTGGAGCTGAGCTAGGGCAACGCTTGCGTGCCCAGAAATATGGCTCCATGTGCCGCCTATGGCACGCGTGCCATAGGTTTGCCATCACGGCCCTACACCATCTCAGACGAAAAGTTGTCTAGTCTCTTCTTAAAAACCTCCAGTGTTGGAGTACAACTTCTGGAGGCAAGTCATTTCACTGACTAATTGTTCTAACTGTCAGGAAAATCCTATTTGTAGGATGGGTATGCTAACAATGCTAGCTCCAAGTGTAGCAAAGTTAATAAAATCCTGTACCTACATTCTGTCACAATGAGACTTATCTGTATACACACATTAATATCCCTCTACCCTTTTCATATTGCTATTTTAAAGAGTCATTTTGCTATAAGATCTAGATATTTTCAAGCCTGCCATTACATATTAATGTGACGAGTGCTAGAAAATTACAGTGGGTAATTTCTAGTTTAGTTTGAATCCTAGCACACACGCAGTCAACTTCAGATCAGAGCAAGCAAAAACAACACTCAATTAAGCTAGCAAAAAAAAGAGACATATAGCTTAAGGTTTCTTTAATAAGCTTCAGCAATATCAAAATATTTAATTGGTAGACCAAAGCAAAAAGCAGGCAGAACACTATGAAATATGAAAAAGAAAAATGAATAGCCAGAGGACTTAATATCAACAATCCAAATATTATATCTATAATATAACTATAAACATCATAGTACTTTCCGGGGTTACTGGAAATATACTATGCGTATTTTCCATGGATAGCCTTACAGGAAGTTTGGTCATTCCAGCTTTTGTGTACATACTGTAGCAGCAAAAGAGAGATAAAAGTAAGGATATCATGTTATCTCTCCTCCATAAAAGAAACAATTTGATGGACAGGGATCAGGGATGGGATTCAGCCAGTTTGGACCAATTCAGGTGAACTGGATGTTAATTTTAATCTGGTTCACTGAATCGGTTGTTCCAAGGATTGGCTGACCCCGTCCATGGAGGCTCTAGGAGGGTGAAAAACGGGCCTACTGGAAATCCAGAAACGGGCTCATTTCTGGCCTCCGGAGGGCCTCTGATGCTCGGGGAGGACGTTTTTGCCCTCCTGGAGGTTCGAGGAAAGCCTTCAGAGCCCCCCCCCCCAGTGCAGGAGGCCGAGTAGGCCACGCCCCCATGGCTATGCCCACCCAGCAACCTGGCAGTGAACCGGTTGCTGAAATTTTTCAATCCCACCCCTGACAGGGATGATATATCCAACATCGAAAGGACCCAATATAGTCACTGTATTTATTGCAGAATCTAAGATTTATCTCAAACATCCCTTCTCAAATTCACAACTCCAGTTATCTCTCCCTATTGGTTTCAGTGTCTGAGGGAGTTGAAGTTCTCAACAGCACAAGATCCTTAAGTTTCTCACTATTGTACATACTAATAGGGTTATCAAGAGTGCCGGCTGTACTATTAAGAACTGTACCCAAGGGAAAATACTGTCAGCTGCAGTTTGTTCCATCTTTGTAGTTGTGTGAGATGTTAAAAAAAAAAAAAACCCTACAAGCACAGTTTCCTTTGTGTACAATCTTTGAATGCAGCTTACATTATGTCAAGAGCTGACAAATGGCAAGATGAACCCGTCAGGTCCCTATTTATAAGGCTAGCGATTTTTTTTTCCCCACCAGCAAGAAAATGCGTAAATCGTAAGAACAGTAGAAGTAAGTGGACACCATATTTAAAATCTCCAGAAGTTAGTGGAGAAGATCCTTCCTTTATGAGTCACGCCATTTGGGAAAAATATCTGTTTTTCAGATACATTGATATACATAAGAATGTGGGGCCATCACCTTCACAATTCAGAGACCTCACATGTACAACACTTTCACTAGAACATTTAAACAGATGGATTAAAACTTCACACTCCAGATGGCTTCAGGCATAGCCAATCATTAATAGAGAACAATGTTAACAGCTCTGATTAAGGTCAGAGCCTTATTTAAAAAAAAAAAGAAAATAGATAGCCTCTATTGTAGAAAAGTATTTTATAGAAAACATAAAAGTTGAATATCTCCACATAATCTACCTGGAATATTTCTCTACCATAGTTTTATAGGTGATTTTTCTCTTACATGTTTTTCTGTTATAATTACAATTCCTTAAGGGATCCATCTAGTGCACACTTATCTAAGATTCATTGGTAAAGCAGAATATTTCAGGGTGAATCTCTGTTTAGAAAGAATCAGGCAAGTGATGAGGAAGATCTATGCTAGAATCTGCCTTCAGATTTCTAAACTAGAAGGGCAACACAAGGCAGTTTCCATCAACACCTTATACCTGCTTGCCTAAGGAAAATGTGGACTTGACTTGGAAGATACTGTTCTGACCTAGGCTTCCTGATATAGTAAAAAGCACACGATTAGTGCCCAAAACCCTTTTTTTATTGTAATGGCTGTGAATTCCTTTCATTCACAGCACGTGCTGAATCACCAAGATTTTATAAACAGTCCAACAGAAGTCTGCCACACTCCTTCAGATAAGGCTGGTAAACACCGACTTTTATCTTCTTTGACACGCTGCCAAAGACCTAATTGGCAATTATCTTGGCAAGGCCACATGGAAACACAGAGTCAAAAACGGAGCTTCAAAGTCCAAACCGACACCATCCACAACGTTGCTTCCTTCAAAGGCCCACATGCCTTTGCTCTTCCTTTATGTTTTATGGGAGGGGCCAATCATCTCCAAGCCTTACTCCTGAGCGTCCCTTTTGTTTTAACTGTTCTTGCCTTCTGGCAGCTCTGCGCATGTGCACACTAGGAACAGGCTCTCCCTGTTCCTCTGCCTCTCTGATGTCCAACTCTGGAGGCTCCAGAGTCCACAAATATCTCCCAGATGGCCCTGGTCCCATCTCTGCCTCCGATGCAGAGCCCTCGTCTGATTTTTTTGCCTATTGCTTATGCAAAAACATCAAAATCTTAAATTCCAATGCGTTTAAACTCAGGGTTCTTTCTTCCACCCATTTGATGGGGCACTTGGCAGCCTTGAAGCTGAGTGGGGTTCTTTCTGTAATGGGCATCCTAGAGACTGCTAAATCTACCTTTACCATATAAATGGTTAGGAACAACTATATTATATGCCATGCTTTTGAGTGAGGAAATGCTCCTTAAACATTTTTCTAGCTATCCTGTTGATCCAATATTTCTACACTTGTTCTGAGCAGAGATTTTATTTAATGTTTTATTCATTCTTTTTTAAGCAAGATTTCATAACATGCTCCAGGAAAAGCCAAATCATCCATCACTGTGATAATTCAATGTGTAGACTGATTCATTTATCTGGAATTATCCCATTAACAAGACCATTATTCCATTAACAAGAGCAATAATTTATTTTTGTTGCACAGATGATCAAATCATAGTTAATTAATATACAGCTTCTGGGCATAGATAGCACATGCAGCTTCTCATTTCTTTCAAGAAAGAATATGATATTATAGATCCGTGATGGCGAACCTATGGCACGGGTGCCACAGGTGGCACACGGAGCCATATCGGTGGGCACGCGAGCTCAGCTCCGACACACATGTGTGTGCCAGCCAACTGATTTTCGGGCCTTCTGGGCCCACCAGAAGTCAGGAAACACACTGTTTCCAGCCTCTGGAGGGCCTTCGAGGGGATGGGGAAGGCTGTTTTTGCCCTCCCCAGGCTCCTAGAAAGGCTCTGAAGCCTGGGGAGAGCAAAAAACGGGCCTACTAGGCCATCATGGGCCAAAAGCGGGAGGAGCAGGGGGGCGGGGCACATAGAATTATGGATATGGGCACGCGTGTGTATGAGCCCACCACGCTCCCCCTACTTTTGGCACGCGATGGCAAAAAGGTTCGCCATCACTGTTATAGATAAATGCCATCCCACATTTTCATGTCTGGCTTTCATTAGAAAATATCGTTTCTTGGATCAGGACAACTCCAAATGAGTAAATATTGCCCTAATAGAGCCCTGAATCCTGAACTTTCTCCGTAGTAGAAGGTATCTAGGAGATACTCCCCAAAGTAGTAAGTACAATCTTTTTTACTACAGTTGTTAAGCAAATCACTGCAGCTGTTAAGTGAATTATGTGGTCATTAAGCAAGTCTGGCTCCTCCCCCCCCCCCCCACCCCCCATCCCCAGTTGGCTTTGCTTGTTGGAATCCTAGGCAGGTTACAAATGCTGATCACATAAATCCATGCCAGTTGCCAAGCACCTGAATTTTTATCAGATGACCATAGCTGCAATGGTCTGTTCTGACCTAGGCTTCCTGATACAGTAAAAGCACACAATGAGTCCCAAAAACCCTCTTTTTATTTCAACAGCTGTGAATTCTGCTCATTCAGAGCCTGATCATTCTCAATCTGTTCATTTACAGATAAGTCCCAAATAATTGTAAAGAGTCCGACAGAAGTCTGCCACAGTTCTTCAGGATAAGGCTGATAAACACCCAGCTTTATCTCCCTTGACATGCTGCCAAGACCTAATTGGCAATTAACTTTGCAAGGCCACACGGAACACAGAGTCAACACGGAGCTGCGGTCTTGAAACCGGCCAGCACGAACAACAGTTGCTTCCTGCAAAGGCCCACGTGCCTTTGCTCCTCCTTTATATCTTATGGGAGGGGCCAATCATATCCAAGCCCTACTCCCAAGTTGACCCTTTTGTTTTAGCTGTTCTTGCCTTCTGACAACTCTGCGCATGCGCACACTGGGAACAGGCTCCACCTGTTCCTCTGCCTCACTGATATCCGACTCTGGAGGCTCCGGAGTCCACACATAATTCCCAGATGGCCCTGGACCCATCTCTTCCCCGATGCAGAGCCCTCATCTGAGCCTTCCCCAGACTCCAGGATTGGCCCATGTTCCTCTCCAGCCTCCTCACTATCTGACTCCGCTGCCAGCTCCGCAGGCTGCCAGCAGACCACAACATGTTCATAGATGCGAAAACCAATAACTTGAAACTAAACTAAACCAGTGGCTGTAAATTGAGGACTATCTATACATACCTTTAAGAAGTCCATGAATGCAATAGCAATTTCCGTTTCCTTCATTCTACACTTTTCTACCGTGCCATCCACGAATTGCTAGAAACATTCCAGGCTTACTGGAACAGAAAATTTGGCTACCAGAGTATGAGCACTCTGGAATATTCTGCTTAATCATTAAATTTCATTTCTCTTCTTGACTTCATGATTATAAAATATTTATAATTTGTTTTATTTATTAAATTAAGAGTTCCTTAGACTTTATGTAATAGAAGACAGCGAAGAAGAAAAAGTATTAAAAAGAAAAAGAGAAAATGCAATGAATAGCTAACTTGTATGCCTAAAGATTTCTTGTGCAAATCTAGATGCATATGCTAGATTGATGATGATGATGATGATATAGATAGATAGAGGGGGAGAGATGGATGGAAAAGAAAGAAAGAAAGAAAGAAAGAGAGAGAGAGAGAAAGAGAGAAAGAAGGAAATGGATGGAAAGATACAGTAGATAGATGATAGATAGATAGATAGATAGATAGATAGATAGATAGATAGATAGATAGATAGATAGATAGATAGATAATATACATGTCATTTGCACAAAATTTTACTGAATATTACAATTGACATTATTACCATTTGGTAAGGTCCTTATGTCATACCAAGTTAAAAAGGTCCTTATGTCATGTGTCTCCAGAAACATTACTTTGCATACTTATTTATTATTGTTCACATAGCAAACAAATCCTTCAATTTATTTGAATTTTGATTTTCAACTCTTAACAGCCCCATAGGAATGTTTTCTCCATGACGATTTATCCCTCACTTGGCCTTCTAGGTCTTCCAGTGGTGTATACCCATCACCACTGTAACTGAGTCCATCTACCTTCCTGCTGTTCCTGTTCTTCTTCTCTTCCCTTCCATCTTCCCCAGCATTAGAGCCTTCTCTGGAGAGTTGGGTCTTTGTATAATGGATCTGAAGTAGGATAATTTGAGTCTGGTCATTTGTTCCCCAAGTGGGACTTCTAGTTGATTTGTTTGAAGATTCATTGATTTGCTTTCACAGAACTCAAGAGGTCCATGGTCTTCTTCAACACCAAAGTTTATCTGAATGTAGTTTATTCAGATGCTATCTTTGTTGCTACATAGCAACTGCAATCAAAATGCTATTTTATCTAAATAGCAGAGATTTTGCGTGGCACTTAAATCTTGTTGTTTTGCAGAGTGAGATGGGTAGTTTATAAATATACCATATTAATTGGACTATAAGATGCTCCGGACTATAAGGTGCACCTAGCTTTTGGGGAGGAAAACAAGAAAAAAAATCAGCCTCTGCCTCCCAGCATCCATCTGATATTCATCTGGCCTGTTTGCCATGGCCCATTTGCTGCTGCCACTGTTGCCTGTTCACCGCCGCCGCGACCTGTTCACCGCCGCCGCAGCCTGTTCGCCACCATCTGTTCACCACTGCCCATTTGCCATGGCCGCCATCCCTTCACCGCCACTTCCGCCTGTTCATCACCACCCATTTACCACTGCCCATTCGCCGCAGCCGCCACCTGTTCACGGTGGCCCGTTTGCCACCGCTGTGGCCCATTCACCACTGCCGCCGCAGCCCATTCAGCGCCAGCACAGCGGCCCATTCTAGAACAGCTGATTGGCACTGCACCAACCCCTCTCATTCCCCACCACAATATTCGCTGTATAAGACACACAGACATTTCCAACCATTTTTTTTGGAGCGGAAGTGTGTCTTATACTCCGAAAAATATGGTAAATGAACAAAGAAGTAGGAAGCAGCCACTTTTGTTATCTTACTGTTTAATTGTAATCTTGCCAATTTTTCAACAGATATGTCAATAATAGGAACAGTTGTCAGACAGTAACAAAAACCTAAATATTGCAGTATGGTTCAATGCAAAGCTACAGGTTGTTTTATCTTCTCGATTTTGGTTTGCTCCAAGAAGTTGTCCATTGTAACAAAACAACATCTGGGAAGATCGGTTTAAAACAGCTAAGCAAAAATATGACAAATTTTGAAAAAAAACAATGATAACATAATATATAATGATGCATGCATTAAAGCACAATAAATGAAGTATTGCAATATAATTGACTATGGTAATTAAATCAGAATAAATGGTAGAAACTAATCAAAGTATGATTAATGGCAAAAAGCAGACTAATTCAAAGGAGGAAACAGTAAACTTCAACTCTGCTTAGCATATTAAGAATATGGAAAATGTCGTATTTAAGCAGAAAAAATTATGAAATATCATATTTTCTACTCCAGAGGAAAGGCAACATCCTTAACTGGTTTCTAGATTCAGATGAAAAAGTCCAGAATGCTGAGAAAAGTTTGAGAATGTGAAGAAGACATTAAAAAGAGAAGTTTTTCTATGTACTTATTTGGGAAAAAAATATTGTTAGTTGATGCATATAGATCATCTCTGATGCATGAGAAACAGAAGTTCATGCAACTTTCAAGGTTATTGAAGCTAGATCAAATCACAGCTGAATCACTGCATTCTGTTAAAATAAACATCTTTCTACCGTGTTTCCCCCAAAATAAGACCCTGTCTTATATTTTTTTGAACCCTGAAATAAGCGCTTGGCCTTATTGCCATGCGCTCAAAAGCCCGATTGGGCTTATTATCAGGGGATGTCTTCTTTTGGGTGGAAACAGAATATGTATCAAAACAGCACATTTCTACAAAGCTATATAACAAAAATAATTATACTTGAACAAGTTCAAGAATTAAATGCCTTTAAGCAGCAGCAGAAAGCAATCTAGTATAGTGGTTAAAGCATCAGACTGGAGACAATGAGTTCTAGTCCTGCCTTAGGCATGGATGACCTTGGGCCAGTCACTTTCTCTGAGCTCAAGGAAGGAGGCAATGGCAACCACTTCTGAACCCTTGCTAACAAAACTGCAGGCACTTGTCCATGCTGTCCCCCAAAATTGGACACGATTGAATGGAAGTGGGGTGGTGGTAAGCAGCAACGCTATAAAATCTTCCTAATGTTATTTCTATCTAGTTAATATCATAACTTCCAATAAGCTCTAATGCAGGGGTGTCAAACTTGATTTCATTGAGGGCTTCATCAGGGTTGTGTTTGACTTTGGAGGGCCAGGGGGGCCTGGGTGTGGCTGGGGGGCATGGCCATGGTGGGCATGACACGGGACTCATGTCGGGGGCACCTGTAGTGGCCAAGTACTAAGGCAGAACTTTCTTGAGACCCTCCCTCACTCTCATTATCATCTCCTTCCTTCCTTCCTTCCTTCCTTCCTTCCTTCCTTCCTTCCTTCCTTCTTCCTTCTAATTTCATCTTCCTTCCCCTCTTTCCTTATGATTCCTTCCCTGCTCTCTTCCCATCTTCTCATCTTTTTCTTTTCTCTTTCCCTTTCTCCTTTCCTGTCCCTTCTTGCATGCTCAAATGCAAAAGGGGAAACCTTTCTCCTTTTCTTTTGTTTTTAGTTTGTTTTGCTAGCCCTCTGCCAGAGAAAACGAAGCTGGGGAGGGGCCGCAAGGTGTTCCCCCCGCTCCATTTTTTTCTGGCAGAGGGCTGCAGGAGGCCATCCAGGTCAAAAACAGGGTGTGAGGCGATCACATGTGTGCCCCCCAAGTTCCATTTTCGCTAGCAGAGGCACTGTGGGTCTGTCATTTGCTGTTTCCAGGTTGGCAAGCAAGCAGGTGAGGTGCAGAGATCAGCTGGGTAAGCAAGTGAGCGAAGGAGCCAGAGTGTAACTGGGTGCAGGCGTGACTCTAGCCACTGGCCAAGGTGGGTGAGGCAAGATAGGGCGGGGTGGGGCAGGGCGGGGTGGGGCAGTGGTGGGATTTGCCGGTTCGCCAAACTGAGCAGAATCGTAACAACCGGTTCTCTTGAACCGGTCCGAACCGGAGCAGCTCACCTCTGGTTAGAACAGATATCCTCCATAGAGACAAAACACATAATTGCTATGAATCCATGAACCTCTGAGCCATTTTATCTCCATCTGCTAGGGCATGGAGAGAGAAATCCCCAGCACTGACCATTTTGGTGTGTACAATAGTATTAAATCTTATCCATATTTAAATAAGATTAAGCATTGAAAATATAAGGAATTATTTATTTGCGTAAGTAAAGAACCTCACCTATTGATTTTGATAGTTCAAAAGACTGTTAGAAGCTCAACAGATCTGGACTCCTTTTCTCCATTCTTCTTGGCTATTCACTTCATTTAAATGTCACTCATACATAGCGTTTAATTGTTATCATGAATCCATGGGATATTTTATGTCACTCACAAACAGGGCATATTAAAACCTCAATTTTCAGATTTGTGCCAGGCTGTGCGCAAACATATATCTATTTTTTTCTAAATAAGTGCTCAATGCGCCTTTTCAGCCCCCAGCTACAACTTTTGCAGACATTTGCAATTGTCTGCTTCCAACCGACTTGAGCAATCTCTTATTTGTCCATGCCAGGCAGAGTGATGTGGCTGTGCTTCTGTGCTATATTTAATATCTACCCATGGTCATTTATTTTAATTGCACTCATCGCACTTCCCATTCCACTGGGCTGACTCCATTTAATTGGCTGCCATTTGTCTCAGCTTCCCACTGTCATGCTCATTTATCTGACGCCATTAAACCCCTGCTGCAGCTGCATTAACCCAATTCTTTCACTTTATATATTCTCCTGGCCCTCCAACTTTTCAACTAGTTAGTATGTTGTCTCATTACCTGCAGCTCTCTTTTTGACCTTCACCAAAGACATTGTCCTCAGCCAATCTCCTCTCCGCACACGGATATACTTCACAAACAGGTTTCCCTTTCGTTTCCAACTTCTTCTGAATCTCAAATTGTAGACTGGCATAATTAAAGGGAGCAGACTTAGGTCTTACCTAATTAAGTCAAGTCTCCTGCAAGAAAGGAACAAAGACTGGGGGAGTTGGAGCTAGCTACTATTAATTCATATCAGTACATTCATATCAAGAGTTCAGAACAGCAACCAAACCCTACCTCCACTCCTATTAAAAACTAACGGTGCCTCTTTGCTAAATTGCCTTGACCTCATATTACTCCTCTGCCAGAACCCCTTAAAGTTACAGAATTCTTGGTTTCTTCGTCTAAAAACTCAGCAAATTCTAAACGTAGAATAATGGAATTCCCAGGTAAGTGTGTTCAAAAGCTGGATGTAATTTCTATTTTAAAGGCAGTGAAAGAAGCAGGTAATGTTTACAGATATGCAGTTTCTCATTTTGAATTATTTGGGTTAATTTCAAGTACTTTAAAAAAAAAGAACCTCTGAAGGCCTGGAACATGTGTTATTTTTTTTTTGTAACTTATTTATTCAATTTATGTAATTGTCCTGCATTTTCCTTGTTTTTATTTATTTTTATCCCACCTTTATTATATAAATAATTCAAGGTGGCAAACTTATCCAAATGATCATCTTCCTCCTATTTTCCTCACAAGAACCCTGTGAGATAGGTTGGGCAGAGAGAGAGTGTGACTGACTCAAAGTCACCCAGCTAGCTTTCATAGCTGAAGCAGATCTTGAATTTATTTATTTTATTTCTTTATTTAGTTTGTCGATCATGTACTAGATAACAGGTATAAGTATAAACATGGACATGGACATGAACAAGGAATGAGTACAAATAAATGGGGACATTAGGACAGGGATGGTAGGCACGCTGGTGCGCTTATGCACGCCCCTTTTATGGACCTCTTAGGAATGGTGTAAGATACACAGTAGGCCAGTGATGGCTAACCTTTTTGACGTCGCGTGCCAAAAGCAGGGGAGCGTGGGGAGTTGCGGGTGCGGGTGCCCACATCCATAATTCAATGTGCCCCACCCTCCCACATATGTGCACACGACCCCCCCATACTTCCCCCTGCTTTTAGCATGTGATGGTACGGTGGGCCCAGTAGGCCCGTTTTTCCACCTCCCCAGGCTCCAGAGGCTTTCTAGGAGCCTGGGGAGGGCAAAAACAGCCTTCCCCATCCCCTCGGAGGCCTTCCGGAGGCCGGAAACAGCCAGTTTCCCAACTTCCAGTGGGACCTGAAGGCCTGAAAATCAGTTGGCCAGTGTGCGCATGCGCACTGGAGCTGACCTAGGGCAACATTTGCGCGCCCACCAATATGGCTCCTTGTGCCACCTGTGGCACCCGTGCCATAGGTTCGCCATCACGGCAGTAGGCAGTTTAAGGTTGAAGCTGTGGGGGTTTAAGGATATAACAACGGAGTCAGGTATTGTATTCCAGGCTTCGACCACTCTGTTGCTGAAGTCGTATTTTCTGCAATCAAGTTTGGAGCGGTTTACTTTGAGTTTGTATCTATTGTTTGCCCATGTATTGTTGAGGTTGAAGCTGAAGTAGTCATTGACAGGTAAGACATTGAAGCAGACAATTTTGTGTACTATGCTTAGGTCAGATCGTAGGCAGCGTAGTTCTAGGTTGTCCAAGGCCAAAATTTCGAGTGTGGTGGCATATGGGATTTATTTAGAGTCTTCTGCTTTCTAGCCTGGAGTCTGCTCCTCTTTGGAAATTTTGCTGAACCCCATCCGTTAGGCCTTCTAAGTTGGGTTAATTATTACTGTATTTGTTATATTAATGCTAAGCGTAGCTTTGATGGATACAGAACTTGAAAGAAATTTTGAAACTTTGATATTATAATGTATCTGTTGACAGTAGCAAGAAACTGATATGTGCAAAGATGGAAAGCCACACTAATTCCCAGAATGGAAAAATGAGGAATAAAAGCGATAGAGTTAACAGAAATGGCAAAATTGATTGTTTTAATTAAAGAACTTACCTAGTTTTGTATATGTGCAACGATGGAAAGGCACATTAATTCCCACAGTGGAAGATAGGCAGTAAAGGTAGTAGAATTAGTGGAGATGGCAAAATGGTTTTAATTTAAAAAAAAAAGAGCTTACCTAGTTTTGTTTGTATTTGGAAACTATTTCTGGGCTTTTTGCTCGAGTTGGGAAAAAAAATAAAATGTTGATTTTAGGTTTTGATGTTCAGAATGATTTTGTAATTATAGAAGTGGCTTGAATTGTTGTGAAATTAAAGCAAAAGGTTGATCTTGTATTATTTTTGTAGTCTACAGTGCTGAAGAAAGTTAAAAACCATTACTTTTATCTCCTTTTGCACTTTTCTCTCCTATTTTCCTAACTTTGCTTTCTTTATCTTGCAATGAAACTTAATAATGGCATCACCCTCTGTATAGGAGGGTAACGGACAGAGATGGGTTTCAGCAGGTTCTGACCAGTTCTGGAGAACCAGTAACGGAAATTTTGAGTAGTTTGGAGAACCGGTAGTAAAAGTTCTGACTGGCTCCGCCCCCATCTATTCTCTGTCTCCCAAGCCCCAGCTGATCGGGAGGAAATGGGGAATTTTGCAGTAACCTTCCCCTGGATTGGGGAGGGAATGGAGATTTTACAATATCCTTCCCCTGCCATGCCCACCAAGCCGTGCCCACCACGCCATGCCATGCCCACCAAGCCACAGAACCGGTAGCAAAAAAAAAAAATTGAAACCCACTACTGGTCACGGAGCAGATCGACTACTTCTCTTTCCAAAAGGCAACCTTCGGAAAGTGGGTGCCATTTGGGGAATAATTGCAGTTCTCAGACTGTGACAATTGCGGCTGCTTTCAAAATGGCACCCACTTCTGGAGTGGCACCACACAGCTTCTGTATAGGAAGGCTGCATGGGCACATTAGCTAATTCTCCTTGGGAAAGGCAATCTTTTGAAAAGGTTAATAAAACAAGGCATGATTGGGGGAGGGGGGAATACTAAATGGTACAGGATACTGTGCAAGGGTTGCCTCAGAGGATTGGAAGGCCCTGGGAGACCCAGGACAGGCCTCATATGAGCTGGGTAGGTGCCACAGTCTTATTGTACCAGGTCCCCCAAGGTGTCTTCCTCCACCCCCACCCCACAAGGCACCCCTTGCCCTGCTTAACAACTGAACTTGGAGAGCTGGGATTGTGGCCCTTAAGCAAGGCAATAATGTGGGCATTAACAACCACCACAACTTATGACAATCATTTCAGGCTCAGTTGTGATCATACATCGAGGACTACTTGTATTCTCTTACAGAGATCTAGTAACATCATTTACTTGATTGCAGTCTGGTTCTGGATCTAATATACAACTTGATCGATTCACCAAACAATAACATGGTATTGAGTTTTAACATTTCCATGGAAGCTAATGGAAGCAGGATTCTTGAACCTGATTATATTATATTCACTGATGTTTATTATTTGGATATGATAGGATACTTAGTTTAAGTATATTGTGCCGGTTACATTTAGCTTATAGGACTAGATTCATTTACTGTGAGTTGTGTTGAGGCCTAATTAGATTTTAATTGTGTGTATATTTTATTTTGCAAATGAAATATCATGTGTCTTGTGACATACTTTATTAAAAATTACTTTTTGGTAATAAAGATGCTGCTATTATTTTTTGTATTGTGTTCCCTCTTCCCTCCTCCCAATTTTAAACTTGGTGCATCCAGGATTCTAAATTGCATAAAAATACCACTCGTATTTATGCAAGCTTTCTGCTGCATCTATAGAATACAAAAATTGTCATGTCTGTTTTATAACTTTCAATTGGATAAAATTAGATGGTATAGATCAATAATTATTGAACTGAGGCAGTGGTGGAATTCAATTTTTTTTTACTACCAGTTCTGTGGGCGTGGCTTGGTGGGCGTGGTACAGCTTGGTGGGTGTGGCTTGGGCATGACAGGGGAAGGATACTGCAAAATCTCCATTTCCACCCCCACTCCAGGGGAAGGATACTGCAAAATCCCCATTCCCACCCCCCTCTGGGGCCAGCCAGAGGTGGTACTTGCCGGTTCTCTGAACTATTCAAAATTTCCACTGCCAGTTCGCCGAACTGCTCAAAATTTCCACTACCAGTTCTCCAGAACCTGTCAGAACCTGCTGAATAGCACCCCTGAACTGAGGTAATTCAAATGGACTAACTTTCAAAATGCCAGGACTTAGTACTCTTATGGGAATGGGGAAGTTGTGGCTGCTTCAGTCACTGCAATTATGTGATCCTCATTTACAATGTTCCCTGATCCCTTCCTGGTCACTTGTACAATTATTTTCTCGCCTCCTGGAAAAATGGAAGGGGAAGAGGAAGGGGATTTCCAATGTTCCCTGCCAGCTTTCTACAAGAAACTTAAAAGGAAGGAAATTGGAAGTTGATCCCACTGCTTTTTTGCCTGTCATGGTTATTACATTTCTCTGGTTTAATTAACAAAATATCTTTGAAACAATGACACATAGGTCGTAAGTTGTCTAGCATCAATTTAAAAAATGAAGTGCTGATGGAAATATAAAGCTGGGGGAGAAATAGAAATTGTATTCTGAAGCTTTGGCTTCTGATATTCTGTATCATTATATACCTTTTTGGTATCTACATAGAATCATTTATTTATAGTAATGAAAATTAGTGGAATATTCACTAGAAAATATTATGTATCAGTGCCTTTCTCTCCCCCCAACTCACTCTCTTATTCTATATGAATTTGATTGATTTCTATGACAGTGATGTTCCTATCTTATACACTTATAGACACCAACCAAATATAATTGCAAGGCTATATGTAATTAAAGTTCCACAGGTCCTTTTCCCAATACCTTCAAAATTCACAATCAAGTTTAATGTTGTGGGAGATTGCTAAGTACATGGGAATGTGCCAGTTGGCCTCTTATTTCTTTTTCTGAAATTATTGTGGTGAAGGAGACAATGGGTAAGCTTGCTAGAATAACAGTAGAATGCTGGCACTGCCTTGAACCAAAGATGTTATATTACCTGTCAAAATGTCCCTTTGTTGCTTCTCCTACTCTGAAACCATTCCAGACCTTCTCCTGCATTAGGTACAAATACATTTCTTTGTTTCATTTTATTGAGCACATGCTCTGTGTTTGTTTGAGAATAGAATAGAATAGAATAGAATAGAATAGAATAGAATAGAATAGAATAGAATAGAATAGAATAGAATAGAATAGAATAGAATTTTTTTTATTGGCCAAGTGTGATTGAACACACAAGGAATTTGTCTTGGTGCATATGCTATCAGTGTGCATAAAAGAAAAGATACGTTCATCAAGAATCATAAGGTACAACACTTAATGATAGTCATAGGGTAATAAGCAATCAGGAAATAATATCAATATCAATCGTAAGGATACAAGCAACAAAGTTACAGTCATATAGTCATAAGTGGGAGGAGATGGGTGGTGGGAACGATGAGAATATTAATAGTAGTGCAGACTTAGTAAATAGTTTTACAGTGTTGAGGGAATTATTTGTTTAGCAATGATGGCGTTCGGGAAAAAACTGTTCTTGTGTCTAGTTGTTCTGGTGTGCAGTGTTCCATAGCGTTGTTTTGAGGGTAGGAGTTGAAACAGTTTATGTCCAGGATGCGAGGGGTCTGTAGATATTTTCACAGCCCTGTTTTTGACTCGTGCAGTATGCAGGTTCTCAATGGAAGGAAGGTTGGTAGCAATTATTTTTTCTGCAGCTCTAATTATCCTCTGAAGTCTGTGTCTGTCTTGTTGAGCTGTAGAACCAAACCAGACAGTTATAGAGGTGCAGATGACAGACTGAATAATTCCTCTGTAGAACTGTATCAACAGCTCCTTGGGCAGCTTGAGCTTTCTGACTTGGCGCAGAAAGAACATTCTTTGTTGTGCTTTTTTGATGACGTTTTTTGATGATGATGATTTGATGATCAAATCCCTACACTGAGGTTTTCCTATGATGTTTGTTTTGGCCTGCCCCAGGCACACAGCACCAGAATTCACTGTAACCCGCTAGTTTTGCTAAATAAAATAGTCATTTATATCCTTCCATAAGTTTGACATTTCTCAATTGTTCCAATGCATATGAGTGTATCAAATCAGCAGCTTTCAGTATTTGATCACATCTCCTAGAACAGTGATGGCTAATCTTTTCTGGACCGAGTGCCCAAAGCACGTGCATGCATGCCTGAGTTCGCGTGAGTGCCTGAACCGTTTGCTTGCCCCCCACCCCCACGCGTGCATGCATGCCCACACACACGCCCCGTCCCCCATGCATGCACGGCACAGACATGTAGACCAGCTGGCTGGCGGGAGGCACACACACACGCTCAATGGAGATAAACCTGGGTGACGGCTCATGTGCCATCAGAGAGGGCGCTGCGTGCCACCTCTGGTACGCATGCCATTGGTTCGCCATCACGGTCCTAGAACCAACAGATCTGTAAATTGCAAGGATGATTGTGAAATCTGATCATCAGGCTAGAATTTAATAAATCAAGGAAGGAAAAGCATCTCTCTCTCCTCTCAGCATGTAAAAGTGGTATTTATTTATTTTTTAAATATAAACACAACACCAAAAGCCAAATGTAAACATGATAACCAACCATGTTTTAGAAATACCCATGGAAATAATTTTATCAATAAATCCCATCCAAGACACAGCTGCCTCTGTGGAACTGTGAAGGCATCACTGCTTTTCAAGAACCACACACCAGTTTCCTTGGTCATAGTAACTTCCTTGCACCTTTATGCAGTCTAGTTGTTTACACAGCTGTTCCAGTTCACCTTCACAGAAAACGTGGTAATAGCGGTGAAAAACAGGGTTGGGTTCTGGAGCATAGGCAGAGCCATCCAGAGGCTGACAAAGCTTGGTATGTCTTGTCTTTTTCTTTATCCCGTCTTTCAGGTGCCAAGGGACCAAGACATCTTGAGTTTCAAAGGAAGTTCTATTTGTATGAACTGGAAGGCTGGCAGGAACCCCCTGGTTTGGACTGTTGCTCATCCCATTAGGCTGATTACAGCCCTTGCTAGGCTGTGCCAAACCTTGGCATTCAGTGCTGCCTGTTTTATTTAGCGTGTCGCTGACAGCTTTGCCAACCCTTTTATCACTAGTTTTTTCCGCTTTCAGATACTTCGACTTCTTCTCCTTGTATTCCTGTTCCATGGCCCAAACGTAAACAAGTGCTTTTCCACCAGGTCTCAGCAGCCGAGTCAGTTCACAGAGTACAGCCAGCCTTCTCTCCTAGTTAAGGTGGATAAACACAGATAGTCATCTTAAAAGTAAAAGGTAACAAACTAAAAACCATACTCAGAACAAAAACAAAATACAAGACCGAGCTCAGAGAATTAGGAGCTACTGTACTATT
Source organism: Ptyas mucosa (assembly GCA_012654045.1). Classification (NCBI taxonomy): domain Eukaryota; kingdom Metazoa; phylum Chordata; class Lepidosauria; order Squamata; family Colubridae; genus Ptyas; species Ptyas mucosa. Next base: position 216,274 of record WNWU01000016.1, read on the forward strand.
CTGTAGTCTGTTTACTTCTACTTTTTAAATTATACATCTTTCCTGCTTTTCAGCTATTTAATAGAATTATATATCAATGAAATTAATATAATAGAATGGATATACAATTAAATATTTATTTTTTAAAAATTCAGCCAACAATAAAATAATCAAACCTACAGAACAAGGAACAGCTACCAGAACATGTAAACAACTTTATTGAAAGAAAGAACTAAGAACCATTTTAATTACGGGTAGTCCTCAATTTACAACCGGTTGTTGCTTAACGACCATTTGAAGTCATGACAGGCTTATGACCACATTCAGAGTTCCGAGAACTGTCCATGCCCTGCATGACTGCATTTTGGGTGCTCAGGAACTGCATCAACAGCGGATTGCAGCATCCTGCAGTCATGAGATTACGGTTTATGATGTTTTTGTTGGAAAAACTGCATTTACTTTCAGCTTCCATGAAAAAAACACCCATTGTGAATAATGGTTCACTTAACGACTGTGGTGTTTGCTTTACGACTGCTGCTGCAAAAAAATATATATCATAAAATCAGGAGTGATCACATGGAGATTCACTTAATGACTGGCATGACTAATGACCATAATTGCAAGCTTCAGTCGAGGACTATCTGTAAAACATAACAAAATAGATTTCTCATAGTAAGGGAGCCCCCATGAGCTTCCTTAACTGTACTACCCTGTTTCCCCCCAAAAAGACATCCCCTGATAATAAGCCCAATTGGGCTTTTGAGCGCATGGCAATAAGGCCAGGCGTTTATTTCAGGGTTCAAAAAAATATAAGACAGGGTCTTATTTTCAGGGAAACACGGTAGAAATGTTAGCAGGGCACATAACTGAGTTTCCTTTGAAAACAGGGAAGTGATGGCAGGTCTAATTGGGCAAAAGAGGTCTTTCAGCAGCTAAGCTAAAACCCTTTATGTTCTGACACTTACAAAAAAATATTGATTGTGATGTAGCTAGCAAAACTGAGAACCATAGCATGCAAGTTCTACGATCCGTTCACATCCAGAATAGCAAAAGGCTTATGCCATATTGGCTAAAACCTAGCTTATCAAAGTTAACTTGGAGAGTGAAGTCTGGCAAAAAAAGATTCAGAAGGATCTCACATCACAATACAACACTTGACTCATAATTTGCTTCAATAGACCCATCTCCAGTGAGGTTTAAAATAAGATCACTGCTAAGTGGTCCAACGCATGCTTTGTGTTCAAAGTTTCAGATTTAGCAGCAGCGTCTTCAGGGAACAAAAACTTAAGATAATATGCCAGAGAACGTGAAGAATCACCGCCAATCGGAACAGACAGAATTGAGGAATTTTTATTGCAGACTGTCTGTACGGGGATGTTAAGAAACTTAGAAAAATGTTAGCGGTTCAGGAATTTCACAGGATGGAAATGTCTTTTCCATTTTCTTTCCCACCCCAGAAAATAGTTATAGACCAAAAAAAAAAAAAGCATGGTAGGCCTTAATTCAATGGCGCCAATAACTGTGATGTAAAATCAAAGGAGCAATCTGGAAGTTCTTTGGGAGCTTCAAAAATGGAACTGGGAATCACAGCTCCCTGGAATGAAATCGGCAACAACAACAACCATGAAACAGAAGGATAAATTACTGTATATTACGATGTTTCTACTTTTAGGCAGTTTTAACCTACCGCTGTTGAAAAATGATGGATGACCGCAATGGATATGCAAGCATCACAAGAACCACTCCGTATTGGCACAGTGAGCGCATCGCACACAAAAGCCTGAAATTCCTTTTCTCCACAGATGTCTATCAGAGTCTTACTACGGTCACAGCCCAACTGTTAAAAATTTTTTTTAAAAAAGTGTGAGAAGGCTGTACACAAACTAGGAATGAATATTAAAATTCTGTAGCTTTTCAGAAATAAGCAATAGTCAGAGAGCCCCCATTTTCTAGATCCAATATTGAAATGTGGTTAACTTTTATCTCTTTAGGGAAGAACCAAAATAATGATCTCAGTGCTGGATTAACAGCGGGCACACATAGAAGGGAACAGTAACAGCTGGCTGCCCAGATGTGAAGGACTGTAAACTCCAAATTACACCTGCTGGTATCAAAGCTTTTAAGTTTCTCTCTTTTATGCTGTTGTTTTAACACAATCCACCACACTGATTGCCTTGATTTATAAGCCTGCTTTTACCCCCCCCCCCCAAGATTTATGAGATAATTCAATATTAGCTGCATTTTATAGAAGGTGAGTTTACCAACTCTGTGTAAATGGTATTAAAAACAAACTATTGTTTGAACCCCCAGTACCATTAAGAAACCAGTTCTCTTTCTCATTCCGGCCATCATCGATCTGGAATCCAATTGACATGACTAAAAGTAGGATTTACATTTTAATTCCATTTTCCATTATCATCTGATAGTTACAGAAGCAACAGGAAATGGATCCTAACTGACCCTGTGATCCATGTTTCCCCCAGGGAAAGGGAATATTTTTCACCTCTTCCACCAATTGCATTTCTGCTAGAGTAAAGGTAAAGGTTCTCCTTACACATATGTGCTAGTCATTCCTGACTCTAGGGGGCAGTGCTCATCTCCGTTTCAAAACCGAAGAGCCAGCGTTGTCCGAAGATGTCTCCGTGGTCATGTGGCCGGCATGACTAAACACCAAAGGCGCATGGAACGCTGTTAGCTTCCCACCAAAGGTTGTCCCTATTTTTCTACTTGCATTTTTTACATGCTTTCGAACTGCTAGATTGGCAAAAGCTGGGACAAGGAACGGGAACTCACCCCGTTACGTGGCACTAGGGATTCAAACCACTGAACCGCTGACCTTTTGATCGATAAGCTCAACATCTTAGCCACTGAGCCATCGCATCCCTATTCCTGCTATATGTTCTGTCAATTTGCCAATATTTTTTTAAAAAGTGGGGGGGGGGGAAGGATAGCAAAGAAAGCAAACATGGCTACCTATGCCCTTTTTTTAAAAAAAAATTCTTTTTCTCCAGCTGGACAATTCACTCAGGAATGCTTGCAGCAATATTAGCTCTGACCTTGTTTATTTGAAATACATTCTGCTGCCCCGCTTCTCTTCTGTAAGACACTCAAAACAGCTTGGAATAAAATCAATACACATACAGTTATTCATTCAGCAGAGGACATCAAAACTACAACGAATACAAGGCATAGTAGGCTAGGCTGAGCACAGTTTCACCCACTGTCTAGTCAATTTCCACTAGAGATGGCCTTAACAACACATCTTTCATGAGAACAGTACTCTGAAAACCGATAAAGGTTACCTTTTAACTGGATCGCTTGCGCATGCGCAGAGCATATTTGATGACATCCGGGTGGGTGGGTGGAGCCTCCCGCCACTGTAGCAACCCACCACTGAACTGGAGGCACTTAGCTGCTCTTACTGCCTACCTTCCAATTTTACTTTTGACAATTTGACTATTTTATAACTAAAAATATAATAATTAGCAACCAACCAGGTTAATAGGAGACAACTTCAGATTGAGTCTATTTGCTCAATCTCTCTCCTTCACGAGCTACACTGGATGCTGGTGGTCCTTTGGATCCGCTTCAAGGTGCTAGTACTTACCTATAAAGCCCTTCATGGCATGGGCCTAGGGTACTTGCAGGACCACCTCCTACCGGCCTCCCACCGCCCAGTGCGCTCAATAGGACTGCCCTCCTCCGGGTGCCATCAGCCAGACAATATCGGCTGGCGGCGCCCAGGATGAGGACATTCTCTGTGGCCGCACCGACCCTCTGGAACGAGTTACCCACTGGACTCCGGACGGCCCGAGCTCCGCTCTTTCCGCAGTGACCTGAAGACATGGCTCTTTCAGCAAGTCTTCTGATCTGTTTGGGAGCGATAGTTTTAATGTGGGGATTTTAATTGGATTTTTAACATTATTTATTGCTTTGTTTTTATTGCTGTGAGCCGTGTCGAGTCCTTCGGGAGAAGGGCGGCATATAAATATTATTATTAAATAAATAAATAAATAAAATATTTGTCACTGGTAATGTATCTCTACAAAACTATCCTCTTTGTTTCAGGCTGACCTGAACCACGACTTCCTTCAGACTATCTTCTTTGATAGGATAGTATTCAGGCTTATGAGGAATATAAACCACGGTTCTAAAAACTACTCAGAGCAATTTTGGGCAGAGATTGTAAATACTGAAGAACTCCTACCCCTAATAAACTTGTTTTTATTCAAGTAGATTTATCTAAATTTTGGAACAAGCTAGTCTCAACAGGCAGAGCAGTCCATCTATAGGAGGGGTCTCAAACCTTGGTCATTTTAAGACTTGTGGACTTCAACTCCCAGAATTCCTCAGCGAGCTTTGCTGGCTGAGGAATTCTGGGAGTTGCAGTCCACAAGTCTTAATGTTACCAAGGCTGGAGACCTCTGATCTATAGAATTCACAGAGATATCTGCTTTTGGTCTGAAATCCGAGTTGTTGGTTCTTTTTTAAATAATCTATGGCATGAACAGGGCATTTATACTGTTGCTGTTAGACAGCTATATAGTTGTATTCCTCCCTTTTTTTCCAATCAGTAAGAAGTTCAGAGGCAGTCTGAATGGGGTTTATTAATTTACTAGCAACTGTATGTTTCCTATCACAGCCCAGTTCAAATAGCATGGAAACACACAGCAGGAGAGATCACTTTAATTTTCAATCTCAAGAAAAGGAGCACTGTAGCACTCTCATTTGACCTTCAGATCGCATCAAACAACCTGGAATGGCTTTGTGGATAGCTTTGGAAGGCCAGCAGGATTGTAGCTCAAACACTTCTACTGTATTATTGCTATCAACTTGAGAGCAGCAGCTATAGAACGAAGGAGATTTGAAAAGGAAGCACCGGACTGAATCCCAAGTAGTTTTTTCCATTGGTGCAAGAAACAGGCAAGCTTGGTAATTCTGCCCCACATGTCAAGGTTCCAAGTAACACCCCCACAAAAGAAGACTCTGAGGCTTGAATTTCCTCAAAGTTCCATTTTATTGAAGATGTCATATTGGCACATCTGGGGAAACCTGAATCTGAAAGCTTCCACGTTTTCCCCACCCAAAAGAAAGTTCAAGTCCCTGCCCAGCACCCACATGTCCATCACATGATCCAATCAGGCACCATCCAAAACTGAAGATACCCCCCAGTCCCCTCATAGCAGCTGCAGGGCACTGTGGCCTTGACTCTCTGAGAAAAGAATGTTATTTTGACTATATATCACCCATGCTCTATACAATCCCCCCTCCCATTTTCCCACAGTAGAAAAATGTGGCAGGCCTGAAGGCCCAACTGTAAAAAATGGCTTCCAAGTCTGACACCACACTTGTAGTCTAAAATCTAGTATGGACCTCAGGGATACCTTCTGCAATGCTTGCTGGGCCCCATGTCCTACCTGGTTTTATTACTTTTTAGATTCTTTTTCAAAAAAGACAGAAAGCTAACATTGAATTGCAAAGCAAACTGTCAGGCTCAAGCATTGCCTTTATTTCAAATAATGTTACTTCTACATGGACCCATAAAAGCTGGAAAGGGAGACTGGAAATTATATTATTTTGCCTTTGGATAAATAAGTGACTAAATACATCTCCTATGGCAGCCTTTTGTGAGAATGCATATAATACGCTCTCAAAATTTAGGAACATGCACTAAACCTCCATAAGTTGTGGCTCCTGATTTATTCTCTCCTGCAATATATCACACTATTTCCAAAAATCCCACAATGTTTTCTGAACATAAAGCTAATATATAAAATACCCACACACACATATACACCTTCCAATGATGTTTCAGAGGTTGCCAATTTAAGGTGACCAAGTAAAGCCCCACTTTATGAGTGAAATAAACCTATGAATTTTTTATTCATAGATTATATAAATTTATGGTTATTCATAATCATCATGGCAATCCAGGAATCAGTCTGTTTGCAGGCAAGATATTATATTTGCAAAGAGGAAATAAATTACATATAAAAAGTTTATTACAGTAAAAAACCAACAACACAGGGAATCATATAAATCTGTACCACGGATTTCTTGCTATGAATATAAACGTTGATCTACAAGACTAATTTTAGTTGATGGATTAGCTGTTAGAAGACAATAAAAACAGAATGCAAAAGCTGTAAACTAGGTTTCATTCATGCACTTGCATATATCAAATGAAAACAATGCCATGTAAAGTCAACAGATGGGGCATACAAAAACCAATAGTTTCCTTTGGTAACTCTAACAATTTACTCATTTGTTTTAACATAAATAGAATTTTTTAATAAGAGGTTATTTATTTTAGTGTTTCCAGCCAAGACAGATTAAATTCTCAATTTAGTCAGCTTTAGCTGCCAGTTACAAAATGGTTTATTGACAGAATATATGCCAGATCTAATTCTCAAAGCAGATTTGCTCCATTTCATTAAAGGGAAAGAACTGTAAGAAAAAAAACCCCAATATTCCACATTTCAGTTTTGTTGGATTAGGGTAAATGTAAAGTGCACGCCAGTTGTACATAATGCTATTCATATCAAAGATTTGCCGTAACTAGGAAATCTTTATTGCTGATGTTGCCAATTTCATTACTGGGTATGATCGTAAAGACTTTGATTTTAATTAAGAACATTTACAGCACCAGAGCCCACCATCTGCAGAACAGATTGCGCTCCAAACAAACAAATTGGTCCATTCTGGTGTTTACAAAGTCTAAAAGTATTTTTCATGACTCGCTGAAAAAGAGAATGTTAAACCAGTGATGAAAAGAATTTCTAACAAGGAGTCCTGTTAGATAATTTAGAGCTGGGAGAAAGGGATGGAATTTGATCCTTCATGTGAACATTTCAGCAACTAAATAGAGACTCAAGAGGTTCTTAGTTCTTGCATAAAGAGACGGAATTCCACTCAGCTTAATCACTTTCTTCTGTCCCAAGTAAGAACAGTAAAAATGGACAGAGAAGCAGGTATTCAATCAAAAAGACAACCCTGAGATGACCTTGCAAGAGAAAACAACACTGTGGTGAGATGAAACGTAATGAGCTATATAGCTTAGCTAACCAAGAGGAATAAAGCATATGACAGCCAGAATACGAAATCCTAATTTGCATCTAAATTATATCAAATAATTGCGAAGTCAGGCTTAGTTGTAATGTCCTATGTAGTGAATCCACTGTCCAAAACAAAAAGATTAGATCTTGCAATAAAAATAAAAATACTTTGGAGCATCGATTATTTCAAGTGTGATAAAAATACAAAGGTTATGCCAGCTCCAGAGGCAATTTCCTTTTGGTATAAATGTGATGAATACTGGATGCACGTCCATGGAAACTGCAAAGAGATGATTACTGCAAACTTGCATTTTATCATTTCCCCCAACTAATGCTGTGATCTCATTCAGATTATCAGAGGTTATTTTAACATTTTTCTAACTAATTAACTTTCTTCCTCTCTCGACATGCTTCTGTGATCAGGATTTATTCTGAGACAAACTTCAGTCCAGCAGCCGATTTGGAATGCCAAGGCTGAACATTGGAACATGTGCAATAATGCAGATGAATACCGATGAGCTTTTTTTCCGACAGTGGTACAATCACCCAGCTTGGCAACAAGATGTTCTGCATTTGATATGCTATTTGTATTCATACCCTGGATATACGGCAAAGACAGAAGGGAGAGATGCAACCTTGAGCCATGTGGCAGCCCGTATGAACAAATGGGAACAGAAAAGCAGGAAGTTCAGAGAATGCAGAAGAGCTTCCGCTGTGAGATTAAAGATGATGCGGGATAGAAAGCAGTGCCACGTGTAATGGGGACAGATGAAGCCAGCAGCTGAAAAAGGTCACACTGCAACTGATGAAAGAATAGTGGAGAATTTCATTGTTCAGTTAAGGAGGTATAGACCCCCATGGACTTCAACTCCCAGAGATCCTGAGCCAACCATGTCCACAAATCATAAAGTGGCCATAGTTGCTCACCCTTCAGTTAAGAGTATGTCCAGGAAGCGTTGGCTCTTATTTCTTTTTCCTCTTGTGAATTTAATTCCTGAAATATATTCATGATTCTTTTGTGTGTGTTCTTTTTTGAACATGGCAAAAATGTCAACTACATAGTGTGAATAGCTGGGGATGTATCTTTGGAGTACTCCTGATCAGTGGTGAAATTCATTTTTTTTTACTACCGGTTCTGAGGGCGTGGCATGGCTTGGTGGGAGTGGCATGGTGGGCGTGGCAGGGGAAGGATACTGCAAAATCTCCATGCCCACCCCACTCTGGGGCCAGCCAGAGGTGGTATTTGCCGGTTCTCCGAACTACTCAAAATTTCCGTTACCGGTTCTCCAGAACCTGTCAGAACCTGCTGAATTTCACCCCTGCTCCTGATTCCAGATGTTACATTACTGTCTCTGCTAAGAATCCTGAAATAGACAGTTATTCCTGTGATCTGTTTTCATTTATAAGTTGATATTTTGGGCTGGCTACTGATATTAGTAATACTGCTGCTTCATAGTTATGTCATTGTTATTTTATGGCTAACATTTGAATCTTGTCCATGTATAGGTAGTCCTCGACTTACGATCACAATTGAGCCTAACATTTCTGTTGTTCAGTGAGACATTTGGTAAGTGAGTTTTGCCCCATTTTATGACTTTTCTTGCCACAGTTGTTAAGTGAATCACTGGAGTTAATAAAGTTAGTAACCTGGTAAGTGAATCTGGCTTCCCCATTGTCTTTGCTTGTCAGAAGGTCACAAAAGGTGATCACATAACTTTGGAACACAGCAAAAGTCACAAATATGAACCAGATGTCAAGCATCTGAATTTGGATCACATGATCATGGGGATGCTGCAAAAGTCGTAACCATGAAAAACGGCTGTAAGTCACATTTTTCAGGGCAATTATAACTTTGAATGGTCACTAAACGAACTGTTGTAAGTCAAAGACTATCTGTATTTTATCTATATAGAAATTAGCTCTAAAACTACAACAACATTAAAATACAATCTTGAGGAGAAAGTGACTTCTAGTTTACCCCTCAGATGACGGAAATGGCATTTACTAAATAGCAGTAAAGAGCCATTTTCAGTCACTTCCCAGGTAATAAACCTCATGAATAAAAAAATGCTTTCAGAACTCATGCCCCTGCATGACTAGTAACAACTATTAAAAATAATCGGATGATTTTTACTTCACAAAAATCATCCTTCAGAAAAATTAATGAAAAAGCCCTTTTCCTTAGATTTTCTTCAATAGAGGATAGAATATACAAAAGAATAGCTTCTGCCCCGTTTTTGGTCTCGACATTTCTTTAGACCAGAAAAGAAAGAAATCAAAATGTTATGGTTTCATCCTAGACTGTAGCCATATTTCAGTAGTAGCCCCATTTATTTCTATTATCGAAGTAGCAATTAAGATATAAAATGCAGAAGAGAATAATTATAAAGGAGCATGCAACTCAGGAGAGATTAATTACTTATCCAAGTTCAGGGAACAAAAAAGAACATGAGATGCTGTGGGCATTTAGCTCTACTTCATAATAACTAACTCCATCAGGTAGAATTAAATCATTTAAGTCCATTGAAATCTGATTGATGTAATGTATCAGAAAACTAATGGAGAGAGAACTACATCTAATTTTGAAATCCAGCCACCAAATGAAATTATGTGGCTCCCCAGAGAAATATCTCAGCTATAACTAATAGCAGGAGAGTCTTGAGAAAGCAAATTAAATTCTGGCAAATGCATACAAACACAGCAAGAAGGATGACAGCATGCAGAGCAAAAGAGAGAAATTCCATTGGTCTACTTGTTCTGAATCATGCCTTTAACAGTTGCCTCACGTAAAGCTTTGTTTTCCACCACAGAGAAAGCCGTATCACCTTTTTTAGGGGGTAAAAGATGCTATGTTGAAAATGAGAAGCCTATCTCTTGCTGGCAGATGCGTTTCTGGCAACTTGGATTATACTTTTAAGCTTTCACTGTTTGCTGTTTCTAGTCTTTAATCTCCAAGATACTTTTTAGCTTCTTGGCTGCTAATAAAATCTGAGTATCCAAGCTTCCCACAAGCAAGCCCTTGGTACTCTGTGGAGCAGAAATGAAATCCATCAGTGGTTTTTACTACAAATGGCTGCCTGGAATGCCTCCAAGGCATTTCAAAACAACAGAACCATTTTCCATGATCTACCGATGTGGAGGAAAAACCTCAGATTTATTTCATCAAATCTGAAAAGTGAGGTGTTTCAAGGTACTTAGAAAGGCATTACCAAAGAGTTGGGTACAGTTGGGCACCTAACAAGGGTCCTGTCATGGAGGTAAGAATGTTCTCCCCCCCCCTTCTTCTGCTGTCTCCTGCTCACCTGCTGTCTTGCAAGGGAACAAGGAGAAGGAGCTATAATTGCCTTGACCTTTCCTACTGCAAAGCAACTCAAAATCAGCTCAGAGGGAAGAAGCACTGAACATACAGTTAGCAACAGAGAGAGGGGATGGTGGTGAACCAGCTCACAGACAGGGAACTGAGAGAATGTTGTTGAAGGATCTCAACGATATGTTGCTGATACTGAACTAATTCACATATTGCACTAAGCCCGTGATAGCGAACCTATGGCACACGTGCCACAGGTGGCACGTAGAGCCCTCTTTGCGGGCACGCCAGCTGTCACCCCAGCCCAGCGCCACCATGCATGCGCACACACCTCCCACCGGCCAGCTGGTCTTCTGGTCTCTGCTGCGCATGTGCATGGGGCGGGGCCTTCTCCGATCTCCACAGGTTCCCTCCCAGCGCGCCCTACCTTTCTACTCCATTTCTGCCACCCGCACCAACCTGGAAGCCAAAACAAGGCATGGGGGGCATGCACGGGGGGCGCGGGGCACATGCACGGGGGGCACTCGCATTGCATTTTGGGGTTTTGGGCACATGTGCATGCATCTGTGCACGTGCGGGCCAGGGTGGGTTCTATTTACCTCCGCTTCCGGTTCGCAACAGGAGCATGTGCACTTCTGCGCATGCGCAGATCGTTCATGATGACGTCCGGGTGGGTGGGCGGAGCCTCCCGTCGCCGTTACTACCGGTTCGCAAGAACCAGATCGAACCAGGAGCATCCCACCACTGATGCAGGCGCACTTTGGGCACTCAGCACCAAAAAGGTTAACCATCACTGCACTAAGCCATGGTTTATCAAATAAATCACAATTAGCTGGAGTGATTTCACGGGCTTGCCAGAATCATTCTGAAAACCGTGAATCTTTATGTTAAGGGTTTGCAAACATTTTTAGACCATGCAACTTGTTCGCTAGACTAAAAAATAGAACTCCTGATAAAGAGATACAATCTAGAGCTGTATTTCTCTCTTATTGGCAACCATAAGATATATGGGCTTCAACTCCTAGAATTTGGGAATTGAAGTCCATGTGATTAGGGGACTGAAGGCTAAAATATATGAAGAACGGTTGCAGGAATTGGATATGTTTAGTTTAATGAAAAGGACTGTGGTGACTTGATAGCAGTATTGCAATATTTGAGGGGCTGCCACAAAGAAAATAGAGTCAACTTATTTTCCAAACGCCTGAAAGCAAGACAAGAAGCAATGGATGGAAACTAATCAAGAAGAAAAGCAACCTACGATAGAACTAAGGAGACATTTCCTAACAGTGAGAATAATTAATCAGTGGAATGACTTGCCTCCAGAAAATGTGAGTGCTCCAACTCTGGAAGTTTTTAATAAAAGATCTGACAACCATTTGTCTGACCTCTGTTATTCTGCTCTAGGAATAGAAACTTGGTGGTATTCAACTAATTTTCTTTTCCGTCCATCGTGTCTCTCAAGTCACAGAACACAAGAACACAGTTTGAAAAACCTCACCTTATGCAACCAGCAGTCATCTTGTAGGGAAGATGGGGGGAGGTGTAAATTTTTTTAAAATTGCACCAGGCAGGATGATTTATATACTGCTTCAGACTAACAGGGTTCTAAGGAGTGTACAATTAATGGCTGCCACATTTTGCGTCAGCAGAAGTTTAGGTGTGACCTTCTTTTCCCCTCTTTCACTTTTTCTCTATAATGACATTATAAAAATGTTGGAGTCTTTCAGAGTAAAGGTTTATTACTATTATTATTATCATCATCATCCTCCTCCTTGGCAGACACATTTATCTCGTTTCTATTCAATTACAAAATGTAAGTTGCTATTAAAATCTCCGCTATTACAATGCATCTGCTTTCAGCAATTTATTTTAAATCATTAGGAATCTATTGAATTATGAACAGGCATATTTATGCCTGAACGATGGAGCTTGGAAATAATTATTAGTTACATTGCAGACTCCAATCTTTGAGCAAGACCTCTGGACAGAAAAATCAGAGCATCTTAATGATAGACTCCCACAAAAAGAAAGTTTAAAAATGAAATATTTTCTTGCTTCCTCCAAAAATATGTTGATATTAAGAATGACCATATGTTTTTGTTTTTTTGCTTTGGGAAGCTGTAATTTTTCACCTGTGACAATCTGTCTTTGACAATACCTACATATGAGAACCAGTGGTGAAATGTAAAATTTGTTGCTATTGGTTGTGTGGGCGTGGCTTGGCGGCGTGGCTTGGTGGGGGTCATGTGACTGGGGGGGCATGCCCAACTTTTTTTTTAAAGCATTTTTTTACTACCAGTTCGGCGAATAGGTAGTAAAAAAATGCTTTAAAAAAGTTAAAAAAAAGTTCCGACAATGCACGGCACAGCTGTGACCATCTGAACCTTTTTTTAACTTTTTAAAAGTATTTTTTACTACCTATTCGCTGGAACTATTCACCGGAAGCTGTGCTGCGCGATCCTTGGAACCTTTTTTTTTCTTTTTTAAAGCATTTTTTACTACTGGTTCTGGCGAATAGGTAGTAAAAAATGCTTTAAAAAGTAAAAAAAAAGGTTCCAATGATCGTCAGAACCATTTTTTTACTTTTTTAAAGCATTTTTTTACTACGGGTTTGCCCGAACTGGAGCGAACTGGTAGCATTTCACCCCTTACTACAACTGATAACTAATGTACTCATTTAAAAAAGTATTATATCCTTTTTAATAATCTTCATCTAGAGGGACGTTACATCATCTGTCTTTTTGTTCTTATAAATTTCAGTCTACACATTATTTTGATTTGGATTTTTGGCTACAGCAATATCATGCAATGATGTTCATTGCCTATAAACGTTGGGTTTGTTGATCGGTCTTATGATCGAATGTAAGATTCATTGCCCAGAAGTACCACAATACCCCAGGCATCCATAACAAGCCACAATGATATTAAAATATCGTAAGAATCAGGACATTTCTGCTTAAACTATGCAATTGTGCAAAAGCACGTGTGTAACTTGTATTGTTTGCATGATAATGTCAATTTCTCCCCCTGCTCTCCCTTTGATTAGAGTGGAGTCATTCACTGAAAAAATAGGGACATGGAAGTAAATATGAGAAGTCAACCTGAGACCCTTTGACACTCTCCCACTGTCTACATAATATAGGAATCTCTAATTATTCCAATCATTTCTTGGCATCTTAATATAAAATTGTTTTCCTAATAATAAGTATCTATAGAAATTAATAATAATGTTTTTTAGTTTCAAGGCTTTAACAAAGATTAACAAAGATCTAACAAAGAAAACAAAGATTTAGAGGATTCCACAAAGAAAAGGGGGTCAACCTATTTTCCAAAGCACCGGAAAGCAAGACAAGAAACAATGGATGGAAACTAATCAAGGAGAGAAGCAACCTAGAACTAAGGAGAAACTTCCTAACAGTGAGCACAATTAACCAGTGGAATAGCTTGCCTTCCAAAGTTGTTGTTGTTGTTGTTGTTATTATTATTATTATTCGTATTTCTATGCCGCCCAACTCTCCGAGGACTCTGGGCGGCTTACAACAAAGACAGTATGAACAATATACAATAAGAAACATTAAAAATGGGTGCTCCATCAATGGAGTTTTTAAAGAAAAGACTGGACGGCCACTTGGAATGGTATAGGGTCTTGTGCTTGTTCAGGGGGTTGGATTGGAGGTCGTCCAGTGCCCCTTCCAATCTGCTATTTTAAAGACCCAGGCACTGAATAAAATAATGCAGTTCTTAAATTTGGACTTGGAAAGGGGACCATCTACCCTCAGCCAGATGGTCATTATCAACATTATCAGCTGCATAAGTAGAGATCCCTAGCAATGTAGTTCAAACCAGCTAGTTGATCATTTGAGACCCAGAACACTCATTTCCTGCTTATGTATAACATATGTATGCTATGTGTAATATATAGGGTTATATGTGCACGAGGATGCGCCCATATTTCAGGCCATGACCTCTGATTCAGTAGTGATTGTAACAGTCAAGACTAAAGCTTGCAATCATCCATAGACTATGACGCGCAGCAGGTTTTGTAAGAATACAGCCAGTTGTTTATTACAGTCTCAATATCTGAGGAGAGAACAATGCTTGACTGACAGTAAAATTCAGTGTATGTCCACTAACAAATATGTTTTGCTGTTTTTGACTGTCAGGTAAGCACCCACTGGATTGTAGCTTAAAATTCCCTATGGTTTTTACTTCAAACAAAACAAGCAACCTAGATTTATTATTAATTAGGCAAAAATAATCCCATTTCCTAAAATTACCTTCAAAGAAAATAGAATAGACAGAGAGAAAACTAGATTCTCATACAATAAGTTTTTTCTTCTAAGAAAGTCTCTGTAAACCACTTCAAAATGGTGGTTTTCTTGAGGAAAAATAGCTACAAAGACACATTTCTTCTTGAAACAGCTGTACTAAAAGTCAACGAATACTTTCATTCTTGTCTCAATGGATTACATGAAACCAAAGGATACCAAGCAAGAAAGGTTGTGCTCAGTGGTGAAATCCAAATTTTTTTACTACTGGTTCTGTGGGCGTGGCTTGGTTGGTGTGGTGGGGCTTGGTGGGTGGGGCTTGGTGGACATGGCAAGGGAAGGATACTGCAAAAACTCCATTCCCACCCCACTCCAGAGCAGGATACTGCAAAATCCCCATTCCCTCCTCACTCCTGGGGGAAGGATACTGCAAAATATCCATTCCCACCCCACTCTGGGGGCAGCCAGAGGTGGTATTTGCCAGTTCTCTGAACTACTCAAAATTTCCACTACCAGTTCTCCAAATTGCTCAAACTTTCCGCTTCTGGTTCTCCAGAACCTGTCAGAACCTGCTGGATTTCACCCCTGATTGTGCTATACTCACAACTGCTTTATGAACTGACAGTGTAAACTCTCTCCTATACACCTCAATCTTTGGATCTCCTACGTTTTATTTCTCTCAGAACTTATTTTCACATCCCATTCTATGGACAATATTCCATCCTCCTGCTAATGTAGATGATGATCCAAGAAATCCTAGTAGATATAATTCTAACAAACAAAAAACCCAAACAATTCTAATCTGCTAACCACGCTAAGTCTGAAACATCAAAAGCAAAATAATTATTGTGCATTTTTAATTAAATTTCAAGATATCAGGGGTTTCTTATTCGTTTAAAGTCAGTAGAACCTGATGATCAGAAAATGTTCAGCTGCAAGAAGAAGTCCTTTATAACTCTTCCTATCTGAAAAGATCCAATAATCATCTGAAATTGGCAGAGGCTTTATGGAAAATGACTTAAGGGAGTTGCAACCTGCAGTTCAGTGAAACAATTATTCAGCTCCAGCAGCCCCTAACTGAAAGTAATTTCATCTAGCTCCTAGAATGCTATCCAGTTTTAATTACTTCACATTAATTAATTGTATATACTTCTGAGAACGATGTAATTTCCTGATTATACCTACCACATGGACCTAACCTCTTACGCCTAGATGATAATGACTTTAACATATGGCCCCACAATCAATATTTGGTTTGGGCGATGTGGCAACGAACAACTAAAACCTTTTAAACTATGACTTGATAGGCAGGATAAACTTAAGAGAAGCCAGGGAGGACAATATGTTTGCTTTACAGATTACAATCCATCAAGGCTAACACTTTGAACAGCAATTGTAAAAAAACAATTAGTCTGAAGCTAAGCTAATTCTCCTGCAGTTTTAAACTTCGGATGTAGATTGAAAACCTATCGCTTCACTATCTGTGCTCTCATATTTTCTTGACTTTTTGGGATATGATTACATGGTGCTTCCAGCAGACATTATTTGATATTACAACTAATACGAATCTGGACACAGTAAACCAGACAGTGGTTTGATTTATTCTATTATCTATTCTTTTTGTAGTGGCCTGATTTATGAAAATGGAAGGTAGCCGTTTCAGACACACTCAAAGGGAAAATGTGAAAGCCATAGAATAGGGGTGTCAAACTCGATTTCATTGAGGGCTGCATCAGGATTTTGTTTGACCTCAGGGGTCCAAGGTGGGCGTGGCCAGGGTGGGTGTGGCCACCTCAACATCACTTTTGGGGGGGGGGGCCTGTAGTGGCCCAAGTCGTCTGCTAGCAAAAATGGTTCCCGAGCTCCGTTTTTGGCTGCGACAGCCTCCTGCAACCCTCTGCCATCAAAAACGGTGCTTGGGACGGCCGCATGCGGCCTTCCCGAGCTCCATTTTTGCTGGCAGAGGCACCGCGGGCCAGTCCTACTCTGTTTCCAGGACAGCACCTCGCTGTCCCAGATCTAAGCACCCCGCGGGCCAGATTCCGCCCACGGGGCTTGAGTTTGACACCCCTGCCATAGAAAGAACACAAATGGGATTGGTAAACATAGTCAGAAAATTCCTTGCTAGCAACTCTGCAATCTAATATTAAGAATAGGTCTAAAATCCCATCCAGGACTATGTATGTTTAGATTTAAAAGCATACTACAGGTATGTATCAATCAAGTCGGCCAGGTCAGGAGACAGAAACTATAAGAACGATGGAATTCCACTTTATTATTAAAGCGTATAGTAATCTAATCTTAAATGCCTGATTACCTGTTCTAAAATGAAAATGGCATATACCGTATTTTTCGGAGTATAAGACGCATCTTAGTTTTTGGGGAGGAAAAATTGGGGGGGGGGGAATTCTGCCTACCAGATATTTATCTGGCAAGCATCCTTGGCTGGTCAGCTTCAGCACATTAATTTGCTTGCTGGTTTTGAGGTTGGGGCTGGTTGGGGCTAAAAAGCAGCTTCTAAAGCACAGCTGATCATCAGAGGGAGCAGCAATTAGAAAAGCAGGCAAAGCACGGAAGATTGCTTCACTCGCGTTGGGGCTGAAAGACAGCTTCAAAAGCACAGCTGATCATCGGAGGGAGCTCCAGTGACTAAAGCAAGCAAAGCACAGAAGGGGTAAGAGAAGGCAGCAGCTGTTCTGGGTAACCATTTTGGGCACCGCGCGTCACATTTTCAGCCTCTAAACACATTGCGTTTTCGAATGGTGATTGGAGGCGATATGCTTTGGTGATCCCCGCAGCCTTGAAGGGCTCTCAAACGGAGCATTTGGAGGCTGAAAACACGACATGCGGAGCCTAAAAACACAAGCAATCTCTGCAGGCAGGAAGAGGTCGCACAGAGGCCAAAGGGTGGAAGCCGGCAGGTGGGCGGAGTTACATTTGGAGTATAAGATGCACCAAAATTTTCAGCCTCTTTTAGGAGGGAAAAAAGTGTGTCTTATACTCCAAAAAATATGGTAAATGTAGCACATAAACAAACATATTCTGGTAGGGAGAACTTCTACTATCTCGGAAGACTAAACCTCTGGTCCTGGTAACTGATCCTGATTGGATCCTGCAACATTATCTGGGGACACATATTATTTGCCTTCATTCACATAAACAAAGCTTACAGAAATGCAAACCATATATCATCTTACCATATATAAGTCTTTGCAGATGCCTAGGTACTTTCCATTGCCACAGCCAACATCAGCCACAACAGCCCCACGTGGCAAGCCTTTAAGGAACTCGACCACTTTTGGCCACGGACTATGCCTGGTGTTGCTGAAATGTCTGGCAATGTCTTCATACACTTCGTGGACATATTTCTGTTCTAGCACAGAGGCGTCTTTGTCGCTATTGTGAAACAAGGGCGCCCCCTCTTTATGCCGACTGTCGCATACGGAAGGAAATGCTGGAGGAAGGAAATTGGGAGAAGAGAGGTAGAAGATAGGTTTATTTTTAATTGCTAAGTTTTAGACCCAGAACAATCTTTTTGTTTTTTTTTAATGGAGAGAATACAGACAGTTGCAAATCGAACTGCAAATTTCAATATTAATTTTTATTGCAAAATTTAATTACAGATAGCCCTGGGTTAACAACAGCTATTGTTGGGACCGGACTTTCTGTTGCTGAGTGGTGCATTTGTAAAGCATGACATCACATGATCATGCTGCTTTGCAAAGAAATTAAGGCATTGCTGACATTAAGTGACTCCTGCACCATTGGTAAGTGAGGATGCCATGCGGTTGCTGTTTGGAACCTCCTGCTGTCTTCCCCATTGGCTTTGCTCGTCGGAAGCCAGAAAAGATGTCATAAATATCACATGACTGCAGGACACTGCAACCAATATATGTACGAGAACCAGCTGTAACTACCAATTGTTCGGCATCACAATAAATTTGAACAGTTGTTAAGAGAGGCTCACCCATAGTTCAATAATAAAAATGGCAGCCCCCAGTCTGTTCCTTATGAACAGACCTCCTCCTCTTAAATTAGAAATTTTGCCATGTTCAAAAGGTAGTCATCACTAACTGGAACATTATGAAACAGGAATGGAGTAAGCAACTAGTCTGTAGATATTTCTCTTGGCAGCTACCAAACTTCCTGTCCCACCTAATACTCTTTTTTAAGTTAAACACAATACATATATAATTTTAGCCAATGCACTAAAATGTTTTTATTTGCCTCTGAACCTTAAATAGATGTCTCAGGCATTTTTAGAAACTGAAAATATTACAGGACATACAAATCTAGGAGATGAAGAGGAAATTAGGGAATAATCCAGTGGTGGGTTCCAACCAGTGTTACCACTGGTTCTCTTTGCGCGTGCTCGCTTTGCTCGCACACGCGCCGAACTTGCGCTCTGGGCAAGAACGTTAGGTTTCTGCCCAGCTGAGATGTAGCAATCCACTCTGCCTATCAGCTGGGCTAAAAAACAATAAATAAAGGTAGGAATAAAGCGTGGGTGGGCAGGAGTGCCCAGATCCCAGTCAAAGAGAACCGGTTCAGTGATGTCACATCGTCACCACTAACAGCTCGGCCGAACCGGGCTGAACCAGGAGCAACCCACCACTGGAATAATCTCACCAGATTGTTATTCTGGGTAATTGGTAATGAAACTGACCACGCCTTTTAGAGAAAATGCCTACAATATGCTACCAAAATTGGAAAATATGCTTAGCCCTGATATAAGAGTAAATAAGTGATTTACTGTGAATTAGCTGCAATGAAAATCATATTCCAGGAATAATATGCAGTAAATGGTATGGCCAGGATCCAATCTATCCAAGCATTTCTCTATTAATATAGTAACAAATAAAAATGTCAGGCTGGTGGCATTCACACATTTATCCAGCCAACAATATGGACGAAGCTTGTCATTACGTTCCTCAAGGATATTTTTCAACTTCCCAGCTGATATTTTTCAACTTCTTAGACTACAACTCTAGTATCTTCTGTTGTTTCCCTGCCCAAAGACTAGACAGATCCAACTTTTTAGACTGTTTGAGAATGGCCAATGTTAGTTTGGTGCTGCCATCTACTGGACACTTGTATGTTGGAGCTCCCTCCTCTTTTCTACTTCCAGATCCCTGTCATCTTCTAACACAGGGGTCAGCGATCTGCAGCTCTGGAGCCGCATGTGGCTCTTTCACTCCTCTGCTGCGGCTCCCTGTCACTCAAAATATGCGTCACAACCGCCAATGTGTGACACCTGCCAGCATGTGATTTATTGAGCTTTTCAACTCCCGGTAGGCCAACCATGGAAAAACCCCAAGAAAAGAAAAGTTTCGGAAGAAAACAGAACATTTAATTCAACTACATAGGTTAGTTTTATGGCCGCTCAAGAAATAGTCAGGCACGGGAAAGGTTTTGTGGCTCCCGGTATTTTCTTTTCTGTGGGAAATGGGTCCAAATGGCTTTTTGAGTGTTTAAGGTTGCCGACCCCTGTTCTAGCACTTTAGAACCTTCTGGAATGGCCTTTCTGGAGACATCAAAGGGTTTCATTTGAAGAGAAGCCCCTTCTCTGAGAGCCCAAAGAATCTCCTCTACCTGCCTGTTTATTTTCTCTGATTCCTAGCATTTATAAATGTCAATATTAATCATAGTTTAGTTACCCGTGCACTCATTTTTTTAAAAGAAAAGTTAATTAGAAAAAATGGTCACTGAGATAAAGGGATTATTTATTTCTTGCATTTCATCCAAGGTTTTCAGAGCTTTCAGACTGATCAAAACAGAAGGAAGAGAGAAAGCCAAAATGAAGGCAAACATGTTTTTCTTTGCTTTTTGTAACCTGGTACTAAACCAGCCACTTTAGGATTTTAACACCCAGAATTCCTAGTCAGTTTATACAAGGCCAAACAACAGAGACAGAATTATGTGGAGAAAAAGCTGACCTTTATTGTCTAGGCTAATAATTATGTATAATGACACCACAGTGACATCAGTCTTAATGGTCCAGACTCTATACAGTGTTTTTCAACATAAACCATTTATTTCCATACAAAATTTTTCATCAGTAGCCTAATGTACCATCATATGTACATGATTTGAAAGAGGAAAACAAAGCTATTATCTCGAGACACTTGTTACAAGTGATCATGCTAAACAAACTGGGTTTTTTTTTTACATTCATATAGCATTCATTTAACTTCCATTATAGGAAGTTAATATGCTGGAAAGCAAAGTACCAGTTTATAGCCTCATCTACATTTCTTGGAAGATAGAAAGGATGGATAGTTGGCCTTTCAGCTTTCTTGGAAATGTGCCATCTGCACAGAAAAGGGGCAGTGGAAACCTTCTGGGGTGATGCTTGGTAATTTTTCGCAAGGCAGCTGCCCAGGCTGGCTAGGGAATTCTGGGAATTGAAGTCCATAATCTTAAAGCAAGTTCAGAGATCCCTCCCTGACAGCCTTTCTAGGAGAACATTTACAACAGTGTTTCTCAACCTTGGCAAAATGAAGACGTCTGGACTTCAACTCCCAGAATTCCCTAGCCAACCTGACTGGCTGGGGAATTCTGGGAGTTGAAGCCCTGATATCTTCCTCTTGCCAAGGTTGAGAATAGCAATATTTATTTAACTTATACACCACTTTACAGCCCTCTCTAAGCAGTTTACAGAATCAGCCTATTGCCCCCAACAATTTTGGGTCCTCATTTTACCCACCTCGGAAGGATGGAAGGCTGAGGCAAACTTGAGCCTGGTGAGATTTGAACTGCCAAATTGCAGTCAGCCGGCAGTCAGCAGAAGTATTGATTTACAATAGATTCTCCTTTATACAGGTAGTCCTCAAGTTATGGCCATAATGGTGCCTGTCCCTTTCGATCATAAGTCATAACCCATTATTTGCTATGGCATGGGTTTGCAAAGTGCCAATTTTCAGTAAAACCCTCGTAAAATGTGATCAGGTGACCTTGGGATGCTGCAAACAGCCATAAATGACGCCACACTGCTGAGCAATGTGCCGTCACTTGACCACTGGGGGGGGTGGGGGGTGGGGAGCGACCATCGGAACCTCAGACCTGGGTCATGAGTTCCCCTTTATCAAATAGGTTGTAACTTTGTTAAGCGAACAGTCACAAATTGAGGACCTCCTACATATTCACAATAAATTAGAGAGATTAAGATGCTGAAACCAAAATAATGCATTCTAGTTCATTCTTAGGTATGGAAGCTGGCTGCGTGACTTTGGGCCAGGCGCTCTCTCTCTCTCTCAGACCAACCCATCCCATAAAGTTGCCATTATGAGGAAAATACACAGCCTTAGGAACGCCATTTTGAGTTGTAAAAATAAAAAACAAGATGTAAACTTAATAATAAGTAAAAATTCTCATAACTCCAAATGAGTCCATCAGACAAAGAGCGTAGGAACCCCCGAGCTAAGAACTAATAAAATAGAAAAGTAGCTTTCTAGTTCTCCAGAATTTTAGAACTCTTGGCCTTTTGTAAGGTATTAAAAGTTCTGAACGTTCCCTCAGGCGTTATCAGCTGATGGAATTTTAAACCAGCTTTGTGGGTAGATCTGTCTTGTTCTTATCATCACTGATTGAAAAAGGAATGATGACTTTTAGGCCCTGGATCTGTATTATGTTATTACTGGACTCTTCGGTTACTATTTCGGGTAATTGTTTTAATAATCGTGTTGTTTTATTTTAACCCTCTGCAGACTGTCTAAAGCAGGGGTGTCAAACTCGTGTCGTCATGTTGTCACATGACGTATCATGACTTTTTCTCCCTTTGCTAAAATGGGGGCGGGCGTGGCCAGCACGTGACGCATCCGGCCCGTGGGCCGCGAGTTTGACACCCCTGGTATAAAGTCACCTCTGAGGTGGATGACTATATAGGTAGCATACTGTAGTAAAGATAAGCTGTGATGTAACTCACAAATAATCAGACATGTCTTAATTCAGTATCAATTCTATGATTAGATGGGTGGAATTTTTTAAAATAAAATTCTGCAATAGGGACACATACTTGCTGTTTTCGAAAGTTAAAATAATTACTGAAAATCACACTGCTTTGAAAAAGATTCCCACTGAAAGAGGCTCAAATTGCATGCAGCACAATACTTACAGCAACAACAAGGAGTTCTCTTTATTTTCCGGAAAGTGAAAGATATTCTCTTTCCCCTTTTGTTTAAGGTTAACTTTCTGATGTCAGCAGTGATGCTTCCAACGTTCTCTCCTTCTGATGCTTGAACGACGTCAAATTTCCTTGGTGTAATGCTTTAAAATAAAACAGAGGTCAGGATTTCGCTCCCTTTTTTTATATTTCATAAATATCACATTTTGGCACACATGTTTTAAGCTAGAGTGTAAAACATTGAAGAAGAATATGATTATTCAGAACAATTTCAGCAAAGACAGAATCTTTTCTATCTACCACTAATTCTTCCTCCCAATTAATTCAGGTGGTCAGTCTCAAAGGGCAGTAGCCAAAACAAGGATAATGACAGAAAGGGAAGGATAGCTAAGTAAATCATAACAAAAACTTTGATCCCATTTGTATACAGCAGTAGCAGAAAAATCCACTTATCATGCCATAACAAGGATAAAATAGGGAATATTTAGATTTAGACTTCAGAGCTTGATGTTAAATAGAAGAAGTGTTACAACAAAAGGGATGTGCAAAACCCCATTAAATTCAAGAAAAAAAAAAGTTCTGAAAAACTTCATAATCTGTTCCTGAATCTGTGAGCTTTCCATATCTCATATAACAATAAAACGTTTAACTCAAGTAAAACAAATGTTAATTAAAAATATACAATAACTAGCTGGATGCCCGTGCTTCACTACAAAACTATGTGATCGGGCGTGATAAATTGACACTTAAAGCCTGAAACTTAATGTAGAATGTGTAACTCCGTAGCATCAGAGCATGTTAATATAAGGCAACTGGCAGTTGGAACAGAGGGGGAGAGGGAATAGAATGTCCCAGCCCGCAAGCCGGATGAGTCACGCACTAGCCACGCCCATGCTCAGTTTAGCGAAGGGGTAGCATCAGAGCATGTAAATCTAAGGCAACTGGCAGTTGAAACAGAGTTCTTTTCAGGTGGGGGGGGGGTGTAGAAAGTCTAGCTCCTTAGCATCAGAGCTTGTGAATATAATACTGTATATGAAATACTAATGATCTGATGGTTATTTTGAAAAATCCTTTCTTAGTGAGAATCTAGAAGCCAAGAGGAACATATGTGCCAAATTTCAAGTTTGTAGGCTTTACCGTTTTGGAGATTTCATGATGAGTGAGTGGTATTTGGTTCTTTTATATATAGATAACACATATTAACAGATATATGTATAGGATATAGAAAGAGCTAAACATAAGAGAAGGAGAATACAAAATCATATCCAGAAATGGTAAGAAGTCTGTCAAAAAAAAAAAAAGTTAAAGCTCTGAGAAAGTTAAAGCTTACAAGAGATACCAAAATCAAAAAGACATATTATTTGGGTATATTAGAAATAGAAAGAAAACAAAAAAGAGTACAGGACCACTGCAAGGAGAAAAATGGTGAAATGGTAATAGGTGATGATAACAAGGCTGAACTTCTTAATGTAACTCAAGAATATTTTATCCTTGTTTTAACTGCCTCCTTTTATTGAAATATAATATTTTATATGTTTTTTATGTTTTTAATTGTGTACCACCCAGAGTTGCTCTGTGACTGAGGTAGGCAATCTCTGAATTTCATATACAAATAAAAAAATGTTTTGCATCTGTCTTCTCAGAAGGAAAACGAAGCTGTACCAATTCAGGGTGATGCCACTGAAGGAAGGAACCATGGCTTGAGATTGATAAGGAAAAGATAAGAGAGAAATTAGCTAATTGAAATTAATTTAAGTAGGACTAGAAGGAATAGGTCCTAGGACAGGGGTCTCCTGTCTTGGCAACATTAAGGCTTGCAATTCCCAGGATTCCTCAGTCAGCAAATTCTGGGAATTGAAGTCCACAAGTCTTAAAGTTGCCAAGGTTGGAGACCTAGGCTACTGAAGGTCCTAGGATACTGAAGGAGATAATCACAGAATCACTCTTGAAATCGCAATCTTTGAAAAAGTGAAGGAGGAAGAGCTGGGAAACAACAGTTGTGTTACTTTTTTATCTATATTAAGTGTATATTAAGTGTGTCAGTCCTGCCTCACCTGGATTGCTCCCTTAGAAAAGAAAGACCCTCGACTCCATTTGGTTTGAAGCAGAGGTGGGTTTCAGCAGGTTCTGACCAGTTCTGGAGAACCGGTAGCAGAAATTTTGGGTAGTTTGGAGAACCGGTAGTAAAAATTCTGACTGGCTCCGCCCCCATCTATTCTCTGCCTCCCAAGTCCCAGCTGATCGGGAAGAAATGGGGATTTTGCCGTAACCTTCCCCTGGACTGGGATGGGAATGGAGATTTTACAGTATCTTTTCCCTGCCACACCCACCAAGCCACGCCCACCAAACCATGCCATGCCCACCAAGCCACACCCACAGAACCAGTAGTAAAAATTTTTGAAACCCACCATTGGTTTGAAGTGATAGGTTTTTTTTACTAAAGGGTGCTGTTTGCAGTGGAGTCAGGCTAGAACTAAATTTCCCACATGAAAGAATACAGGCTTTTGACCAGTCTATTTCCAGTCAATGGGTGGATGTTTAGGTGTTTTGGGAACGTTCAATATTTGTAGCAATCAGCATTCCATTCCCAGTCATCTCCAGGCTTCTCGGTGTCCTTGAAGACTGGCTCAAACTGGCTCAAACTATCCCTGGTCTTCCTTAACTGTCATTCCCTCCCCCCCTCCAGTTTCCCAGTGCTATCCCAATGCAGATTTATTGCCCATTTGTTCTCCCCAGTGCCCCTTCTTCCCTAGCTCTTGATGGCAGGATGCCAGTGAGGCACCAAGCTGAAGATGGCAGACCTGAGATAGTGTCAATGTTGAAGTCGCCAAGGACCTCCATCTATACTTCCTCACCTCTGGATACACCTAGAGACCAGTCTATGACACTCACTGTGCCTGAAATCCCTTCACTAAAGGATCTCTCTCTCCCCCTCTCTTTCCCTCTCTCCCTCTCTCTCTCCCTCTCCCTGTCTCTCATAATACCATGTTTCACCGAAAATAAGACCCTGTCTTATATTTTTTGAACCCTGAAATAAGTGCTTGGCCTTATTTTCGGGGAGGGCTTATTTTTTGGGAAGGGCTTATTTTCAGGGGCGGGCTTATTTTCTAAGGAGGGCTTATTTTCGGGGAAACACGGTAATACCTATGTCAAACAATCAATGGCATGACCAAACAAGTCCACACACATACAGATCTAAAGCTAAAACCTTTAAAAGGTATCTGGATTCTCCAGATGTCACTAGCAAACTGTATTGAGGCAGCATAACTTCAATTGTAAGTTCATCTTCATGTTTAACAGGCGATACGAGAGTGATGCCTTTCTATTAAAAGCAAAACATTGCAAAGACATTCCTGCTTAGTACCATTCTTGTTCCTACAGAGCAGACCCAGAGTCAAAAGAAAAATCAAAAGAACCAGCATGTGGAAAAAAAGGAAGGAAGGAAGGCAGAAAAACTACATGTCTCTAGGATCAAAAGAGCAAGGGCTATATTGCAGTATTCTCCCCAGTGGAGTTTCTCATAAGTAAAGCAATTCCAAGAGCACACAACAAATCGAAGATCAACCTAATTGTCCAGGTGCGTCCTGCTTTTCCTCCTTACAATAGCGAAGTGTTGTGTTGCCAAATCTGCTATAGACTCAGACAAGATTCAGATGTGGGTTTTTTTTGTTGCAATAAATCTTAGATTTATTGATTTTTACATTTCTTTTTTGCCATTTTTCCCTCTTTGATCCTCTTTAGTGTAGAGCTTGTTTCTCTTTCTTATATAGCTTTTTAATATAACAAATTGGGGATTTTCCACCCCAAAGAGTTCTTTAATATAATAAAAATAAAAAGGCTTCCCTCATAGGAATATGTTCACATGCATAGATACACGCTGAATAGCAAATAACATATGAATTTAAGAGAGGATCATGAAAAGAAGACAATCTTGAGAGGACAGGACAAGGACGATGAGGTGGCAGGAAGCAAGCAGCAGCAAAAAGCTATTTCCAAAGCATCTATTTTATATTAAAGAAGGCAGGAAAGAGGGAATGTTGAATAATACTGAGGGGGCTTAGAATAATCCTGTTTGATAATCAGTTACCTCAGGGCGGAATCTGCCTCTGGGAACTAGCGTGGCCTGACACGGACCAGCTTGCATTGAAAAATCCCCAAAATTTCAACCTTCAGGATCATCAGCATTTCATTTCCAACAAGATAGACCTTCTGCCTGTTATTAATGTCTATGCTAAAAACCTGAATTTACCCTTGTCAAAGGAGCTACAGCAAGGCAAAAAAATATTATTGGAGAACTAATAATGGGAGACTCTAACTGGTGACCAAAGCAAAACCAAACACAAATACACCCATGTACACATTTCATAAATGTCAGAAACATTATCTTTGCTTTTCGCAAAAAGGGTATTAACTGGCCAAACTGATGAACATTTTATGTGTATTAAGAATAATCCTTGATTCACAACCACAACAGAGTTTCTTAACCAGAATTAACCAGAATTTCTGTTGTTAAGCAAGGTGGTGGTTAGATGAATTGCACCCATGTTTGCACCTTTGTTTTTGCCATGATTAAGCAAATCACTGCAGTTGTTAAGTGAATCATGTGGTCTTTAAGCAAATCTGGCTTTCCCCACTGACTTTGCTTGTTGGAAAGGTTGTAAAGGATGGTCACAAGATCCCAGAATATTGCAATCATGCTGGATGACAAACAACCTATTTCTAACATGTGACTATGGAGATATTGCATTGGTTGGAAGTGCAAGGCTAGTTGTAAATCACATTTTTCAATGTCATTGTAACTTTGAATAGCCACTGAATGAATGGTAAGTCGAGGACTACCTATAGACTAGATTTCAATGAGATTTACTACATTCTAAGTTCACAGAACTTATTAAGCCACAAAGTGATTACTTTGCTTTAATTTGACATGATGTATGGAGCAATTAAAAAGGAACACGAAGTCCTGATTTTTGTTAGTTTGCAAATCGCAGCTTGTTTTTAAATGCAGTTTACAAGAATTATAATTTCTAGAGTGCTTTTCTGTTCCACTTTTTTCTAGATACAAGCTGACAAAAACAAAGAAACAAACCCAAAACCCAAGAACTGACTAAATCATCGATGCTTACTTTTCTCCTTTGCAATGTCTACTTTAAAAACTCCTAGTTCAGTGTTATATATCAATGCAACATAATCTGCTTTATTCCCCTAGCTCACTATTCTTAAACTGCTGTCTTTAAATGTTGGAATAACAACTCCAGCTAAGTATGACTATTCCCACTAAACTGAGGGAGGCTGCTTTAATTCTATCAGTTTCCTACTTCTTAAGGTTTCCAGGAACTGCTAACATATCCTGCTCTCTTTCTGATGCCCTCTGGAATCCAGGTGTTCTACTGATTAATAGGTTTAATTAGGTTGAAGGAAATTCAAATTCAAATCATTCATCGGCCATAAAGCTTTGCAGATGATTAAAGTCACAACCTCACAGAGTTAATGTGAAAATGAAATGTATATCTGAGGAAGCTCCTTGAAGGAAGGGTAGGGTTAAGAAATGTCATCCATCTTAAATACTTGCACCTTCACCCAAGTGGCATCACTGTTTGTTTTATTCCTCAACAAACAAATCCTGTATGAAAACTTTTAATTCTTTAGTTGTCAACTGAACAGAAAACTGAGCTTCATAGATATAAGACCTCTTCCTTCATAATTCCTCACACCGGCAATCAAAATTCAGGTAATAGGTACCTTAAGGTGGTGATAGACTGTTTGTTATTGACCGCTAACAAAAATAAAAGCTTACTACAATACACTGCCAATTTATAATTATTTGACTGCAAGATAAAAACAGCTCTTACCCATGGGTCCAGAGGTATCTGGATTCTCCAGACATTACTAGCAAACTCCGCTGAGGCAGCAACACTGCAACGGTGCGTCCATCAGGATGTTTAAAATCCATAACAATCTGCAGAAAAGGAATGGAATCCAAGTTATTTCTTGTCATTGAAAGTTGTCAAGATGTGTACTTGCAAGATGCAAGATGTACCATTCAGATCACGTGATGAGAGACATGCTAATGCCCTTTCTGCATCATATCATGAGTTAATGGCTCCTAGAGGCACGTTGGTATCCACAGGATCAGGGTTCATGATATCCATGCGCTGGTAGAAAAAGGAAGAAAATGATCAAGAACTATTGTCCATGGCCACAGAAACGAGGACCAAAAGTAACAGGCTTAAGTTGCAACGGCCTACATTTCATTAAAATTTAAGAAAAAGATTTATGATATACAATCTGTATAATTGTTTGTTAGACTGTCAAGACTATAATAATGGAATAGTCTTCGGATATTGTAGGCTTTGAAGAAGAAGATAGAAAGTCATTTCTTGTGGATAGTTTAACTGGTTTCCTGCAGAGGGATAAATTATATTATCCTTGTAGTCCTTTCCAACTTTACAAACCTACAGTTCTAAGCTTTCACAGATATAAGTGGCCCTGAGATCTCAAGTTGTGTGCTCTTGACCTAAAACTTTTCTGTTTTCTTTCATCCCACCCACATCCCCTTTTAAACATTTTTAAAAAAATATCTGTTGTGGCCCACCAGCGGAACTGGCAGCAGATTCAGACAGTGAGGAGGTTGGGGAGGAACATGGGCCAGTCCTGGAGTCTGGGGAAGACTCTGATGAGGGCTCTGCATCAGAGGCAGAGGGGGGACCAGAGCCATATGCCTGTTATCAGCTGCCTTTGGAGTCAGACATCCATGAGGCAGACGAACAATTGAAGCCTGTTCCCAGTGTGCACATGCGCAGAGTTGCCAGGTGAAGGGAACAGCTAAAGAACAAGGGTCGACTTGGGAGTAAGGCCACAGGTGGACGACGAATGGCCCCTTCCAGAGGGAATAAAAGAGGAGCGAAAGGGGAATGGAGTTTGCAGGAGACAATTAGTTCATTACTGCATTCTTGCCAAGTATTGCGGCATCTGAAAGATATCAGCCTGGCCACTCTCCAAGACTGATAAAGGTCGGTAATTGTGAACTATCTTGAAAGGCTGTGGGAGAGGAAAGACTTTGGCTGGAGAGGAATTGAGTGTAAATTAAATAAAAGGGGTTTATCGGGACGAGGACTCAGCTTGGTGCTGCTGGGGAAGCCTAGTTGGCTTCCCCAGCAGCATTTTCAACTAGAAAGATATCTAGCTGAAAATCAGCATTTACAGCTTTTACATTCATCTTCAAACAACGTCTGCCCCTAATTCATCATCATCATCATCATCATCTTGCCTCCACATGGAAAAGTCCTGATCCCATTAACTATTAAAAAATCAGGTGCCAAAGGAGACAGAGATGACCTTGTTGTGCCTCTTTGTGAATCTTTTTTTGTCCAACCAGAGAACTGCAAATTTCCACTTCTTTGTTTCATTCCCTCGCACGTCCATAGTTTCCAAAGAAAAGAAAGAGGCATATTAGATGCCTGGCCTTCTTTTTAATTCACTAAAGGCTCCCAATCAATAGCGCTACTTCTGCCACCACTGCTGAATCAATTCATCTCATGACAGGTTCCCTCCACTGGAGCTATTCCCAATTACTATTTTTGTTCTTATCCATTTTCTTTATTTCCAGAGGTGGCAAAGTCAATAAAGATCAAATTTCTACCTTGCCCATAATACATCATCAGGGACTGCAGTCAATAATATATATATTACAACATAACAACATAACAACATAACTTACGTAGGTAAAACCTGGCTAGATAGAAAAGCATACGAAGCCTACGAAAAAAGAAAAAAGAAACATTGTACCTTTTACAGGGAGGATAAAAAAAGGGGTGTGGCTCACCGAGGAAGCCTAAAAAGGCAGAAATGGTCCATCTGAGTCTCCCAGAAACAACAGAGAATTGCAGTTGGCTAGAGAAGAGAGAGGCCCAGAACCTGTGAATG
>WNWU01000016.1:250208-271365 GCA_012654045.1 Ptyas mucosa
TATTCTATTCTATTCTATTCTATTCTATTCTATTCTATTCTATTCTAATATGGTAACTAAATGAGAACTACACCTGCCTCTGAAATACAGCAGCATATTTTTCCAACCATTTTAATCAGGAAATATACATAAGCCTTCAAATAGCTTTTAAATTTTCTATCAAGACTTATTATTGCCTTTAGATTGCTCTCAAAATGAGCTAACTATCCAAAAGTTCTCCAGTTCTGTTTCATTACCATATCTTCACAACTGTACATAATCATTTTGTCATAATGGTATTCCAATTTACATTTTGTCTCAGGTACCAGTGGCAAAATCCAGAGAAAGAACACTTATCACAATGAGCTTAAAATAGAGGATGGAATCAAATGTTTCAACCATAGTCTAATATCTAATATAGATAGTTTCTATAAAGATGTTTTTCTCTCGGAAATTGCACTACATATTCATCTTGATCAAGAGAAAAATATAAGCCAGGGTATCTTTTCCCATTAACTTTGTTTTAACTGTTGTGGTAACTCCAGGAAAGGCCTGGGGTTTAAAGTACAAGACTCAGTAGGCCAAAAAAAAGTTATTGAGGGTGTAAGTTCAATACCCAATAAGACATGATGTTTCTGAGAACCAGCAGAGTGAAGTGGAATGGATATGGAATTGGATATGAATTGGGGAGATACAATTTCAAGACTCCATCGGATCATCTATCTTACAGTGTGATTCTGGGCCTATCACAGTCCAACCTAAAAGAGGAAATTTAGGATGCTTGTATGACCTACTTGAACATTTCCTTGTGCTCCAAAAGAAAAGGCGGATATAAAAGCAATCAATCACATAATTAGGGTTACACGTTCCAAGGCACAATTGAAATGACCTTAGGTAGAAAAATCTAACCAAATGGGTTTCATAGCAACGCGGTCATTCTAGGGAAAGTTCCATAGTTATGTATTTTGTAAATATTATCACATTCCTTCTGATTAAGTAATGATTGGAAGGATAAAATTATATCTGCCAACGGGATGTAATCCTCCACATGACTTCAACACGGTTTACTAACCATTATCCAAAATTTCCATTATGCAAGGCTAAGAGCTATTCCTTCTTTCCTGCCCAACCTATTTAGAATGAGTTTAGTTTCCCTACCATGCAAAATATTTGTTATTGCAAGCTTATTGCCAAGAACTTTTGGCTCCTGGGGCAGAGAACTTAATGGTGTTCATTGTCTCTTGATCTTTCAGGCTGAATGGTATATCAAGAACTTAATCCCTCCAGGAAAAGTAATGCAGGCCGTGGGCACCTTTTATGATTTCAAGACCAATGATTCACTTAGGCTTCCAGCATAGTCTGGTTTATTAGATTTCACTAACTGCCCATGTTCTGCTCCAGATAAAAGACTCTCATAGTTGTCTAACTCACTTTAGTTCTACAAGCAAGAACTATTTAATGCAGTTTAGTCTCTCTTTTTTTGGCTGATGTCTTTAACAATACCGGAACACATATTGAGTTGTAAATTAAGCAGAGAGATGGGAAACCTCTCACTTGACCTGATATTTTCAAGGTTTCAACAAATCTGTATAGGAACAATAACTCCTACCCCTTCCTATCAGCTAGTACATGACTAGAATGCAATCCAAAAAGCAACACTAAATCTATTGCTGTTTATAATCTCACAACACTCCTTTATGATTTATAAAACTGTTATTGCTGAACCTCTAGAAATAAATTTATTTAATTATTATTATAGCTGGGTAAAAAGAACCAATTAAACTTACAATTTTAAAAATTTGAAAGAGTTTCACACAAAAATGAAACAGACCTCTTGGTAATTATTGTTAAGAGCAGGATTAAAAACAACGTAGAAACTGCAGGGAAGCAGATTCTGATTAAATATTAGATGAATCATAGAATCAGAATGTTAGGAGAGATTATACAGACCACATAGCCACCTACTCACTACAAGAATCCCAATTAAAGCATATCCAACATCAATCAGCTTTTGAATGGGAGTTCACCAATTCTTTTGATAATTGATTTTATTTAATAACTACTTAATCCCCATAGCAACGTTTGGTGGTACGTATAAGAGAAACAGCTACAAAAAGCTACAAAAGAGAAATAATCCTACCATAGCTCTTGAAATATTAATTAACTACATTGGCAGCAACAATTAGTTCCACCATCCAATAGATCTTACTATTAGGAAGTTTCCAGCAACTTAAGAACTTTATTCTATATCCTGCCTTCCAGGGTAATAAATAATAGCTTTTGATCTCCTGCATGGCACTCTTTCAGTGCTACCATATTGCTCTTCAGTTACCTTTTTTGCAAGGATAAATATATCAAATTCCACTTCGTCCCTATTCATAAGACTTCATTTCCACATCCCTTATCGTGTTTGAAACAACATGTCTGTTTTTGCTCTTAAAGTATGGTATTGCAATGCAATATGTGGAGGACTTAGGAGAATAAGGGAAAAAGAAAGGACAAAATCAGATAAGAGAGTCGGGAGCCCCCAGTAGCTTAAAAGGCACAAAAAGAAATGTGGGAAAGACCCACCCAAATGGTTCATGCAGTTAAAAGTGGCCATGGGTAGTTTGTATTTTGTAGTTGCCAGATTCTGTTACGTAGCCTTACAAATAAGTAGAATTAATTCATTTAGTCGTGTCGTAGAGAATTCTACGAATTGTACTTCAAAATAAATCACTTTTATCACTACCAAAAGTTTCATCCAAGGAAACTATCCAATCTATGAGTGGACATCTTCATTTTATAAATGTGGATTAACACAGAAATGTCAATCATGATGTTTTTAAATGCAGAATTAACTTATATGTACAATTTGAGTGGGATAATTGATGGGCCTCTATCCAGAGGGCCAGTTTAAGTATCTGGATAAAGAATGCTCACACACTTCACATCAGAAGCAGAATGCAGGAGAGTGATTTATTTAACCAGAATTCCTTCATCAGGTTTGGAAAAGGTTTTTAGAGGCCGTATACATAAAAGGTAAGCCCTGGTCTGCTGCTCCTTAACAAAGGTTCAACACTGGCAAAGGCCACAAAGAGGACTATAGAGCGCCAGCCCAGAAATGAAGTGTTGGAAGAAATGTTCATGTAGGTTCAGTTCCAAGTGGGGGAAAAGACACTGGAAACATGGTGGCTGATTGGAAAGATGGTTTTTAATGGTGGACAGGATCACATGGTTTTAGGTCCTGGGCAAAAAGCACATGGTTGCAAGAGAGAAAGAGATTTATACCCACTGTCCAGCTTTAAATTTGAGCTTGTATTCTGATTGGTTGTGAGACTCCCATGGGGCCATGCAGGAGTAATTCTGTAGGTTGTGTCTTGAGTCCCAAGCTTGGTTGAGCCTTTCTGGGTGATGATGCAATGAAGGGGCTTTGGGTAATTCCTACTATGGCTCTGCCTGAAGGAGGTAGATCTTTGTTATGTAGAATAGACTGGCCTAGGCCTTAATGGTCCATTAACAAAGGTGGGGGGGCTGAGTTTCTGCCTCCCTTTTAGGGGAAATATTCTGCCCTTTTAATATTTCCTAAAATATCTCATTTTCCTAGGAGATGGGTGGGTGCTAACTTCCTACAGAAGGATAAGCAATCTTCTCATGGCCGGGACTGAGTGTTACACTTTTAAAAACTATATGCAAAGCTCATAGATAAAACAAATTTACAATGACGGATGAGGCCAAACTATTCCGTCTTTTTCAAATTATGGGGATTCTGCAAAGTTTTGTAATGCAAAGTAAGATACACTGAAATAGCTCTACTTCTTCTTAATACCAACCTTGTGTTTTGCTGCTGAAGCTTAGCCTTCCAGGGTTTTTTAATCCAAAAGGTTCATGCAGCTGAACCTTGATTTCTAATTCTTCAGGAAGCAGAGGTCCTGAGAACTGCAGTTTGGACCAAAGGACATAAAAAGTTTGCTAGAACTAACTAGTCACCAGGGTCTCTCATTATTACTTAGCTTTGTGGTTTTCATGAAGGGTTTCAGATCAATTCCAACACACTGCAGGTAGACAAATCTACCTGTACTCAAACATTTCGAAAAAGTGTCAAAGATATTGTCTCCTCCCATGGTAACCTACTTTCTGGGATCAGAAGGAAAAACCCTTTGCAATACCTCAGTCTTGGGGGGAGGCGGGGGGGGGGGGGGAATAGGAAAACAGCTGATAGAAACATGAAGTCAAATGCCCTCACGATCTGAGCAACACAATGCAATACTTTCCACATTGCTACCAGTGGTTTCTTCTCTTCACTTTATGCTGAATGGTGAAGACCATTCTATTCTCACGGACTTTTGTTTTAGTTACATCTTGTTTTTCTTCATGTTCCATACTTCTGTATGCTTACTGCCTCTTCAAATTAAATGTGTGATTTATATTGTTCATGTGATCTAAAATTACTGTGATCTACTCTCAATAATATATAGATGGCATAAGGACAGGATCTATCTATAGATATATATATATATTTTAATTTATATGCCACCCTTCTCCGGAGACTCAGGGCAGCTGACAATGTGTTAAGCAATAGCCTTCATACTTTTGTATATTTTATACAAAGTCAGCTTATTGCCCCCACAATCTGGGTCCTCATTTAACCTACCTTAGAAAGGATGGAAGGCTGAGTCAACCTTGAGCCTGGTGAGATTCGAACTTGCAGTAATTGCAGACAGCTGGATGTTAAATGCTACCTTGGTAGGAGGCATTAGCCTGCTCCGCCACTCAGGCTCTTTTTATATAAATAAAACAAATATAAACTTTTTAATAAAAAACAAAAATCAGCATATCAGAATTCCTTAGAAAAAAATATTCCCACAGACCTGCATCAGATAAATTTCACAAATATGAAAAGATCAGAGAAAGTACCCATGTATCATAACTGTTCAATCTTAGTACATTGATAGTAAAGTCAAATGGTACCCGCCATTGATTGTAACAATCATGACGGTACAAAGTGGTCTCTGCAACTATAGCCTTTGTAAGATAAAATGAGTACTGGAACTGTGCACTGTGTCAACCCTGAAGCTCGCCTGATTGAGGCCATTTTGAGACTTCAGTGCTGACAGACTGAAGAAGAGGGATAAGGAGGGGGGAATGGAGATAGTTGGGGTGTTGTAGTCAAAATAAAATACTTTTCTCTTGGGAACCAAGGACATTCCTGCAAGTGGAAGGCGGTGACTGGAGTCACCTAGCAACTGGACAGTATCCTGATTGGACCATGTGACTGTTTGTTTTGAGAAAGTGACAAACTTTTACTTTTAATAAAAGTGAAAACTGCAGGAAGAATCAGAGTCGTTTTTCACCAGCCTGTGCCAATATGACATATTCAATAAACCTATTCTTTGAGGAACTTGCCTGCCTCGGAGTTTTGTTTGCTATAGGTATGTTACTTGCAACCCTGAAAACAGCGTTCCACTATGTACATATAAGCTCTTTTCCTTTCTCAATTAATACAAGTAAAAGTGATGGCATATTGAAAAACGAGAAAATACAAATAGCAGTTTGGGGTAGAGAAGTACTTCCAAGAAAGTAGAACAATTAGATACATATACAAATTTGTTGATGGGCTAGTTACACAAATACAGTAATAGACATACATTTTTTTTAAAAAAAAATATGGAACTCTCTACCGTGCAGTAATAGGAATAGCCAGTTTGGGGTCAGAGATATCAACAAGGTTTGTTTTGCATCCAGAGGAGAGACTATCAGTGAACTGCAATAATTGGTTGGTTTCTGAATTTTCATCGTTTGAAAGACCAACTGTGCCTCCTGCTGGTATTTTTAATACCACAGCTTCATCTACAGGCAGAAAACTTTGCGACTGAGACTTGCGAGCCTTAAAATAGACTCCTATAACAAAAGGGGAATGACATCACAGGGTAAATGAAATTACTCCCCCCTTATTGAACTCCTGATCAGAGACATTACTGAACTTGCAACATATTCCTCGCTAAAGCACCACAGTTCACCTTGGCAGCTGTTAATTTCTGACAAGCACCAGCAGTCTCATTTCATGCTCCATGTATCAATCTTCCAAAAATAGATAGCAAAAGGGGATTTTGATTAAAATGTATTAAAATTATTTTTGATTTTTTAAAAAAAGAAAATAAATGCCCTTAATTTGCAAAAAAAAAAAACCAAACCCAAAACCCCAGTTTACACAATGGAAAAGGCATTGTGTATAGAACTTTTCGGACTAAGTGGAAGGACAAAGAAATGAAAATCCATTAGAAATAAGATTATAAGGCAGGGGTGTCAAACTCGTGGCCCACGGGCTAGATGTGCCATGCTCTGGCCATGCCCACCCCTGGTTTAGCAAAGGGGGGGGGAAAGTTACGATACGTCACGTGACGACGCGAGTTTGACACCCATTATAAGGTACCAGAACTTTCAATCTTTTATTTAAAGAATAAAGCAAACACAGAAGTAGTGTGGAAAGAGATAATGAAAAACAGATTTAAAATGTCAAATGAAACCAAGGGAAGAAAAGAGGAAGGCCAATTAGATGTTAATTGGTAAAGTATTAGACAAAGCCTGGAGAATTGATGGGTCGTTCAGTTGGTGCTAAAAGAAACTCCCATCAGCTGTACCAACAGTAAAAGATGTGAGAATCTGGACGTTAGCAACATCTGCAGGTCACAGATTGCTCATCCATATTAGAAGTGTTTGTAGAAATCACTCTGAGGAACAAAATGGAGGTAACAAATAAAGGTAACACTCAGTCAAACACATGTCTTGGATGAAAGGGAGGCGAAATCTCATAATGGTTGCTAGGAAACATTTGATACCCATCTTTACTCTAGAATCCAGTAGTTGCCTAGCAACTGATACCTGCTTTTCTTTTACCCCAGGATAGATCTCAGTCAAAAAGAAGATGCAGTTCCTCATAAAAACCCACCACTAGAGCTAAAGTAACAAGTGTGAACGAGGATGTAGTCAATTATTTTAATATCTGTATCTTTGGAAAACTGGAAATGTTTTCTGCTCCTTTCCCACAACACTGGCAGCAGAAAAGGTTGTAATTAGCATATGATGTACGTTCATTATATACAGCTAGCGTCACCAAGGGTGAAGGCGCACACCGGATGAATGTTACATAAAGCCCCCTATTTTTAAGAACGAATCAGCAATATGACAACAGTGGTGTAGTAAGTGGAGGTGGACAACAGAAATAAATCCAAGGTATGTAAAAGGCAATATTAAGCTATTATATAGCTGGTCAATTAATCTGTGAATATTTATTTAACATTTATTCAGCTTCGAAGCAAGGAGGAAAAGACAAAATGGCTCACCCATTGTTGAAATATTTCAAAATGTTACAAGGTTATTTTTTTTTCTTGTTTTAAAAATTGTGCTTCACATTTGGTATTCTGATTTGGGACATGAATCAAAAGTAGACTTTCTAATTATAGCATGCTAAACGATTCAATGAATTCAGTCAGTAATGTTGCATTAATCTGAGAGTTTGCTCAATAATTCTGGCCTTGTGAAAAATGTGCAATTAGAGACATGCGAAGAGCAATCCATGGATTTCCCACAAACACAGAATACAGAATACTTAACACCAAAAAAACTAAAGAACTTATAACTGACTTCAGGAGGAAGAGAAATGTACATTTACCATTGTACATAAATGGTGAGGAAGTGGAGAGGGTTGGTAGTTTTAAATTTCTGGGCATTTATATCTCAAAGAACCTCTCATGGGCTATGAATGTTAACATACTTGTGAAGAAGGCACAGAAGAGGCTGTACTTCCTGAGAATGCTCAGGAAGATAAATCTATCTCAGCATCTACTTCTGTCCTACTATCGCAGCACCATTGAGAGTGTCCTGACATACAGCATTCTTGCATGGTATGGGAGCAGCTCTGTAGTGGACAAAAAAACTCTACAGAGAATCATTAAAACTGCCCAGAATATCATTGGATTCCAGCTACCAGCCCTGGTTGGACTTCAACTCCTGCTTGTGGGGGTGGGGAATTATGGGAGTTGAAATCCACCCATCTTGAAGTTCCTAACGGGTTGTCTAACTTTCACTTGGGCATATCTAATGAAAAGAAACCCATTACATTTCTGGGTAATTGATACTATGAATGAATGGTTCTTTGTTGTTGTTAATTGCGAAGTCGTGTCCGACCCATCGTGACCCCATGGACAATGTTCCTCCAGGCCTTCCTGTCCTCTACCATCCCCTGGAGTCCATTTAAGCTCACTCCTATTGCTTCAATGATTCCATCCACCCACCTCATTCTCTGTCATTCTCTTCTTCTTTTGCCCTCAATCTTTCCCAGCATTAGGCTCTTCTCCAGTGAGTCCTTCCTTCTCATTAGGTGGCCAAAGTATTTGAGTTTCATCTTCAGGATCTGGCCTTCTAAAGAGCAGTCAGGGTTGATCTCCTATAGGAATGACTGGTTTGATCACCTTGCAGTCCAAGGGACTCACAGGAGTCTTCTCCAGCACCATAGTTCAAAGGCCTCAATTCTTTGACGCTCAGCCTTCCTTATGGTCCAACTTTCACAACCATACATTGCAACTGGGAAAACCATAGCCTTGACTATACACACTTTTGTTGTTTTTACTATTAGAAAAAAAATCTATTAACATGTACCTTCCTATAACTTAAATAATTATTTTGCATCTTGCTTTGTGGCACATGAAATGACAACTCTTGATGTTATTTTACATCAATATAAAAGACTTGTCAACCTGAAAGATTTAGCAAGTCTTACAAAAGGAATGTGCATCTTTTTCTGGACCAAGGGATGCATCCAGCATTGAGTACCTTGCCTGGAGCAGGGGAGAAATGCTCTAAAATCTGCTACCAGTTCGCTGCATGCATGCATGCACAGTGCATGCCAAATGCGTGCTTCGCGTTCATGTGCATCGCAGGCACTACCACGCAGCACTGAAAAAGGATTAAGAAGCCTTTTCTAAGGTAAGTAGAACAGCGAGGGGAGGAAGAGCTGTGCCATGCAATTTAGATTCACTAGAAAGCAAGATTTCCTGAATATAAATTGTGCGGCACAGCTGATCGTCAGAAATACCGGTTCATTTGAACCGGTAACACTTTTTTTTACTACCGGTTCGCCTGAACCGGTCTGAACCAGTAGCATTTCACCCCTGGAGCTACCTTCTGTGGCCAAACAATTAGCAAAATTTAACATTAATTTAACATACCTTTGAAAGTAATTAAAATTAAATGTGGCTAATGTGATTATTCTCAGTCATGTATCTTCTTCTGCTGTATTAAAATTAGTTTGATAACATTTCAGAGGTTTCCAAGCACTATGTTCAAGCAAGGTTTTCAGGGGCTTCATATGCTCGTCACAGACTTTATGTGATGCTACAAAAAATATTCCATGCAACTAATCTTGAATCTCATCTTCAAAGCCGGTTTCATAGCCTGCTGAGATGAGGTACATACTCTACTCTGAAAACTGTTGAAGAGGCTTTTTTTTTTCATGCAGCCTACATGAGGCAAGCAGGAAACATGCAAGAACTCTTAACCAGCATGTTCTAATCCCTTTACAAAAGATGTCCCACTGAAAATAATTTGGACAAGGGCACCTAAACCGCTGCTCATCACTGACAATCCCAATTCCCCGAGGATAATCATCAACCTGAAATGCCAGAGCAGTCGAGCTAAGAACAGACTGTGGCTTGAAGAGGTTATTTGATTTGACAGGCCAATGAATCTATAAAGGCTTTCCTAAAGGCAAATGGTCTGAAAACCACTAATTTAAAGCGGAAGGCTTTTTTTAAATGCTATTCTCTTTCCACCTGCATTGCTTTTGCTGATGGTGCCATAATGACCAGGTAGACAAGTCTAGCTATAATATGCCTAAAGACTTCTTCAAAGTTATTGAACTACTCTCATGTTCCTTTTCTCTGACATAAGGATAAATAGTGCTTTTTACCACCTTTTAATGGAAGGGCTTGTTTACCATCATAGATAGGAAGTCAGGTTAAAAACCTGCATCCAAAGCAGATGGATCAACAGTGTAACCTGGTCTAAGGTTTCTTTCTATTCTACTTTGCAGCCAGGGGCCAAAATTAAGGGTTGAATACAGCTTTATGTGATTTTATTTAAACTCAGTTAAAACTATCTATTACAGGTCAACTTACAACCTGTACTTGGGATTTTTTGGATCATTTATTCACTTATTAAATAGATTTATATGCCCCGCCCCCAACTCATACAGTGGCTCCAGATAGCCTACAACATTAAAAAGCAACAAATAGAAACATCTGACATCCATCCCTCACCCTACAGCAGTGACAAACACAATCATACAAGCCTCTTGTTCAGTTCCAAAGCAACTGGGGGTCCTCAGGCCCACTGACAAAACCATGCCTTCAGAGCCTTTCAGAAAACTAGCAAGGAGGGGTCTAACTTTATTTCCAGGGAAATGATGTTCCAAAGGGAGGAACCACTACAGAGAAGGTCCTTCTTCTAAGTCCCACCAGGTATGTTTCCTTAATTGATGGGACTTGCAACATACCCAGCCTTCCCACTCTGGTGAGCTGGGCAGACGTAACTGAGGAGTGGTTGCCCTTCAAATGCCCTCACCCCAAGCCGTACAGACCTTTATAAGATAAGATAAATGCCTTGAATTGCACCTGGAAGTAAATCAGAAACCCAGGCAGCTACTGCAGAAGAGATGACACATTCACAGATCCAGGCTTGTGCAGAACTGTGTGAGCAACTGCATTTTGGACCAATTGAAGCTTCCAGATACACTTCAAGGTAAAGCACATTTCAATATAGTTCAACTGGGAGGAGACTAGGTTATGGTGGCCCAGGAATGGGTGTAGCTGGAGCACAATGCACAGGAATGCCACCTGCTTCTCAAGTAGGAGTTGTTAAGTCCAGCAGAACCTCAAATTATGCACCTGATCCATCTGGGGCAATGTAACCTGATCCATGACCAAATACAGTAATTCTTCAAGAACCAAAGAGCCCCATACCCAAAGCTACTCGGGTCTTATAGGATTCAGTTTTTAAACTGATGTTCCCCATCCAGATCTCAACAACCTCCAGACACTGGGAAAGGGCAGTCACGTCATCACTTAACTCACCAGGGATGTATAGCTGAGAATCATTAGCATACTGATGATATCTCACCCAGTAGTTTCAGGTGTATATTGAACAGGAACAGAGAGAGCACCAATTCCTGTGGAAAACCCAAAGCAAGGGCCAAGGGCTGGACCTCTTGCTCCCAATCAACACTGACTGGACCGGCCATGGAGAAAGAGGCAAACTAGGACAACACTGTGCCCTTCGCTCCCAGCTCCTGAAGCCAGACCATGGTTAAAGTTATCAAAAGCCACTGAAAGGACAAATAGATCAAGAAGGGAGTAGTCTCATTCCCACCAGAGATCATCAAAAAGCATAAGCAATGCCATTTCTGTCCCATATCAGGGCCTGAAACCCAATTGAAAGGGATCTAGATAATCCATTTCCTCCAAGATCCTTTGAAGCTACAGTGTGAATACCTTCTCAACAACCATCCCCAAAAAGGGAAGGTTGGAGACAGGATAAAATGGGATTTGATAGACCTACTCAACTTAAAATCAATGCTTGGCTGCAGTGTACCTCGTCTTTGTAATAATTCAGGTTCTCCTCCTTTTGCACTTCAAGTTTTCTTTTCTATACATCAATGTCAGCCTACGTAACTGAACTAGAAAGACAAGAAGCCAAAAGTTTCTGACCTGGGTGGACAAAGATGAGGGGGGAAATACTTCAGTGCCAGGAACATTTTATAAATAACGTATAAAATAGCAGAATAACATAACTTCTCATTTACAAAGGCTTCTTAGGCATGGCTCCCTGCAGGAGCTCTGCTGGCAGCAGAGATACTTCTATGAAATTCTCTTCTTGCATTAAAAATTCAATAGGTAGAGGCAGGATGGCTCCTGGGTGAAGACAAGAGAAAGCAAAATCTCCCTTCCTCCTTAGGCAACTTATTTTTAAGAACAGCAGGAATTTTTTTCCCCTCAGAAATGAGCTGTCAGCAAATATATGAAATAGAAATATATTGCCTCAATAGAATACACAATATATATGGTGGGGCTGCAACTTGCAGAATTCCTAATCTGCTATGGGCCAAGATAGCTTAACAGCTAAACTAAGAAAGCTAAGAAAACTAAGTCTGATGTCCTGAAAGCAAATCTAAGAACTGCAATCTGGGTTTGCTCTCTCATTTCAAACTAAGACAATAATGTGCTTACAAAAAAGTTCATGAAAAGTGCACAATGCCAGCTACTTGATTGTACCCTTCAGTGTATGCTGTTCCGGCCTACATCTTACACCCTGCCGCTATGTGTTGGGCTGTATCTGTGACCTGTCTACACAGGCTGCCCCTCTGCTTCTGTCTAGTGTGGTAGAACCCTGCTGCTATGGATCTGATGCTTATAATCAATGCCTGAGTACTGTCTTTTAGTCCTTTCCAGACATCGGTAGGATTTCCAAATATATATTCCATAGATACGAGGGGTGGATGGATGCATGGATATGCAGTTAATAACGTACAACATTATAACAGAATAGAATTCTTTATAGACTTCTTCATTGGCCAAGTGTGATTGGACACACAAGGA
Organism: Ptyas mucosa; assembly: GCA_012654045.1. Taxonomy (NCBI): domain Eukaryota; kingdom Metazoa; phylum Chordata; class Lepidosauria; order Squamata; family Colubridae; genus Ptyas; species Ptyas mucosa. The sequence continues at coordinate 262,817 of WNWU01000016.1, forward strand.
ATTTGTCTTTGGTGTATATGCTCTCAGTGTATATAAGGAGAATAAAATACATTCATCAAGAATAAAAAGGTACAACACTTAGTAATAGTCAAGGTTACTAATAAGCTATCAAACCGTACTAGGAAACAAATAAAAACAATATAAATTGAAAGATACAAGCAACATGGTTATAGTAATAAGTGGGAAGAGATAGATACTAATAAGAAAGAGAAGAATAATAGTAATACAGTCTTAGCAAATTATTTGACAGTGTTGTGGGAATTAATTGTTAAGCAGAGTGATGGCGTTCGGGGAAAAAGTGTCCTTTTGTGTCTAGTTGTTCTGGTGTGCAGTGCCTATAGCGTTGTTTTGAGGGTAGAAGTTGAAACAATTTATGTCCAGGATGTGAGGGGTCAACCCACTGAGTTGAAAAAGGGCTAACTTCCATATATGTGGGTATTCAAATCCTACTTTAAAATGCTATTGACCTTAGTAAAAATGATGATGTAACCTTACAGAATAGCTCAAGAAACCATGGTTAAATAAGAGGTGTGAAATCATTACCTGTCTTCCCAAACCTGCTCTTTCCAGATGCGCTGGGGCTACAATTTGCAGAAGATACCGCATTGGGGAAGAACATTCCTGAGTTATTATAAAGACCCCTACAGTAAACTAGTTCTCTAGTTATCATGTTCACTCCAGAAAAATCAAGCCTGGAAGAAAATACCTTTTCAAGAAAAATGTCTTACCTACTGGAAGTACAAGCTCTGCAAAGAACCAGTACAAGATAAAGCAACAAATACAAGTTAACGTGCGTTCAACTTCTAGAGGAAATATTTAAAAGATTTTTTTTAAAAATTACCTCAGCTCCTAGACTTAGAGATATTATTTCATCTTCGAAAGCAGAATGAGTATCGATATGAGGAGGAATTCCTGTAACATCAAATAAAAACATACAAATAAAGAATAAGTGAAATCAATCAGCCTTCCTTCATCATTAGTCCTAATTTGGTGAACTAGTGTAGTACCTAAAAATATACTCCAATTCTCTACAGGTGACATTTATTTGGGGAACAAAGGTACACAAAATGGTGGGCAATAGATCTTATAAAGCAGATACGGATTTCTCGCCCAAACGGGCACATTATTGTGATTGTATGGTCATATGCTTAGCATCTAGTAATGCAGAGCATATGCTTATTTTATCCTTTCTTCCTTCTATGGGTCAAAAACTCTAGATCGGCAGTAAAGAATGTGCAGGCTTGTAAAAGATATGAAGTCTGATATTTAGGGTAGCCTAAAAGTATAGCATTACAACAGTCCATGCTAGCTGATCTGAACTGATAAAAGATAGCACTCCTATGATCTTATTAATACAGAATACTTGCATTTATGTTACAGTCATGGGAACATATCCTTATATCTAAGAACTGCCAACTGCCCTAAGTCTCCTCACATCTCCACACTGAACATTTTCCCCCAACGCTGGATTTACAATACTTAAAAATCTGATCCCAGAAGATCAGGTGAGGATAATATAGAACCCAGATACATACCTTGTCCAGGTTCATACTGATTTACAGTTAGTTGATCAGGTTTCTGGTTAATGTATCCCATTTTCAGACATTTTGCAAGAATTGTGGTACAAGAATCCGGGAGACCTGATATTTCAAAACAAAGATAAATTTTTGCCACTTTTTTGTCCCCTCAGAAATTCTTCGTAAGAGAGACTATATAAAATAAATAAACATATAATAAAGTTTGAGTTGAAAAATAGAATGGATTCCAGTACTATTTGCAGCTTTCTATAATGCGATGGCTCAGTGCTTAAAGACGCTGAGCTTGTCAGTTGGAAAGCTGACAGTCCAGGTTTGAGTCCGTAGCACGATTGGGTGAGCTCCCATTATGTGCTCCAGCTCTGCCAACCTAGCAGTTTGAAAGCATGCAAAGGCAAGTAAAAGGTAACAAGTGTTCTGTGCACCTTTGGTGTGTAGCCATGCTGGCCACATGACGACAGAAACATCTTTGGACAGCGCTGCCTCTCTCGGCTAAGAAACGGAGATGAGCATCACTCCTTAGAGTCAGATACGACTGGACAGGGGAAACTTTTACCTTTACTTTTATAACACTTAAAGTGCTATGATTTTCTCCAAAGCGTCTTGGGAATTGATAAGGTGTGGATGACTTTAATCAAAGCAGTCAAGCTGGGTTAGACCAAACACTGCTCTACATCAGGAATTTGCTTTCACAATAACCAGATTTTAAAAGCCCACAAACAAGACAGTGCTGTTTAACACCTTCTCATTGTTGCTCCCCAGGATAGCCATATTCTCCATGAATTTGTATCATCATCATCATCATCATCATCATCATCATCATCATCATCTCCTTTTAACGGCCCCATAATCCTTTGCGGGGTGGAGTCTGGACAACTGAATGGAGCTAGCAGAGTGTTTTAATAGCCAGATGCCTTTCCTGTCAGCAATGCAGAGTTTTGTTCAGCAGATATATTCTCAGTGTGCCCAGAGCAGGGGTGTCAAACTCGATTTCATTGAGGACCACATCAGGGTTGTGTTTGACCTCGGAGGGCCAGGGTGGGAGTGGGCAGGGTGGGTGTGGCCAGCTCAACGTCACTCGTGTTGGGGGTGTCTGTACTGGCTCATGAAAATGGGCTCCCAAGCTCCGTTTCATCTGCGATGGCTTCCTGCAACCCTCTGCCAGCAAAAATGGAGCTCGGGAGAGCCACCCACAGGCCAGATCTAAACATCCCACAGGCCGGATCTGGCCCCCAGGCTTTGAGTTTGACACCCCTGACCCAGAGAGAGAAATATTTGCCTCTACCTAGGATCAAACTCACAGCCTCCTGATTGTGAGGCGAGAGCTCCACCTCTAGGCCACCGCACCACGCCTATCCTCCATGAATTTGTATGATCCCTTGAAATTATGTACTATATAATATTTCTATTCCATATTCTAAAGTTTGGTCAAGATTACTTCGATTGACCTCTCTATAAACATATTTAAGCATATCCTCGTTAACTTAAATGGGAATTCTGTACACAACCCCATTTTGTATACGGATTTAAACCAAGTAGTCCTTGGTTTACGATCAGACTATCCCAGGACTACTTAAAACCCAGATTCAAAGTTTCAATGGCCACCCATACATACACATACACAGAGTCACATGATCACATTGGCAACTGGCCTGCATTTATGGCTACCTGCAATCTGCCAAAGTCACAAGACCACGATTTACAATGTTCTTCCAGAAACCAGCATTTACTTCCTGTTTCTGATAAACAATGCCCATTGCAGACAATCGATTCACTTAACGACCATAATAGCCATAAAGTTATGTAGACATATGGTAACCGCCTTAACAACCAGCACAATTTACAATTGTAATCCTGGGCTCAATTACAGCCACACGTCAAGATCTATCTGTAAATTTCATGGTACGGATTTGAATGGTACTGAAAAGAAATGCAGCCACATTTGTATAGGTATAATGAAATTATTACTCATTGGTATGAAAATCATTTCATAGAAACAGGAAGACTGATAAAGAGATTCTGATTAGATACCCACCTCCGGGTAATGGTCTGTCTCGATCAACATTGTTGTTATCATATCGAAATTCATATCCAAAATGTTTTACCCTCCTATGTTTTAAACACTTCTGAGCTATGAAATAGAAAGAAACAAGGGATTAAAAATATAACTGTAAATACAATATTGGTTATGAGCCTGTGTAATCCCATTCTTATGAATCAGTACTCAGTTCAAACCCTGCTTCTGCCATAAGCTCACAATGTAGTCTCAGGAAGGTCATGCTTTTCCTACTTCCAACATCTGCAATGAAACTGAACTGATGCTTTGAACATTTGAAAGTACTACACTGGTGGCTTATAGTAATAAGCCCAAAAGTGGAATTGTGTGCTGATTGTATTATCCTTGGAGCTGTATACTCTCAACACCCTTAAGGGTAACCAACGGCTGTTCAGATGTTACTTGCAATTTTCCCCTCTATTGGGCAGGTGAACTAAGATCATTGGCAGCTATAGTTCAGCTGGAGGACTACAGATTCCTCTATTCTGATTTCTCCAGTAAAAAGAACCTTTCTTGCACCTGGCCACCTAACCTGCCTCCAAGTCAGAACTCTCCAACTGGCTGGGACCAAATTACTGGCTGCGCTTGAAAAGTCATATTAGAGCAACTTAAATAGATTGGAAAAGGGACGCAGTGGCTCAGTGGCTAAGATGCTGCGCTGGTCAATCGAAAGGTGGGCAGTTCAGTGGTTCGAATCCCTAGTGCCGCATATTGGGGTGAGCTCCCGTTACTTGTCCCAGTTTCTACCAACTTAGCAGTTCGAAAGCACATAAAAAATGCAAGTAGAAAAATAGGGACCACCTTTGGTGGGAAAGTAACAGCGTTCCATGTGCCTTTGGCATTTAATCATGCCGGACACATGACCACAGAGACGTCTTCGGACAGTGCTGGCTCTTTGGCTTTGAAACGGAGATGAACACCGCCACCTAGAGTCGGGAATGACTAGCACATATGTGCGAGAGGAACCTTTACCTTAAATAAATTGGAAAACACTGACTCTACCTCATTTTCTGGATGGTTTAATGTCCAAGTCTGTTTTTTGTTTTTTTTTATGTAGGGACTTTAGAACAAACCATGTGGATTGATTATCAAGGTATTCTACTACGCCTAAGAATACTTTATAATCTGCTGCAAATGTGGTTGAGGTCACACATCATGATAATCCATAATGTATTTATTATTATTTATAATGCAATTCATATTTATTTATTTATAATAATGCAATTTATATGCCGCCCTATCTCCAAGGACTCAGGGCTTTATTAATTTAATATACATATAGCACCTATCTTTCAAGAACTTAAGGCACAAGCAAAACACCCACAATCTGTTTTACATAGTGTTAGAATAACATACCATGAGGAATGACCTCATCCTCTGTCCAATTAATGTTTTCCAGCAGCATCTTTTCTTCTTCAGGTGAAACCAATTCTTCAATTACTCTCAAGCCAGGGGGCAAGACTGAAGGGCTCATTTCTTCCCAAGGAACTAGTAACGTAGGAAATATAAAAAGCAGTCATGAAAAAAAAAGTTTTTTAATTCTATGTGAATTGAACAGTAATATTGAAAACAGTTTTTGACAGATACTAAAGAAGTCCAGGAAACAAGACTGATTTCCATTGCTGTGCTACACAAAATATTTTCTGTTTAGGACCCAAAGATGTCATTGCTTTTTTGATCATTCTTTCAAATTAAAGTTCATTACTTGGGGCATTTGTTTCAGACATGAAGTTAACTGCAAGCAATTGTCTCTGTTACACATAACATTTGTTGACAGTCTGTGGCCAAGAGACAACAAATACTGTGAAGTAATGCAGGTAGAAAGAGAAAAAAAATATCCATTTAGAGCAAAATTATAACATTAACTAAGCCCAAGGTGAGTCAAACTTGGAAGACCGCAAGACCTATCATTCCTTGCCAGTGCCCATGCTATAGGCATTGCAATCCAACACATCTGCAGGAGAAAAGTTAAGAAAGCTGGCCAAAGTTAACTTTCATTACTTCACTGTTGATTGTGAAGAAAATCTATGATCTGTTTAACAGACAATCTCATGATAAAATGGCCCTTAGAAGAATTCATGTTAGCTCCATCAGGTCAATTTGTCAAAATTGATCAATGCCTCTCTGAGCTTCATGAGGTATGAACTGAGTTCTCTAACAGCATGTTGAGGAAAAACAGAGTAGAAAAGCAAGCTTCTTCAGTAATACCTTTTTCTACATAGTTGAAGTACAGAACAACCTTTTGGCTGGAGTTGTCTAATATTAGTTCCTTTCCATTGAGGGAGTCATAGGCTTGCTTGGAGTCAGCTGTCCTTCCATACTGCACAAATGAATAGGGTTTATTTGGAGGCATTAAGAGGCTTTCTACTTGCCCACATTCTTCTACCACAGAGTGCAACTGGCATCTGCCAACACCGTTACCCAGACCTCCATTGGCAATAACCAGACTCTAATGAAGGAAAGTATAAAAGAGACATAGATATCAATAATTAACACTGACTTGTTCATCTGGAAATAGCATTCTGTATACACAGTAATTAAAAGTGAAAAAGAGACCATTGTCTCAGAACTTCTGTTTTGATCAATTCTAAATGTCGATATAAAATCTTTGGATTTGAAATAATCTTGTGCTACTTGGGTAGCACAAGATCAATTGAGTAATATTCAATTGATAATGAATATTACTCAACCTCAATTGAGTAATATTCATCTACCCAATGAAGTGTGTGCACATCTATATAGCATTATTTAAGTTACTGACTTTCTTCATGGATAACATTATCACAATATGGTTTCTTAGTTTCTGGCTTCTAGATTTGTATCCCACTTTTCTTCAAGAGCCTAAGGAAGCATGTACAGCCTTCCTTCCTACAATTTTTTCCCACAACAACCACCCTAGAATATTGTTTTGCCTGAGAGAGAATCATTTTAAATCAGCCAAAGTCAGCCAATGGCCTCTGGTCCAAAACCACTACATCATACTGGTTCTCAGATACTGACTTATTGATTCACGCAAACTCATATTTTCCAGCCTAGTGTTCTGTGCAAACAAGACCATCATTCAATTAAAAAGCGTGGCTTAAGATATGCATCAATTTGAACTATCAACTGGATCACATATCAAAGTGTAAGCCATAGTTTGTTGGATAAATCACAATAGGCTAGATGGATGGACTTGTTTACAGTAGTGATGGGCACTGAAAGACCTTAAGAATCAGACTGGAGAAATAATTCTGGAGATTTACCATGTTGATACTAAGATAATGGCACATAGTCAATTAAAACCATGCTCCAGTCTTGGTTCATGCAACTTACTAAGAAGTACAGTAATGTGATTTCTTGAGTTTTGGTTTAGGATGCTATACAAATCTAGACAGCTATGCTTTAATCCTATTTTGTGTAAAATCATAAGCTATGCTTAACACAGTATGTGAATGCACACCCTCATAAAAAGTACAGTTTCTAATCACCTTAGTAGGGTATGATACACACTCAATACCCTCATGCTTTAGTAAGGTGTATCTGGCCTTCATCTGTTTTTGCCGCAACTTCTTTTCTGCTTTGCTTATTTTCTTGCTCTGCAGGGTGATGTCATCTAGTTCCATACTGAAAGGAACAAGTAGGAATTTATCAGAAGAAAGTGTCAAAATTGGGATTCCTGTAAAAAAAACCCAAAATATGAAACAGCATAGGAAAAAAAAAATAGAATTTCAGTTTCTATTTTTACTGAAAACTCAGTGGGTGTGCTATACCAGGAACACAGGCTATTTCCATATCCTGCAATACCAGTTTTGATTTACAAACAGCTAACTATTTTGGGATCAGAATAGCTCATGGGCTACCTTTTTCCACCTGAAGCAGAATTTGTAATCATCAGAATATGCATATGAGGGCCCTACTCAAGATACAGATTATAGCCAAAACACCTAAACAATAAGAGGTCCTTGGTGCTCTCTAAAATCCAAATGAAAATTTCATTTCAATCCTAAACTACAATTATTCGCCTTTATTTGTAACACCTAAACAATTCTGTAAGATCAAAAGGACCAGGAATCTATCTGGAAAAATGAAGCAGGTTTGATCATGGCTAATTCCGAAGAGCCAAGTAGAATTTTATCTGCTTAGCATTAGAATAGAAGACCCCTGGAAATCCCAGAGTTATCTCCTAGGTTGGAAAATCGAAAAATCATCCCAGAACATAATGGCAAATGATTACTGTATTGTTTTCAAGAAAACAAAGTGATCTGTTCCTGAAGTGACTGGAAATCAAAGCTGATTCAAATATTTTACCTTCTTACAAGATTCACTACTGCTTAAGTTTCATATTTATAAAAATAATAGCATACTTTATAGGATTGTTATAAGGATTGATGTGCACATACATGTATTATAAATTAGTATTATTAAGGAATTTTACACCTTAGGATTTATTGCAACTGAATGTATTCTGCAACAAACTAACTCTTTTATCTTTTGGAGCCTTTCAAGGCTGAAGCAGCAGAGTATATAAAACATACAAAAAGATATGCTTACAAATCTATTAAAAGAAACTAAAATATTAGAACAACTTTTTTTGCAGATGATGAAAATATCAGTTCCTTGCTTTCTCCCTGATCACAAATTATGAAAGCTCAATAAATCATTCAAAGACTCAAATCTATTTAATTTATGCAATGTGTTCAGGATGCAAAATCAATTTTTGTTATAGAAATATTTAGGTTAGCTCCTTATATGCCATTTTCTATGTTCCTATGTTTCCTAATATGATTTGATTGCTTATTTGTACCCTATGACTATCATTAAGTGTTTTACCTTATGATTCTTGATGAACATATATTTTCTTTTATGTACACTGAGAGCATATGCACCAAGACAAATTTCTTGTGTGTCCAATCACACTTGGCCAATAAAATTCTATTCTATTCTATTCTATTCTATTCTATTCTATTCTATTCTAT
>WNWU01000016.1:273669-338532 GCA_012654045.1 Ptyas mucosa
GCTGGCTGGAGAATTCTGGGAGTTGAAGTCCACAAGTCTTAAAGCTGCCAAGTTTGAAGACCTCTGCTTTATACTGTACTCATTGCATACCTGGATTTTCAAACGTAATAATACTGGTTTCTTTTCAATGGACTTACAGGTAACCTTTTTAATAGAGAAAAATAAGATATTATCCTTCCTTAAACTCCTCCTGTATATCAATTTCTAAGTTGCTATTAAAATATTGATTTTAATTGATTATGTGTCATGAAATCATTTTCAACTCAGCAGCTAAATAGGTAAATTTTCTCCGTGATAAATTATCCCTAACTTGGCCTTTCAGATCTTCCAATAGTGCACATCCCTACCGATAACTGAATCCATTCACCTTGCCGCTAGTCATCTCTTTTCTTCCACCTTTCCCAGCATTAATTAGAACCTTTTCCAAAAAGTTAGGTCTTTGCATAACGTGTCTAAAATAAGATAATTTGAGCCTAGTCGTTTGCGCATCATGTAAGAACTCTGGATTTATTTATTTGATGATCCATTGCTGTTGTTTTCTTATCTATCCACAGGATGATTGGATGGATAGAAATATGCTTTTGCTTAAGTTTAGAAATTAACATACGATCTGTTATTTCCTCCAGGAGCTCAAGGCAGATTACACAAGGATCTCCTTCTTTTTTACCCTGCGATAAGCCTTTAAAAGGCAGAGGTCTCCAACTATGGCAACTTTAAGACATGTGGACTTCAACTCCCAGAATTTCTCAGCAAGAATATTGCTATTAGTAGTACCCAGTGGTAGGATTCAGCCAGTTCGCACCACTTCAGGACAACCGGTTGTTAACTTTCTGAGCAGTTTGGCAAACTGGTTGTTGGAAGAAATTGTTAGGGCAGAGAACCGGTTGTTAAATTACTTGAATCCCACCACTGGTAGTACCTCATTTCCAATGTCTACTGATTATTGAGAAGAATATAAAGGGCCTGATGGCTCAGCAGACTAAAAGCATTGTGATTAACACCAGCTGTCTGCAATTACTGTAAGTTCGAATCTCACCAGGCTCAAGGTTGACTCAGCCTTCCATCCTTTCTAAGGTAGGTAAAATGAGGACCCAGTTTGTGGGGGCAATAAGCTGACTTTGTATAAATATACAAAAGTATGAAGGCTATTGCTTAACGCATTGTAAGCCACCCTGAGTCTCCGGAGAAGGGCGGCATATAAATCAAATTTTTTTTAAAAAAAGATAAATAAAATGAATCTGAATTCTTAATAAAGAAAAGCAAATTCTGTTATAAAAGCTGTAACAGAACTAATGGGGTATTTCTGCAATTGGAATATGGCAGCTCAAAGATAACAGTTGTTCAAAAGGAACAGAAATTAATAGAAAGGAAGAAGAAATTACACTGTGTGTTAAAAGTGCTCATTCCTGCTCAGAAATTTAAGTGAATAAACTTGGCAATGCAGTAGATGGCTGGAGGTGAAAGGAGAACCAAAAACCACAGCATAAGCAAATAATACAGAACTATAGATCTGTGTCAGGTAAACAAAGAGTAGGCTGATAGATCAAAAGACTAGGATGAAAAATAACAATGAAATTGCATATATATATATAAATGTGAACTTGTTAATTGGGGGGTGTCAAAATATTTAGGTACAGGATGGTGCTATCCCACCTTCGTGTAAAGAAGGTCTTGGAATTGTGGTCAATCCGTATGGCTAATGTGTCAGAAGTGATATCCCTGCTAAAACAAAAATTTTCATTTTAGGCTGCATTGAGTTATGACCCCAAACCAGAAATAATTATGCAGAACTCCACTATATCTTGCATTATTCAGACCCTGTCTCAAATACACCGAGTAGTTCTGGGCATTACATTTTAAGGATGATTGAACACTGCCAGAAAAAAAAACTATGATTAGAAGTCTGAACAAACAATATGGGGATACTACTGAATTTTAAACTCAAGGGAGTTCAAGACCCTTTTTTTTCTATGAACCACAAAACCTGTTTTAGCCTAGTTAGAATGTTCTACAAATACAGTCTATCTGTATATGTGTATAGGATAGCAATGTTTACAGCATATTCTTCCTCATTAAAAGTTTGCAATAAAACAATTTGATTGCAAAAACAGTTGAATTCCCTGCATGATTTACCTCAGATGATTTATTTTAAACCCACTGATTTAAATTAATTAAAATGGGAAAGGTAATGTCAGGTACAGTTCATTAAAATCAATGGTTCCCTGAACTACTTTGGGGATATGTAAATTACAGGATTATGTAAATTATGGGAAGTAACGGAATTCTTTATGGAGTACAGTTATGTTCTAGGCAGAAAGCAGGTCTAATAAATATGCAGTGACCTATTTAAATTATATTTCTGCTTCCAGAAAGGAAGGAAAGAAAGAAAGGCAAATTCTCCGTAGCAAACTCCACAGAGATAAAGAAAAATGAATACCAGAAAGAATAATACCAATGATTTCCATTCTAATAAAGCACCTGATTTTACATTTTCATCATGCTGTCTTTCACATTTCAAGATTATCTAAGAAGTGTATGGGATTTTGAGAAAGTCTCTCACCTTCTTTAATCATAGAAACAAGGTGTCACATTCTCTCATGATAAGGAAGAGCAAGGAACAATATGTATTTTTTTAGCCCAGTGGGTTTTTTTAACCTTCTTTCACCCATTGCCTCCTTTCAACCTTGTTGTTTTTTTTCCTGTTTCCCCACCACCCCCACCCCTATGCCCACCTCAGGATATCAACATGGATCATAACTGGCATGTTTTCTGGTATCAACCAGACAATATTTCAGCACAATACATTCTGCCTGTTTGTTATGGTGACAATGAAGAATTTCAGAGCTAAGAATCTTCTCAAAACTAGATTTTTGAATCAATTGAGGCATGATTGAGAGCGTTTTAACAAATTGCATTACTTTGGTTTGGTGGCAGCAGTGCCTCAGATAGAAAGTCCATACAGAGAGCGATGAGGACAGCCGAGAAGATTATAGGAAACTCGTGCTCCGTTATTCAGGATACTGCTTATAAGTGCTATGTGCTTAGAGCTTAGAGTCCCCACACCCACATCACGGTCTGTTCAGTGGTGAAATCCAAATTTTTTACTACCGGTCCTGTGGGTGTGGCTTGGTGTGCGTGGTGTGGCTTGATGGGAATGGCAGGGAAGGATACTGCAAAATCTCCATTCCCACCCCACTCCAGGGGAAGGATACTGCAAAATCCTCATTCCCTCCCCACTCCTGGGGGAAGGATATTGCAAAATCTCCATTCCCACCCCACTCTGGGGCCAGCCAAAAGTGGTATTTGCCAGTTCTTCAAACTACTCAAAATTTCCACTACCGGTTCCCCAGAATCTGTCAGAACCTGCTGGATTTCACCCGAATCTGTTTCTGTTGCTCCTTTCTGGGAGAAGGTTTCAAAGTATCTATAGTAGGACTACTAGATGCTGTAGCAGCTTTGTTCCTTATGCCATCTGTCTTATAAACTCATAGGATTCTTTTTTCTTTTTGCCATGTATATGTATACATTCGAACTAGACTGTGATGTTTCTCTGTGCCATATGTGTGTGTATGTGGGTATATGCATGATGATTATCTTTGACAAGTGAATGCAACAAAATTTCATTTTAATGTATGCTGATTAGTGTATCTTTAAAGTTACAAGAAAGGTTTTTTTTTTAATTCTATTCAAGGTGCTACATTATTGTTTGCCAAAATGAAATTATAGACATCTAGAAGAGTTGTTGAGTACACCTTTCCTCTGAAGGTATATTATTAATTTATTTATTAAATTTATGTGTTACCCATCTCACTCTGCAAAGCAACTCTGGGTAACAATTAAAATAATATTAATAACATTAGGTACAAAAATATGAAAAAGGCAAGCATACATAGAGTAAGTGATTGCGTATAGACAAGCAACAGAGCTTTTGATGGTGGCTTCTACGCTAGGGAACAGCTTATTCTGAGAAGTGTGTGTAGCACCAGTTTTCCTTGTTTTCTGGAAACAAGTTAACTAGTATTGTTTCAGAGCACTTTGGTGATACTAGGCAACCACAATGGGTTGTGTTTAATACCCACACAAGATGAAAAGTCAAGAGCTTATCATTTTTATGGAATTGAGATGTGCAAGTTTTCTAAGCTTATGGATATAAATCTATACCAAATTCTACTGGATACAGAAATTTGTTTTGGTTTATTTCAAATGTAATTAAATGTAATTACAATATTAAAATGTAATTATAGTATTAAAAATATTGTCTGGTAAAATGTTTTTTTTTTTAAAAAAATACCTTCTTCTGTGATATTAAAAAGTATAATGCAGGAAGAACTTTTAGGGACAATGAAGACCAACCCAATTATTGTGCATTTCTGAAAAATGAACTTCTTCCTATTCCATGTGTATAAAAAGTAGTCAAAATTATGACTGGATTTTACTTCAATACTAGCAAAAGAATTACAGCTGCATGGGGGAATTTGGCTCTGGCCTTGAAAAGGAGATGGGAGAGTGAAACTAATTAATCATGGGAAAGTAGAAAGCATGAGAAAAAGATTCAGAACAGACCTGGCTTGACCTAGGTGTCATTTTAAAATTCCCTTAAAGGCTATTTTGAAATAAAATAGCATTCCTGAAATCCCAGTGTGTCTGTTTCTTGACCTGGCCAATCTCAAAAATCTGACATCTTGATGGCAACATATAGCAAATCAAATCCTACATTGTATATGCCTTTTATGCCTTTTTTGAGTACTTAGAGACTGTTAACATTCCTGGAAAGCTTCAAATCAATGGAGAAAACCTAAAGAAGGTGGATATTTTTCAGTATCTGAGATCCCATCTCCAAGGCATTGGCGTCATCAATGGCGAGGTGCAAGGGTGAATGCAGCCTGGATGTGTTGGTGAGAACTCACTGGTGTGCTATGTGACAGACAAATGCCAATCAGTCTTAAATCTAAGATTTAAGATCCACCCTGTTGTACTGTGTGGCACTGAATGCTGAGCAGCAACAACGGGGACTGAAAACTATCTTCATGCCATGGAAATGCAAATGGTCCATTGGATATCGGGCATCTCCCTTCTTGACCACATCACAAACGACACCATTCAATAGCATTTTGGTGTGGCACCAATTATAGAGAAGATGAGAGAACACCGGCTCCGCTGGTATGGACATGTCCAGAAAGCGGCACCTTCCACCATTGCCAAGACTGCTTACCAAGTAGAAGTCAATGGCCAGCGACCTCACGGGTGTCCAAAACAAGAGATGGCAAGACACCATCAACAAAGATATGCAAGCCATGGGACTGCGCCCTGGAGACGCAGCTGACTGTGCAAAGTGGTGTTCAATGATCCAAAAAGCAGACCCTGCACCTGCGGGACAGAAGGAGGAGGAGGGGGGGAGGAAGAGCAGGAGAAGAGCAGGAGCAGAAGCAGAAGGAGCCTTTTAACACTTTGCATTCCTTCTTTATGTCCTACCTTCTGTTATCCAAAGCAACTTCCTTAGTCAAATGACATGAAATGGCTCTTTCTTCATAAAGAGATGGGCAACTTGCTTCATACAACATATTTGGGGAAGGTGAGGGCTACAGAAAGCAGGGAGATGGTGCAAAATGGATGAGACTAGGAAGTTCTGATTATTTGTTGTTCTTTTCTGAATTTTTTTTTTAAAAAAGCTCTTTTAGGACTTATATTACTGTATAGTTCTTGCCTTAGATCATCTTGTTAGTTTTGGCTAACCAGATTAGAGGAAACTCCAGAGATAGAATACGCGGTCAGGTCCTTCCCTATATCCTTCACTTTGTAGCAAAATTCACCTGCAGAGTGTCTTCAAAAGAACACCAATAAATAACTTATGATAACATAAGGAGTAATTGATCTAATTTTGCTTATGTTTACTTTGTTTCTGGTATGAAAGATTCTTCCCATCCTGCTTACAATCTTTTTGAACTGTTGCCTTCTGGCAGAAGATACAGAACAATTAAAACTTGGACCACACATTTTCTGAATAGTTTTTATCCCAGAGCTATAATTGCACTCAACAATGAACTAAACGGCTACCATCAGTGAGCTGTTGGACAGCATTACTTGGTCTGTTGTGTGGATGTTTGAGTGGTTAGTGGTGGGTGGGAGTGTGTTTGGGGATTGTTATGTGTGTTGGACCTGGTCTTTGGGTGTTAAGTGAATTTCGTTGTATGGGTATACTGTGTATACATGTACAATGACAATAAAGTTATTATTATTATTAACACAACCACTTCTCTGGAAACTCAAAGAAACATTGTGTTTGAAGGATCTTAGCAACATTTATCACTAATGTTTTCCCTTTAGCAGCTGGTTCCTTGCTGCAGTTGGAGATCAAGGATTTCATGGATGTCACAAGAGACAACATCTTGGGTACCACAAGTAATCAAGTGGGTTTCAGCAAAAGCCCTTCTCATCCTGCGTTTCTGCATGTGTGTGTCTTGTTAAGGCACTGTAAAGTGCTGAATATCCTGAAAGCCTAGATGGCTTTTGGCTTAGATCCCATTGATTGAAGCAATGTATTTTTTGGCTATAGTCCACAGTAGCATTTAAGTTTAATTTACTTACAAGTTTAATTAAGAATTTAAGCAGTCCCTAGTTGCTTTTTTCTTCTAAGGTGCTAAATTGGTTGCCCAGTCCTTGAACTGTTCTATTGGCAAAAGCTTTGCAAAAATAAATGGAGCACTTAAAGGACTGGGGCACTGCAATGGGTGATAAAAGTCTTGTTGATTCTTAAGACCAGAATGACATTTCCCAACTAAAAGGAAATGTGGGTATATGGGACAGGCATCCAGCTTTGCAGTGAATTGTGAATTGATGGAGGATAAGCCTGCATTCATACACAAACAACAATTTGTGGAATAGGATAACTGGGTTGACTATACAATATGCAAAGATATAAGCCAAACAGACAGCATATAAGCCTAAATAAACTACATTATGGCTTAGGAAAATGTACACACATAGGTTAGATTTCGCAGCAGAAAAATGCTACTGGTATTAAGAAAATTTCTGAATTCCAGTAGTTGAGGAGTATACGTTGAGTGGGGCTTTCTTTGTAGACCCATGTAATGTTTAGTATGGTGTATGAACAGGTTAATGCAATGTGTGAACCCAACCACTGAATCCAATATTCTATTCCTACAGCAGTGAACATGAGCACATTATAGGTACTGCTCAAGTTACAATTAAAATTGGGATTGAAATTTTGAAGTTATAACAGACTTAAGTGACTTAAGACCAATTCTTGAAGTGATGATTGTCACACAACCCTACAGCCAAATGATTGCAATCTGAATGTGTGGCAACCGGCTCACATTTACAATGGTTGCAACATCTTGCAGTCACGTAATCAGGATTTATTATCTTCCCGGTCAGCTTCCAACAAAGTCAGTTGGGGAAGCTGGATTCACATAACAACCACATGACTCACTTAATGTGATATACTTAACAACTGCAGTAAAAAAATTGTCATAAAGTCAAGTCCAATCATATGATGACTTGCTTAATAAAGGCATCATGTTACACTCAAAATTCCAGTTGCAATTGTGATTATAAGTTAAGAACTACTCGTAATGCACTCCCGTTTACTGCTGCAGGAACAGAATGTTGGATTCACACATTGCATTAACCTTCACTCTGTTTGCACACCATACTAAACATTAACTGCGTTCAAACAGCAACATCACTGGATAGACGCTCCTCACTCTTACTACTGGAATTTAAAATTTTTTTGAAGACCTGTCTCTTTTGAAGGGCATTCAGAGATCATATAGAAAGATCTGGGTATGTAAAGAGTTCTGGGTTCTCACCATTCATGTTCTGTGGTTTTATGATCAAAATATTATGATTGCTTAATTGTGCCAGTCATTAGATATTATGGTTGGCATGGATACTGCTTTATTCTGCCCTATGTTGCTGCTGTAAGTCATTTAGAGCTTTGATCACAGCACCAGCATTGCTAATAAGTAAACCATTCACATGGTGGCTGCAGATATGTTCATGTGTGAATTTAGTCAAGGGTTTCTACCATTGCAAGTTCAGTGAGAAGTCTGCCAAGTTCAGATTTTTTGTAGAAGTAAAACCTCTATCCCACTGCAGACTATGGATGTCCTGTTATTCTTACCTATAGGAGCCTTTTAAGGTAAATGTACTCAAGGAAAGGAATGTAAACACAACATGGCAACTTTTATGGTGTAAATGTCAATGGAGATTCTCAGTCATCCAGGTCATGGTTGTCCCAAAGGTGCTTTTTCAAGAGGCAACTGGACTTTCTGGTTTTTCTTTGAAAACGTTTCGCTTCTCATCCAAGAAGCTCCTCTTGGATGAGAAGCAAATGTAAAAAGAAATATCCTTCTGGGTTCAGCTCCAAGTGGGGAAAAAAACACTGGAAACATGGAGACTGCTTGGAAAGATGATTTAATGGTGGACAGGATCACATGGTTTGAGTTCCTGAACAGAAAAGGGCCGAGATGCAGTGAGTCCCCGGGTTTTATACCCTCTCTGGCTTTGAACTTCCTGGGGCCCAGAAAGAATATCCTGATTGATTGTCAGACTCCCAGGGGGTGGGGGTCTTAGCTAGCCTTGCTGGCTGATGTAATATTCCCAGGTGCCATGTGGTGAGTTTCTGTTGCTAGATGGGTCCTATTGTGTTGCAGATGATGGTCCATTGACAAAGACTGAGTTTCTGCCTCTGGCCCATTGACAAAGGGTGGGGGCAGGAAGATGGGAGCTGCTTCGTCTTTAAAACATGCTTCTCCATTTCTCATACAGGGAAACATAATATTCTGCCTTTTTAATATTTCCTACAATATTTCATTCTTCTAGGAAAGGGGTGGGTGCTAACTTCCTACACAAAACGCCTTCAAAGAAAAAACCAGAAAGTCCAGTTGCCTCTTGAAAAGGCACCTTTAGGATTGTCTGGTGTAAAGTAATACACGAAAAGGACATTTCCTTGAAAAAGAATTTTCAGTTCAATCCTTGGAAATGTAAGCTGCTGGGAAATAGCTATTTATCTTTTAGGCTCAAAAATAGTGCCTGGATAAACTACCAAACTACAACTCTATTCCTAGGCCAGCTTCTTTCCAGCCCGAGGGAGAAGCATGGAAACGCAGAAGCCCAAAACTCAAGACTCTTCTCAGAACCAGGTCGGCAAAAGGCTGCGTTCGCACAACCGGCTTCTCTCCTTGGCTACTAAACCCCGTTTCCTCAGCGAACCTAAACCCTAAGGAGGCTGCCTTCACACAAGACCAGGCCCGACCCTCGCTCTCCGAGGGCCCCCTCCGCGCTCTCCCTGACCTCGCACTTCTCCTTTCTGACCGGCAGGCGGCGGGCCGAGCGGGTAGCTCCCCGGTCCTCTAGGCTGCCGGCAGCGATTGCGCCTCACCTGGCCCAGCGCGGCGACTCTTGTCTGCGGGGCGGCCGTTGCCTTCCCTCCTCGAAGCCTTGCGGGGGTGACCCACATTCTCAGAGGCGCCCCCGGGACTCTCGGCGTTCCGAAAAAAATATCGCCTCGACGGCGGGTGGAGTGGCGCTGTGGTGGGCTTGAGGAGAGGGTGAGTAAGTAGGCTGGGGTACTAGGGTCCCTTTGCCTTCATATTCCCCCCCCCCCCCCATTTCTTGTTGCAGCTGCAGAAATATCTTTATCCTGGATCCCCGACCCTTGGCATAACCACCACCACCCCCACTCTCCCCTACCACCCCTTTTAAACCTTGCCCTTCTTTTCCTTTGCATCTCAGCGCTGCGTCGAAATGATGCGCGTATTATTATTGCAGCGGGCAGCGCAAGCTTAATTCATCCCTCCCCCACCCCACCCCAAGGCTGCGTTGCTTCCATTGTGGGGGGGGGGGCTTTTTTTTTCTCCAGCGGCCGCGCAGGCTGTGAGGCTGGTGGTGGTGGTGGTGTTGATCACGGGCGAGTGGGGAGGGGTGGTGGTGTTGGAGAGACTTTAAACCCCAGCGCTGGTCGCCTAGCGACCGGCGATCAATTAATCATCAGGAACGGCGCGAGCTCCCGGGGCGCATACGGTTACCCCGCTGCCCGGTTCCACCATCTGGACCTCCGAGCCCGCAAAAGAGGGGGGAGAGGAGGAAGAGGGGGCGGCGGCGGCATTGCGGTTATTGATTGTGGGCTTTGGGGGCAATCCGTCGTTTCTGCACGGGCCCGCTATGGCGGAGTGGTTTTCCCTAGTCGATTCCCGGGATATTGGCGGATTCACCCTGGCTGTGGCTTAAAGGGGGCAGGGAGGGGGGGGGGCGAGGGATTCCACACTCTGCCTTCCAAAAGTCACCCCTGCCGTTTAGCAAAGGGGGGGAAAGAGGCGCCCCAGGAAGGTGAGTACCGAAAGAAAACGGACTTTCCATTATTATTAGTATTAGTATTAGTATTATTTACTTTATTCACTAAACATGAAACTCAGTCAACTGAACATTCAAAAACGCATCACAAATACCATTGAGTGGTGCTAATGGTTTTATTATTATTATTATTATTATTATTATTATTATTATTATTATTATTTGCTGGTGTGTGTTTTTTAAAATTTAATTCACAGGTTGGGTTTCTGGGGCACTGTCAGAGCTGACCATTTTAGGATTGTGATCCTACTCTGGGTGCTTTACCTGGCAGAAAATTCCCCCCCCCTTTCAATGCAAGGTGTTGCTGGATAGCTGTTGGATCCTAGGACTGTGCTAGGGTTGTGGCGTAAACATTTTCCTCCTGTCCAGGGGAGGTTAGGGTGTCATGAATACGTTTTTGTCATTTATTATTGATCGCCTCTTGATTCTGATGTGGGGTTGTGAAACAAATACCCGTGATGCTTGAGCGGCACAAAATAAAATAGGATTTTTTTTAAAAAAAAGAGCAGATCTGACTTAAAAACCCATCTGGAGCAAAGAACACAGTATTGCAGAGAAGTGGGACAGGAAAAACAATGAAGCAGGTGGGTTTAAGGTGTTCTCTGACTCCTGACTTCCTTTGTTTCAACCAATTTTTAAAAGGCCAACTTTCGTGTTCAAAGGAGAGTAATTTTTTTTTCTTCCTCTTCCTTCTGTTTCTCATGAGACACAAAGAGGCACCCTTTGCATAACATTCTTTAGGACAAAGGAAATTTACGTTATACCAGTACACTGAACAGGTTCTAAGAGTAACAAATCTGGGGTGCAAAAATCTAGATTACCAATAGATGGCAGCAAAATAAATGTCTCCTGGATTTTGCATCTCAGGTACAGTTCTAATCGAACCATAGTTTGATAGAAAAGTCTGTAGAGATTCTCAGTCATCCAGGTCATGGTTGTCCCAAAGGTGCTCTTTCAGGAGGCAATTGGGCTTTCTTGTTTTTTCTTTTGATGACGTGAGCTGAAGAAGCTTCTTGGATGAGACGTGAAACGTCTTCAAAAAAAAAAAACCTAAGAAAGTCCAGTTGCCTCTTGAAAAAAAAAAGCACCCTTGGGACATAGTTTGATACTATAGCTGATTATGCAATGGCTCAAGAAGTCTCAAGATTTCTGGGTGATTTGTTTATATAGTGGCTTTGAAGAGCTCACTAATTTCCTTTTGTTGTAGAACTGAAATGATGGCTGTGTTCTTACAATACATTTTTCTATCATGTAATCATGAGTTGTTCAGATGAGTAACATCCCATTTTAGGGGTTGGTGTTGAACTATACGGGCACACTTAACCATAAATTAGATTGGATTTACACAAAATACCAAGAGTTCACATGGTGCAATAAGCCACTGTTTGCTAAACCGTGGTTGAAAACGCTACAAGTCACAATTCGTAAACTGCCCTGGCTGGTTTCACTCAATATCTTAAATCAAAATCAGTCAAATCCTGCATATGACTTAGCTCAGTGATGGCAAACCTTTTTGGCACCGAGTACCGAAAAGAGAGCGCATGTGTACACACGCACCTGGGCTGCAACACGGAACAGGAGCTGACCAGGGCACATTCACGTGCCTGAAAATGAACTTCCAGTTTCTGGTTCTAAAACTTCTGGTTTTAGCCAGCTACTCTTCCGGGTTTCTGACCTGCATGCACACACGACGATCAGCTGGCTGGCACACATGCTCACACAGGAAAACAGAAGACCAGCTCTTCTAGGTTCTGGCACTGCCACATGCAAAAAGACCAGCTGATCATCGTGCACGCATGCGTGCCAGAAACCCGAAAAAGGAATGAGTGACGCCGTGCGTGCCATGCAACATGGCTCCGCGTACCACTTCAGGCACGTGTGCCATAGGTTCGCCATCATGGACTTAGCTCAATGGTGTTCAATCAGCTAGAGTTCTAAGTAAGTTTTTGAAGGACTGCAGCTCAATCCTATGGCAATTTACTCATAATTAAGTCCCACCTTGGTCACAGTACAAACGTACATGTCTACTCCTATGTATTTCAGTGGGACTTAACTCACAAATTAAACTTTAATGAGGTTGTAGGATTCTATGTAAAAGAAGAAGAAGAGCCTGGGGGAGGAATTAAGAGAGTTATCAGTCTGGAATCCTTATGTTGCTACACTCCTTGAATTCCATTGACCCTTATCTAGCACCAATTTAGTGCTGATCACTAGCTGACTAGATTCTTGTGCAGAGGCTTGAGCAATAAATCTTCTGAATTAGAACTTCACATGTGATTCTGATTCCTTGTGTCTGACATTAGCCCCAAAGCAGTGCAAAATATATCTCTTTGCTTAACATCCCAATTTTGCTGTGCCTGTTTTTTCTCCTCTTTACAAACACAAAAGAAGAGAGTAGCCAATAGTGATCCCTAGGAAGATGTCAAGGCCTCCAGGGCCTCTGCTGGAGCTCTGCATCCCGAAACAACAGCTGACTCGAGAACAGCTGTGGAGGACAAAGTAATACCAATTGCAGCTTTACTCCCACTTGTTTCCTTTTCTCCATAATCCACTCCAGCACTAAGCATGAGCTGCAGAAATCCAGGTGATTACCAGGGCTGGAAGCAAAAGCTTCCTTATGATATCAGAGCAAATCAAAAAAAAGGGGGGGGGCTAGAAAATGAACATATTAAGTTAATGTACATTACCTAGATTTGCTATATATTCATTTAATCATTTAATAGCAATTTACCAAATTTCACATAAAAATGTATCTTTGCTTGTAAAATACAAAATCTATGCCTAAAGGTATGGAGTCATTTTTTTTTATTAGTAGAAAAATAACCTTTTCAAAAAGTAGTAAGCTACTCTCTGTGCTATTTTAAGTAAAGCGCTTTTCCAGTCTCTCAGTAGGATATAACTAAGATTCTTTGATTCTGGGATATAACCATGATAAATTTGGCATGTCTAACCTGAAAATGCATCTCCTTATATACATCTCAATATTATTCTGAAATTAACCAGTTATTAGCTAATATAGTTCTTTGTGTTGAACTGTGCTTACTGTATGACTGAGGATCTTTGCATTTCCTCTGCATTTGTTTTTAAAAATTGCAATAAAATTATGTTGAGGAAACAGAGAGGAATGGAGAACTCTCTTTGCTGTCATCTGGTGATTATCCAGATGTTTGTGGCTCAGAGGCCACAGCCAGTCCTGCAGAATCAGATGTCAAGTAATATGTCCATAACAAACAAATTCCTCAAAGTAGGTTCCTCAAAGAATTAGTTTATTGGACATATCATATGGGCATAGGCTGGTGAAAACCGACTCTGAATATTCCTGCGGTTTTCACCTAATTAAAAGTTTTCCCCTCTTCCCAAAAAGCCAGTCACATGGTCCAATCACTGTTCCATCTGGCTGCCAGGCAACATCGCTCCTCCTCTCTCCGGTCACCTGTGGGAATGTCCTTGGTTCCCAGGAGAAAGTTTGTTTTGATTACAAACCCTCCTATCTCTATTCCCCCTTCCCTATCCCTCAGCTCCAGTGTGGCAACACTAAAGCCTCAAAATGGCCTCGATCACGTCAGCTTCAGGGTTGACATCAGAATTGTCAAAGACATGGACTGAGGAATTGGCAGGAAACAGGGTGCCAGGGAGTACTGTACTTCTGGCTCCAAAGCTTCTATCTTCCTTCCATCTTAAGATGCTGTAAGCATTCCATTCTTAAATAATTTAGATTCCAGCATTAACCTCAATGGGAAATGAATGTAATTTACATTGCAGTTCTTTAAAACAGGGTACCAAGCTGTGTGTATTCTTTAATTATAACAATCTGATGTCCCCAGGGAAAGATGTGGCTGCTCCTCTAATGGGGAGTTTTGACAGGTGCTTTCCCCACACATCTGTTGATGATGAGACCTTCAGAGTTTCTCTTGATCTGTGGATGAAGATAGTGAAGAAATATTGCTCCCCAAACACCAACTAAATTATAACATCATTTTTGTTCTTTTTACAACCCTGTAATAATCCCTTAATTCAGCGTGGAGTCAGGGGCAACTGAATGGAGCTCAGCATTTACTGGCCAGATGCCCTTCCTGACTCCTATGTGGAGATCACAGCAGATATTTTCTCTTTGTGCCCTGCTACAGAAACATCTGTCACTGCCTAGGATAGAACTCTCAACCTTCCAAGTGAGAGGGGAGCATCTTCGCCTCTAGGCCACCACACCCCTTGAATTATGTCAATTATAATGTCATTTATTTATTTATTTATAACATTTATATAGCTGTCTATCTTTCAGGCAGCTCTCGGTGGTTCCCAGTCAAAAATCATTTAAAAACCTATAACATTAAAATTTATAAAATTCAAAGATTAAACATTAAAAGCAACACCGGTGCCGGTCATGCTAATGTGCCATATCTCATCTTCTTCCAACCCTTGGGGGAAAAGTCAGGTCTTCAAACTTTACAGAAAGCTAAAAAGATGGAGGCCTGATGAACTTCAAGGGACAGTGTTCCATAAGGCAGGCGCTGCCCCTGAAAAAGCATACTTCCTAGCCTTCCTTCAATGGCAATATTTAGCGAAAGGGACTAGGAATGTGCTCACCTTATCTCAGTGTTTCTCAACCTTGGAAGCTTGAAGATGGGTGGACTTCAACTCCCAGAATTCCCCAGCCAGCGCTGCTGGCTGGGGGATTCTGGGAGTTGAAGTCCACCCATCTTCAACCTACCAAGGTTGAGAAACACTGCCTTATCTGATCTGGAAGGACGGGTAGATGTCCTTAGGGAAAGACAGTCTGGTAGGTATCCTGACCCTGTGTCATATTGGGCTTCAAAAGGTGATGATCTGCGCCTTGAATTGCATCCGAAATGAAACCGGAAGCCAGTGCAGTTAGAAGTGTTACATGGGCAAACCTAGCCTTTCCCCCCTCTACCCCATTACTGTGTGCTCTGCTGTATTCTGGACCAGTTGAAGTTTCTGTATAGTCTTCAAGGGCAGCCCCATACAGAGCGCATTGCAGTTATCCAATCGGGTGGTGACCAAGGCATAAGTGAATGCGAGCAAGGCCTCTCGGTCTAGGAAAGGACTCCATTGGGTACATCAGACAGATTTGTGCAAAGTTCACCTTAGCCACAGTTGCATATGTTCCTTAGAGAAGCAATAGTTAAGCAAGGCAATATCCAGGTTATCTTGTTCTGCTCGATGTGTTTCGGTTGTGCTGATGGTGTGGCATCCCCAAGCTTAAGTAGAGCAATTGGTGTGTAACAAAAACTCCAGTGAGATAGAAGGGAAGCAGCCTCCATCTAAGTTATGACAACACCAAATCTGAGATCCACTCAAAGCAGAATTTGTCTCCCCATGAGAAAGCAAGAATAATTTTTTCCCCATCCTGTGAAAAATTACACATTTTGCTGTAGCTCTTGATAGTAGAATTTATGAGCTGCTAAGTTTCCTTTTCAAAAAATTCAAAGGAGAAGGTGGAAGAGTTTAATGCCATGATGGATCGTACATTTTTCCCCTAGTTCTAGGAGTGAATGAAAACTATACACACAAACACACATTCATCCATTTACCTGTAAGATGAGACCACTGCTTGGTTTCTTGCCAAATCAATATTTGTCAAAGCAACCTGTTTTTCCCCAGAAGATGTCAAATTAAAGAAGGCTTATCTGTGGCATAATAAAATAAGGAACTAGCAGTTTACTATTAGCTTTTTCTGAAGTTTGTTGTCCTAAGTGGGTTGGCTTCTCCAAATTCTATGGAGGATCACTTGCCCACAGTCCCATTGTGGGAGCTTTGCCCTTCCCCTCGTGACACAGGAGAACAAATCCATCAGGAGAAGATTCAGTAATCCATCTGAAATCTGTTTCAATTTCAAATCTTTATTGTCAGTGCACAACATATGTACAATGAGATTGGTTGAGCTCCCTCAGTTCACATCCCCCACAACATAATACAACTCACAGTGAAGACCAAAAAATTCCTAACCCAATAAATCATATTAACAAAACACCCAGTCCTATTGCACCAGTGTGAACATGTTACACATTGTGCCGGCCCTGCAAATCCATCATACTACGTAGTTATGATGTTATTTCTCATCCAGGAATCTGACAACTCACGGATAAAAACTGTTCTTCAGCCTGTTTGCGCGGCTGGCTATGCTTCTATATCAGGGGTGGGTTCTAAAAAATTTTACTACTGGTTCTGTGGCCGTGGCTTATTTTATGGGCATGGCTTGATGATCATGTGACAATTATTTAGGATTTAGCAGAGGTACTGGTCTACCAGGCTTTTAACTGCTTGCAGAGCTGTACCAATCTACCCATTTATTTTTTGCAGGCACTGGTCTACCCATTTATTTTTGCAGGGACTGATCTATTCATGAATTTTTGCAGGCACTGGTCTATTTATTTGTTTTCTTTTAACACTGATCAGCTGTAGGGCAGCCTTTGAAGCCCCCGGCAAGATTTTAAACAGTTTTTTTCCCTCTAGCCATCAGCTGGGGCTCAGGAGGCAGCAATAGATTGGGAGTGGGGCCAAATAAAAGGTAAGAATAACACGAGGCATGGGGGGGCTGCGAGGGGGCAGAACTGGTTCGGTGATGTCATATCGTCACTGCTACCGGCTCGGGAGAACCGGGCAGAACCAGGAGGAACTCACCACTGTTCTATATCTCCTTCCCGATGGTAGGAGGATTAAAAAATGGTGGCCTGGGTGAGAGTTGTCCCTGAGAATTTTCCTCACTCTTCTAAGGCAGCGAGCCCTAGCGATCTCATCTAGGGGTATCAGGGAACAGCCCATGATGTTTTGTGCTGTATTCGCCACCCTCTGTAATGTTTTTCTATCCTTTGTCTACCTGAATAACAAAGGTCACTCTTTTGAAGACAGCAAGTCCACATTTTGGACAGAGAGGGCCACTAGTTTGAAATTGGGCCATCTATATTAAAA
The DNA here is from genome assembly GCA_012654045.1 of Ptyas mucosa. Lineage (NCBI taxonomy): Eukaryota > Metazoa > Chordata > Lepidosauria > Squamata > Colubridae > Ptyas > Ptyas mucosa. Next base: position 290,974 of record WNWU01000016.1, read on the forward strand.
TTGAACAACAGAGGGGGCAGAATATAACACTACCTACAGCACACTGTCGACAACACAGTCCTTTTAGCAATCCCAGGAATGTCCCATATCCATTTGCATTCTAATTCAGGTGACATAGATACAGATAAAGCCCCAAGTGGCTTCAACAATTCTCAGAGAGCTAACAACCGACCTTACCAACAAAGTCCCTTAGGAACTTACATTCCCAATAATATTGCTCTTAGGGTCATTGAAAGGACTGTGTCCTCTCAAAAGATAATTTATTTATTTGTTCAACTTGTATGCCACCTTTCTCCGAAGACTCAAGATCCACATGGTGTTTTTTTTATTGTTCAGTGCTATTTATTAAGGAAAGACACAAGATTGTTAAAGCTTCTTAAAATGCATAGAAACATATATTCATAGATATTCGTTTTTTTCCTTTTTTTAATTGAACTACAACTACAGATTTAAATCTAAATCTGCCTGGTTTTACAAACCAAGAGCCTGCAGTAAATAATGCTGCGCCAGAAGATCCAGAGAAGTATGTTTATTTGAATTATAAAGTCTGTTGAATGACAGGATACCTTTTCTTTACTGCTTGTGCCTGGGGAGTTGGCTGACAGATACAATAAGATTAGACAGCCAAGCTGCATTCTAGCTGCAAAATGCTAATGTGTTGCTACATAAGTTGACTGATTTTTTTTTCTCTTTGTCACTTTTTTCAAAAACCTTCTGCTTACAGGAGAGCCCTGTTATTTGCCTCGCTCCAGCTGGTAATTGGGAGTATCTTTAGTACCTCATCTAAAAATTGTGCAGATATTTGGCATTGTTCTTGCCTTTTTCTAAATATGGAATTTTAGTGGCCTTTCCAAATAGCATTGCTTACTCTTATCTATGTGTGTCAAGGGCTGCTGTGAGATTGTACATCTCAAACTAGAGTAGCACAGCTGAATGCGAAATCAAGGTGTTTGAGAGAGGTGGAATAATTTTGAAGTGGAATGATTTCTTGCTTTCCTCCCCACTTCCTCCCCCCCCCCCCCAAATTTCTGTTCTAGATCTAGGACAAATCACCTCCCTGAAATAAACAGAAGGGCATTATTGGTATGAATAAAATACTGGATTTCAGCTAGCATGCTTATTCCTTCCACCAATTGCTTTGTCCCTTGTGGGGGGTGACATTGTCAAACAAAATATTGGGTTGTAGCTACATTTCTTGAAAGAAAATATTTTTTTACTTTATTTCATTTATTTATTTGTCAAATATGTATAAGATAACAGATAAAAGTATAAACATGATTATGAATACATGAAATGAATATGAATAAAAAGGGGACATTAGGACAGAGACAGTAGGCATGTTGATGCACTTATGCACACCCCTTACAGATCTCTTAGGAATGGGGTGACGTCAACAGTAGACAGTCTTAAGGTTAAAGTTATGGGGATTTCGGGATGAAACCACAGAGTCAGGTAGTGCATTTCAGGCATTGACCACTCTGTTGCTGAAGTCGTATTCTCTGCAATCGAGTTTGGAGCTGTTTACTTTAAGTTTATCTCTTTGGTGTGCTCGTGTATTATTGCGGTTGAAGCTGAAGTAGTCATAGACAGGTAGGACGTTGTAGCAGATACTTTTGTGTACTACGCTTAGGTCAGACTAAGTGTAGTACTTAGGTCAGACTAATAGAATAGTAGATCATAGTAGCTACATTTCTTAAAGAAAATAGTAGAATAATACAGGTAGTCCTTGAGTTACGACCACAATTGAGCCCAAAATTTATGTTGCTAAGTGAAACATTTGTTAAGTGAGTTTGTCCCATTTTACGACTTTTCTTGCCACATTTATTAAGTGAATCACTGCATTTCTTAAATTAGTAACCCGGTGGTTAAGTGAATCTGGTTTCCCCTTTGACTTTGCTTGTCGGAAGGTCACAAAAAGTAATCATGTGACCCCAGGCCACTGCAACCGTCATAAATACGAATCAGTTGCCAAGTGCCTGAATTTTTGATCACGTGACCATGGGGATGCTGCAGTAGTCATAAGTGTGAAAAATGGTGATAAGTCACTTTTTTCAGTGCTGCTGTAACTTTGAATGGTCACTAAAGGTTGGTCATTAATCATGCCCTGAGGACTTGAGCATTGCGGGAGCAACGTGCCCAGTTCCATGCCTTGTGTGCTCATGCCAGGTATCCTGATCCATTTGACTCGTGGACTACTTTCCTGGACTTTGTGTGTGCCCGTTGGACTCCGTTATTCAGTGACTCTTGCGGTGCTGGAATCCAAACCTGTGCAACAAGGGTGCTTTCTGAGGACCTGTTTGTGGGGGTTGAATAAACACCTGTATGTGGGGGACGACAACAGGGCAGCACAGTACCATGCTTCCTCTGCTGGCACAGGTGGGACAGGTCAATCCCAGTAGGATGAAACTTCCCTCAAGTCGCCTGGATCCAGGCCATGAAGGGCTTTAAAGGTAATTACCAACACTTTGAATTGTACCCAGAAGCAAACTGGCAGCCATTGCAGTTCTCAGAGCAGTGGGGTTATATATGGACCACACTTGGGGTCCCCAAAACTGCCCATGTGGCTGCATTTGCTTAGTTTTTCAATGGCCACTTGCCAACAGGAAAGTGTCTTTTGAATGCTTGCTTTTAGCAGGTGACATTATAATAGGTACATTCACAAATGTTCTGGGGGGGGGAGAAATACGAAAGGAAAAGAAAGGTAGGTGGAACAAAGGATTGCCTTTAATCTCCCACTTCGTTGGATTGCACCGTCTGATTGTGTGATTTCCCCAGGAGTACTGAGTCCTTTAAAAACCCTCTGAAAAGAGAAATGAAATGTGTCATTGAGCTATGGGTTATATTCGGTTTGTACAATCTTAAATGAATGGGAGTTTCAGCTCATGACATGGGGTCCTTGGCACTGAGTGTGCCCAAATATTTCTCTGCCTGCACTGATGTTTAAAATGTATCTGTAAAGTACGAGTTACCACATTCAAAAGATTTTAATTGCAGCATTGTAATAAGGAGAAAGCACATAGAGGTTTTGATAGAGACAGAAATGTATTCTAGTGGATTTGAAATTGTGCCAAGATCAAAGCTGGTCTCTCTGCTTGCTTCAAATAAAACTGTGCCTCAGAAGAAAGTGTCTGTGCTTGTCACTGATTCTGAAAGAAGGAATAGATTAACGCTGCATAGATTAGAACTTGGTTTGCAGTGCCTTACTTAGATAATATTTGCACAGCAAGTCGCACTCAGCTGAATCCAGTTTTACATTGTGCCATTCTTTTTAGAATAGGATCTTTGTAAGCAGCATATATTTATTATTTATTTATTTATTATATTTATATAGGATCTTTGTAAGCAGCATATATTTATTATTTATTTATTTATTATATTTATATACCGCTCTACTCCCGGGGGACTCAGGGCGGTGTACAGTCAAATGGTAAAATACATATAATACAAATATTTTAAAGATTGATTAAAATACAGTTAAATAATTTGGTCTTGAACCTAAAATTAAAACTCTAAATTTATGAGATTAAGATTTAAGAATTTAAGAGCAGTTTTAGAAGAGGTTAGTCCAGGCCAGCCTGCTGGAATAGAAACGTCTTGAGGGCACGGCAGAAAGCGCAAAGATCCAGGATTGTCCGTATCTCTGGGGGGAGCTTGTTCCATATGGTGGGTGCCCCCACAGAGAAGGCTCTCCCCCTGGGGGCCTCCAGTCGACATTGTTTGACTGACGGCACCCTGAGAAGCCCCTCTCTATGGGAGCGTACTGGTCGGTGAGAGGCTACTGGTGGCAGGAGGCGGTCCCATAGATACCCCGGTCCTAAGCCATGGAGTGCTCTAAAGGTGGTGACCAAAACCTTGAAGCGCACCCGGAAGAACACAGGTAGCCAGTGCAGCTCCCACAGGAGGGGTGTCACATGGGAGCGCCACGTCACTCCCATAACGACCCGTGCGGCCGCATCAGGCCGCATATAGAAGTAGTCCCTATGACGGGGTGTCAAACTCAATTTCATTGAGGGCCGCATCAGGGCTGTGGTTGACTTCAGGGGGCTGGGGGGCTTGGCCGACTGGGCAGACATGGCCAGCTTGACGCCATTCACTGGGCATGGCTGACTGGGTGGGCGTGGCCAGCTTGACATCACTCGCCAAACTGCTGGCATGTTTCCTCTTTACACTAGATAGACTGGGCCAAAGCCACGCTGGCCCGATTCCTCTTCGCACTGGGTAGACTGGGCTGAAACTATGCTGGCCCGATGTTCCCTCTTTGCACTGGGTAGACCGGGCTGAAGCCACATTGGGTAGATCGGGCTGAAGCAACGCAGGTCGGCCCCTTACATTTTCCAGGATGGGCCCACAGACCAGATCTGACCACATCATGGGCTGGATCCGGCCCACGGGCCTTGAGTTTAACACCCCTGCTCTAGGACCATCGTTGAGATTGGCGATTATATTTGTAAATCATGATAGTTGTAAAGAGGGTGACCACATGACCCAACCTAATTTTACACTGTTTTTCATGACAGCCATTAAGTAAACTTTGTGGTCATTATTTGCCATGGGCTGGTTTTTGCCAGAACCAGAAGTAAGTGCTGGTTTCTTGCAAAACCATTGCAAATTGCGATTGAGTGATTAAGGGGCACTGGAAACACCTGGAAATGCAGGCTGGTTGCCAAGCATCTAAAATGCAATCACGTGATCATGAGGGGAGGGCAACAGGAGAACTTAAAAACCGGGTTATAAATATCTTTTGGGTGAGGGTGGCATCGTAACTTTGAACAGTCACTGAATGACACATCATAAGTCAAGGACTACATGTATAGAACAAGAGAAAGTCTGAAGGAGATGCTGATCCGTCATGAATAAGAAATGAAACATCTGTGGCTTGGACCATGTCATTTATTTGTACATGTGTAGAAGTTATAGATCACCTTCTTAAGTAATTTTTAAACTGTAGGATTCTGCTCTTAGGTACTGAAAACCAGATGCACAGGTATAGGATATCTATAGCAATAGCACTTAGACTTATATACTGCTTCATAATGCTTTACAATGCTCTCTAAGCAGTTTACTGAGTCACCATATTGCCCTCAACAATCTGGGTCCTCATTTTACTGACCTCGGAAGGATGGAAGGCTGAATCAACCTTGAGCCGGTCAGGATTGAATTTCTGGCAGTCGGCAGAATTAGCCTGCAATACTGCATTCTAACCACTGTGCCACCACGGCTCTAATAGGTATCAGGCTCAAGAGCAATTGTCAGACGGATCTAGTGTTCGGTAGGCCAGGTGTTCTGTCCCCGTCTCCCACACGCACAAACACCCGCCCCAAAGGGTTTAAATAATTGTTCCAAAACAGTCAAAGGTTCGTTATCAAAACTTGGCAGCAATGCAGCAGCTGCCTGCCAAGAGCTTTTACTCCAAGAAGGAGGGGTTGTTCCTCCACCAGATAACACAAAAATACAGACAGTTTGAAGTAGTCCAGTAACAGAAATCCACAACAGATGAGGCTTTGTTCGTCCAAAAGTGCAAGTGACTCGCCAGAGTTTTTGCTTTGTCCGTCACAGAGCTGGAATGGCCATCACCCTCCCTTATATAGCCTGTGTGGTGTGGTCCAGTGACTCAGCTCAATCTCTGGCACGCCTCTTCATCTGCTGTGACCGTTTAGCACGCCGACGCTGGCGTGGATCCAGCCACAACTTGTCTCCCTCATCACTCTCCGACAGATCGGAGACACCTGGCTCCTGGCCAATCTCCTCTCCTTCCGCCGACACCTGAGAAATTGCCAAAGAGGAGGGGCCGGGAGAGGGAGGCCTGGCCGGCTCCTCTCCTTCATGTTTGGAGCCTTCTTCCTCCAATACGATGGGCTCGGGGGTCGGAGCCACAACACCAGGGATTAAGCATGAAACAGCAATATGCTGCAACTGCTAATGCAATTTTGGGCAGCATCAACAGAAATGTAGTGTTAAGATTGTAGGAAATGATAATGCTTCTATATGTTACAGCTCAAGGATTAAATCTAGAATATTAGATCCAGTTCTGGTCATTATAATATCTGAAGGACACTGAGTAATTGGAAAGAGTACAGAGAAGAGCAACAACAGTGAGATTAATAGTAAGGTCATTTAACAGTAATTATGTTTCAGGCTAGGTTAACTAAATGTTTCTGGGAAAGAAGTTCACAAGTTGCACTTAATATTGAGGGCCTTCCATTAGTTCTTTGTCTTGAAGTAGACTGGATCAAATTAGGGAGCTTCCACTTAGCTATTATAGCTGACAGCTATTTAGCATTAGGGATTAATAATGTGTAGCCAGCTACTCCTTATGGTGTAAATCAGTCCAGCCAGTGGTGAAAGATTCTGGGAACTGAAATATCTAGATCAGAGATCTTCAAACTTGGCAGCTTTAAGACTGGTGGACTTCAACTCCCAGCTATGCTGGCTGGAGAATTCTGGGAGTTGAAGTCCACCAGTCTTAAAGCTGCCAAGTTTGAAGACCTCCGATCTAGAGTCAGGCTAGAAACTAGGAGACCCACAGATTTAGTCCTGCCTTAGGCACAAAGCCACTTAAGTGTCTTTGGACAAGTCACTGTTTCTCAGCTCTAGGAAGAAGGCAATGGCAAGTCACCAGAAAACTTCAGAGACTTAATCCAGGCAGTTGCCCGGAGTCAAAGTTGACTCAAAGGCCCCCAAAAATCGTTAGTTTCTTCATGTATCTGACACTGAACTTCATTTAATGTAGTGTGCCTCACATTCTAGGTAAATATTTTCTGTAAAAAATATATTTGGTCTTCGGTAGTAGGTAGGATGAAGTTTGAAAAGAAGGTTCAGCTGTGCTTGGACACTGTTTATTTTTCGCTGATCAAATATGTTCACTTTCTCTTCATAGCATCCGTTACTACTGAAGAAGCTGTTTGCCTGTGCCCTAAACTGAAGATCATTGCTATAACTGAAAAATAAAATCGCCATCATGAAGCACTTCCTCAGGTAACTTTCCTTTGTTTATAAAAAGCCCTTAAAACAAGTTCCAGCTGAGATTGATTTGAGACTGTTCTAAAATATTTCATCAAGGAAATCAGTTTGCTCAAGGAAAACTGGATTATATAATTGTTTATATATTGAGCAAATTACATAAACAACCCTAGTTTATTCATTACTTGTTTATATATGTACTCATTATATTCATATATATATATATATATATATATATATATATATATATATATATATATATACACACATACATACATACATACACTCATCATATAAATGTACTCACGAGCCTGAGTGGCGTAGGAGGCTAATGCCTCCTACTAAGGCAGCATTTAACATCCAGCTGCCTGCAATTACTGCAAGTTCAATTCTCACCAGGCTCAAGGTTGACTCAGCCTTCCATCCTTTCTAAGGTGGGTAAAATGAGGACCCGGTTGTGGGGGCAATAAGCTGACTTTGTATAAAATATACAAAAGTATGAAGGCTATTGCTTAATGCGTTGTAAGCTGCCCTGAGTCTCCGGAGAAGGGCGACATATAAATAAAATTTAAAAATTTAAAAAAAATAATAAAAAAAATTATATTTCTATCCAACATTTCTGTGAAGCGTGTAAGGCCACATACAGTACAGGTAGTCTTCAATTGGCAAACATTCATTTAGTGACCATTAAAAGTTACAACAGCCCTGAGAAAGTGACTTATGACTGATCCTCATACTTATAACTATCACAGCATTGGCACAATCACATGATCAAAATTTGACCGTATGACCGTATATTTACAAAGGTTGCCATATCCCAGATACAATCACCATTTGTGATCTTCCCAGCCATCTTCCAACAAGCAAAGTCAGTGGGGAAGTCAGATTCACTTAATAACCATGTATTTCACAAAGCACCAGCACTAAACTACCATGGGAAAACAAAGGTTGTAAGACTCACTTAACAACTGCCTTGCTTAGCAATGGAAATTCTGGTTCCATTTGCGGTCATAAGGCGAGGACTACCTGTGCTTGCTCATTTTATCCTCAAAACAATTCTCTGTGAGAGTTGCAGTCATCCAATGAATGCCATGACTGAATGAGGATTTTAAACTGATTGTGACCATAACTACTATGTGACCTTGGCTATGTTTCTTTATTTTGTACAATTATACTTTTCTGTAGCATAATGCAGCACCAATCTCCCAATCAGTGAAAATTCTTAATCTCACTCTTGCATTCATTCTTTAATTCCTTATAAGCATTGGTTATTTGTTTTTCAATATGAACTTTGCATCCTTGAGGTTTAATCCCTTGAATATTGAGGAACAAAGATTGAGAGGCTCAGGAGGAGTTTTAAGACTGAACCAGAAGGGGAGAAATGACTTAATGCTGCTAGAAGTAATGAAAATGTTCATAGATTTAGTGGTTATGACTGTCTTCAGAGATAGCATTAGATTGACATCATGATGAACTCACGTAGCATTGCTTCTATTTCTAAATTTACTGTTTAGTTTAGATTCTATCAGTTATTAAAAGCAAACACATCAAATTAAAACACTGATTGTGACTTACTCCTTAGGCAAAATTTCTGGAAAGTTCAGATATCTTTTACTTGGAATTTTGCATGCAGCAAAATCTGATTGTGTGATATTAGCATGTTGATTGTATGATTTCCAAATCTCCAAGATTTCTCTAGTTTTATTTTTTTAGTGCACGGTATTTTATAATTTCCCATAAAGGCACATTTTCCAAGCAATTTACAATTAAAGTTGCACCATACAAATTTCACTGTATTATAATACACAATTATGAAAGCAACAAAAAAAGATGCGTACCGATATGTAGGAATAAAGTCATTGAAATATTTAGGTGTCACAATTCAATCTTTCTGAAAGTTTTGTGTCTCTGCACCTGTTGGATTGTATAATTCTGATGCTTGAATTGTCCTTAAAAATTACGCCACAATAAAATCTGTTTCTGTCTCTCTTGCCTATAAACAATTTACACAGATGTAAATTGTAAACATCTTCAATTACGATGTTAATTGAAAATAACCACTGAGTTTACAGTAATTTGTTATGTTTGTGGACTTGTAGAATTCCTAGGATGTAATTTCTCAGTTTAAGACATTCCTAAAGCATGTCATAATTTGAATATTTGGAAAAACAATATTAATAACAAATTAGTCTGTTCAAGCACAAAAGGTGGAAAAGAAGCAGCTTGTGATACAATCTTTTTTGAGTTTGAATCTCACTCTATGCTTCTGGTGAAGTAGGATTTTCCTTTTGTTTTTTTTAATGGGTCTTTTTTGTGCTATTGTAATCTTTGATAAAGCTGGAGGAAAGCTACTATTCAAATTGCTGGGAAGAGTAAGAGCATCAGATCTAATTTGGGTTGTTGAGGTTATTCTTACTAGAATGCAAAAGCTCAGTGACCAGGGCAAGATAGAAAAGACTTATTGTTAGTACTGGACATTTTAGAGCTGAGGAATTTATATTTTGTGCCATAACTCAGTGGTGGTGGTTGCTGTTTTTTAATACAAGCAACATGGTAATTTTGACCTTCATTTCAGCAGTCTCCCAATGTCAGTTCAGTGATCTCATTCTGTCTTTTAAGCACCTCTAATATACTCAACTTATTATTCATTTAGTTACTGTTCAAAGTTACGGTGGTACTGAAAAAATGGTTATTTGCTTTCATTTGTGAAAATGTTTGTTTATTAAATTTATATGCTGCCCATCTCACCCATAAAGTGACTTGTGACCAGTCCTCACACTGTAACATCTCCACAGTCATGTGATTAAAATTTGGGCACTTGGCAACTAGCATATATTTATGACAGTTTCAGGATCCCAGGATCACACAATCACCATTTGGAACCTTTCCAGATGACTTTTAACAAGCAAACTCGATAGTGGAAGTCGGATTCACTTATTGACTATGTCATTTAGTTAACAACTCTGATAATTCATGTAATGATCACGGGGAAAAAAATCATAAAAATGGGTGCAACTCACTTAATAACCACCTGCTAAGCAATAGACATAAAATGTTCCCAAAGGTGATGGTAAATTGAGGATGACTTGCATAGACATTACTGTAAATAATGTCCCCATGAATTATTCCTGTAATAACAACTTATAATGTCCATTTTTTTAACATTCCCCTCTGTGCTGCATTCTTCCCAGGTGTCTCAAAGCAAGAATATTTTGTTCTGGCATGTTGAAATGATCTCCTCATACATAATCTTCTACTTTGATGCTGTGACCTAAATTATAAAAGCAAAGTATTAAGCTGTGTCAGGGTGAACATCTTTCGGTGCCTCAGGGCCATACGACCATCTGCAGATCACAGTCGGTGGAGAGAGGATTCAGCATGGAGGGAATCCTGTTGCACGTGTCAACAGGGTTGCAATTATTCTTTATTCTGGAATGGGTTTTTTTATTGTGAACTTGGTTGGTGAATATTTTCCCCCCATTGAGTTAGTGTTTGTAGTGTAAGGACTGCGCAGAAGAAATACGGACCCTGAATCTGCAGTCTGCTGCAGTTGCTCATGTTAGAATCAAGCTCTTTCTCCTTATTATACTAACAATTCCATTGCTATTGATACCAAAAGTTCATGAAAACTCAGTATTTTTTTAGCAAAATCCAAGCCACGCAAGGGAAATAAATGCTGGATTTGATATATATGAGAATGGCCAACTGCTGGAAATGAAGACTATAAATTGGCTATATATCCTAAGGCATGAGATTACTATTTGAGTTGGTCATCCCAATCTATCATCCCAATCTATCAGAAGAAAATACTTTCCTCGTCTCTAGAATGCTTAACTACAACTCTTAAGAGTTGCTTGCAAAACCGACCCAGTGAGTTAATCTTTGTACATCAGTCTCTCTGGTACTCTCCATGGTCCTGTTGCTAACTAAAGAGCTATTTAGCTACAAATCAGAGCTATTCTATTAGGCCTCTTAATGTATTTTAAAAAGCAGTCAGAGCAGAACAAAACTGCTTAAAAAAGGAAGGAAATTAAAATATAAGAGCCAGTAGTTTTACTTTACCTCATAATAAGATACCAAAAGCTTTAAATAGAATTTAGTCTCAAGGTTGTTGTAGGAGTGGTATTTGTTCTCTAGAGACTACTCTGGAGAGAATTGAGCTATGTTGTTGTAAGAAACATGGGAAAAAAATCCAGATTCTAGCCAATGAAGCATTTTAAAAGGGTTAGTAATCATCTGAAGCTGAAATGCTATGGATATATCTAGAGGTGAAGCTCAATAATTAAATAAGCACTTTTAGGTTATGGTTAGAAGCAAACGTTTCTTAAAACATCCATTTTGATGGAGTGGTAACACACAGCTTCATGAGGGAATAATCACAGGTTTAGTCCAATTCATACGTCTGGGGAAAACTGGGAAACAGCTATCCATTCTACTAGTCATCTCGATCCATATTTTAAATGGGAAATTTGTGACACTTAAGCTCATCATGGAATTGATAGGTGGAATTAATACATTCCAAGTTATCCGGTTGCTTTTGTTAGTTGTGTATTTTTTTCGAGATTGCCTATGCTTAGAATCCATAGAACCATTGTTTGCTGTATTTCTGTACACTTATTTTATACCTTCCTTACAAGGGGCAGCAAATATCTGTGGTGGGTGTGATATTTATTCCACTCACATCTAGAGAAATAAATCGTTGCTGAATCGTGAGACCAATCTGCAGAGTCTGCAGTGTTTTTGAACACTTTATTATGATAATATAATTTTGGTTGCCATGGTGCTTTTTTTAATCTAAACAGATGGATAAAATGAAAAACCAGTCTTGTTTCAATCTGAAAAATCTAGCTGTTATTGGGGAAAATTCAAGGAAAACGAAAATAGCCTCAGAGAAAGGGAGCTGTTTCCTTTTAATGAATCCAAGTTTCTACTGAGCTTATGTGTCAGTTAAGTATTATGAAATATGTACTTCAAGCTTGAACAAATGTTCAAGTCCATTATCTCTTACTTGGTAACTTTCTTTGTTTCTAGTCTCTGCTCACATGTGCACATATTAGCAGGCAATAGGCTTGCATTTATATGATGCATTTTGGTAACTGTGGAAAAGCAACTATTGTTAGTATTCCCTAAGGCTGGGTGTAATGCAGGGGTGGGCTACTATGGAAACTTTATGACCTGTGGACTTCAACTCCCTGAATTCCTAAGCCATCTGGCTGTAAAATTACCACAGTTGTCTATCCCTGGTGTAATGAGATAACAGATGCCTTTGCCTTCAGTTCAGAGGCCATCATTATGTCGCTGGAGATTACCTTCACTTCTGCTTTAGGCACTAAGCAGATGTTTCTTTCTATAGGTAAACCCTCTGTAAATTAAATAGGGAAGATGGGAAAAAATCCAGAATGTATTGCTCAGGACAAGCACAACCACATCATAACAGATACATAAAAGATAAAAATTCATCTGAGTCAAGCTTGAGTCCTAGAAATATTTCTGAGACAAATAGATCCATTTCCAAAGCATCATGATGCTTCCATGCTCACCATTTACATATTCTGAGAATGTTTTTCAGGGCCTTAATAAATTAAGATACTGCTGGAGACAGTTACGTTATTTGCAAAATGACTACAATTTGTTTTTGTCTTTTAATGACCCCATAATCCCTTGCATCAGGGTAGAGTCAGGGCAACTGAATAGAGCTGAGTGTTTACTGACCGGATGCTCTTCCTGTCGCCAATGCAGAGTTTGCAGCAGATATTTTACCCAGTGAGAGAAATATTGGCCGCTATCTAGGATCAAACTCACAGCCTCCTGATTGTGAGGCGAGAGCTCCACCTCTAGGCCATTGCACCACTCTGCAACATGACTACATATATACTTAATAAAATCCATTTTTAATATAAGTGGGTTGCAAAGAAACAACCACCTTGCTCCTTCCACCCCAAGTTAAAAAGTTCCTCAAATAGTTCCTCAAATAGTAAGGTTGAAGGTTTATTTGCTGCAATAAGAAAAAAAGGATAGCTATTCTTTTCCTAGGGCAGTGATGGCTAATCTTTTTGCCATCGCGTGCCAAAAGCTGGGGGAGTACAAGGTGGTCGCGCACGTGCCTGCCCACACCCATAATTCTATGCACCCTGCCCCCCCCAAGTATGCGTGCATGACCCCCCCATGCTCCCCTTGCTTTTGTCATGTGATGGCACGGTAGGCCTGGTAGGTCCGTTTTTTGCCCTCCCCAGGCTCCAGAGGCTTTCTAGGAGCCTGGGGAGGGCAAAAACAGCCTTCTACACCTCCCCAGAGGCCCTCCAGAGGCCAGAAACAGCCCGTTTGCAGACTTCCGTTGGGCCTAGAAGGTCCAAAAATCAGCTGGCCAGCGTACACACGCGTGCTGGAGCGGAGCTAGGGCAACGCTCACGTCCCCACCAATATGGCTCCGTGTGCCACCTGTGGCACGCGTACAATAGGTTTGCCATCACGGTTCTAGGGAATGGCATCCAGGCAAAAAAGAAATCGATATTTATGGGGAGGAGCATTATCATTCTTACTGATTCAAATGTAGTTAATAGAAGAGGTAAAATTAGGCTGGTGACAGTTCTCTCGCCATGTTTGGCCCTGTCCTGCATTCAAATTCATTGGAGGAGGCAATGATGCTAGGAATGGCTAGCAGAACAAGAAAAAGAGGCAATCAAACAACATGCTGACTTGATAACATCAAATCTGATACAAGCGTGAACATCCCAACTATTGAAAGAATCTGTACTTTACAGGGTAACGTGGAGAGCACTTGCCTATAAAGTCGCCAAGAGTCAGACACAACTAAAAAGTTAAAACAACAATACACATATAGTGTAAGAGTCCCTTTCTGAATATAATTATTTGGCATTAAAATTGTACTCTTGTTTTGTTTTAAAGAGAGGGGCATTATTCTTGTGATCTTGGTAAAATTAGGAAACCATCTTAAAAACCTAATCCATTTCATAGTGTGCTTTTATTGCAGGATTTCTACAAGCAAGAATTTATACTGTATATAAATAAACCATTGAAATGATAAGAGCCTTAACAGTACTTAAGTCAATACCATTTTGCTCCTAAAGAAGATCTCCAATGTCATAAGTTTAAGATGGAGGAGTAGTGTATCATTTCAAGGTACCCTCAAATGAATGTTCACTTCCTGTAGTTAACCTTTCTAAGACATAGCACTTCCTTTGTAGTACCCCACTGTAATATGTTCCACCATCGATTTTGGTGTTTATGGCTGTGGTGTGGTCTTTCCTACTAATTCTGTTTAGTTTAATTTGCAGTTTGATTAAGGCCAAGAAGCTCAGTCTCTTAAGTGTTAGCTTGGAAATAAAATGGTTTTAGGAAGTGTAATTGGGTATACAGTGGAATATGTATTCCACTGTATTATTATTGAGGAATAATAATTACAGGGTATAATTTCCTTGTACCAGGTTCTTTTAAAAACACAGCGTCACTGATCACATAGGTTTCTTAACCAGATCAATTCTATCACATGAATGTGTTCTTGATAATTGCAGAAAACATATATGTCCCCTGAGAATCACATGCTTAAGAACTAAGCAACGTACATTTTTCTGCTGGAAGAGGAGATAGATAGAAAGGATAAACTAATTCCTTGTTGGCGCATGCTTTTTAAAGTGTACACATTATTTTAATTTGTGTAGATTGCAACCCTTTATGCACCTACCAGGGATTAAGCCTCAATAAATACTGTAGAGCATTGTTCATACAATACTGAATTTAGCTAATTGACTGTATGCCCGGATGCGGTGGCTCAGTGGCTAAGATGCTGAGCTTGTCGATCGAAAGGTCGGCAGTTCAGCGGTTTGAATCCCTAGTAGTGCCGCATAACAGGATGAGCTCCTGTTACTTGTCCCAGTTTCTGCCAACCTAGCAGTTTAAAAACACGTAAAAATGCAAATAGAAAAATAGGGACCACCTTTGGTGGGAAGGTAACAGCGTTCCATGCGCATTCGGCATTTAGTCATGCTGGCCACATGACCACGGAGACGTCTTTGGACAGCGCTGGCTCTTTGGCATTGAAACAGAGATGAACACCGACCTTTAGAGTTGGGAACAACTAGCACATATGTGTGAGGGGAACTCTTTACCTTTACATTACTGTATGCCCAATATACTGATTCATAAATTAACCACTCTGTCTGGCTTCATCCAGTGCACAGAAATGATCCAACCCTATTTTTAACCTAATATGTTGTATAAACAAAGCCTGAGACTATTTAGAATTGTGCAGTTTATAAGTATTGTACAAAATGTAGTGCAATAACAGAACATGATGGATCCTTGCCTCAAGCTTATTTTCTAAAGTTCATAGAGTTCCTATGTAAGCAAGCTTCATAACATCTTTAAATGACAGAGGCCACTTAGTGCTTATAAAAGACAGCATGTGGAAACAATATGCAGTGAAAGATGTAACAAAGAGGAAAACTGCATGTACAGGATCTCCCATGTGCCCAGATCTTGAGGATGACTATGTTCATTTGTCAATCGGTAATTCACCTGAGCCTGCAAACTATGAACCACAGCAAAACTTAGGTTCACACATTGCGCGCACACCCAGAGGGCAAAAAAGAGCATGAGGATAAGGATTGGCTACATGCGCTGTGTCTGAAACCACAGTTATTAGTCTTAACCATGGTTTGTTTGAAAAAAAATCAAGCCCAATGGTTTGCCCAATTAAGCAAACCATAGTTTATGTACTCAGCATTTTTTAAATAGCATTAACTGAATACATCAACTGTCACACATGCACTAAGTGTCATTTAATTAAGGCACAATGCTCCTTTTCCCCAATCAAACCACAATATACCCTTTCCCCCCCAAAATAAGACATCCCCTGATAATAAGCCCAATCGGGTTTTTGAGTGCGTGGCAATAAGGCCAAGTGCTTATTTCAGAGTTCAAAAAAATATAAGACAGGGTCTTATTTTCGGGGAAACACGATACTAAGCCAGAATTGAACTCCCTTGTGCGGTTTAGGATTTTGACAAACCCACATCAACCCACATGAACCCCTTTCATTCTGGTTTAATCACTATACCATAGTTAAGCAAATCATTGATAATTACAATGCCCCCCCAACCTATTGGGTGCCAGGGACTGGTTCCATGGAGAGAGGATTTCCGTGGACCAAAGGGGACGTGGTTTCACATGCTGTCTGCATCCCGCACATGCGCGGATGGAGCTTTGTTTGTTTACACGGCTTGGTTTCTGGCACCCCCATGGCCCAGAACCGGGCTGCAGAAACAGGGGTTGTGGATTAGTATATTGTATGAACACATCCAATATGGGTGCATGGTAGGGGAATTTAGGACAATTACCTTACTGGAATTGAGTTTGCACAGCCCACTAACTACATAATTCATTATACCATGTGAACAATGAGTTGAAAAGGCAGTGGTTAAATTAAACATGCTATGCAAATATAGCTGGGAAATAGTGTCATTCTGTAGTCTAGGGCAGGGGCCACAAATCTTAAAAGTTTCCAAGGTCTGACATATCAGGTGTAGAGAATCCTGCAGTCTGCAAGACGTTGGAGTTGATGACCTTTTAAGTCCTTTCCAACTCTATGATTTTATAAGAGTGCTTGATGAAAAAAACCAGAGGAGATAAGGCTGAAGTTTTGGGGGAAGCTTTAACAGTCTTATTTTGCTCTTCATTTCAGCAAAAATATTATTTTTAGAGTTCTTAAAAAGAGTTCTTAAAAAGGGTTTTTTTATTTTTTAAAAAAAGGCATATTATGGCTCATGAGTTGCTCTGCTCTGCTCTTCTCTAAAATATAAGGAATGCACTAAGGGTTTTCCTCCATAATATAGAGCAATTACATTGCTGCAGAAATTAAGTCATGGGTGTGATAAACCATGCCATTAGTCTCCCTTACCTTGTTCATACCTTTTAGCCTTAGCAATTCCCAAAGAATGATTATTTTGTGTTCGTGGTTCTTAGGTTACCATGCTAAACTTTTTTTAAAAAAAGTCTTAACTAGAGCCGTGTGCTAAAAAATATTGTTCTTAAATTCAGTGTGAAGTTCAGGCGTGTTGTTGCCACTGAGGATCATTTTGCTGATCAAAAAAAAGGTTTTTCCTGATTTCTCATTTTAAGGATTCTTTTGACAGAATGCTTGTCCAGGTATGCCTGTACTTCTATTGCAAATGCTTATGGCGCTGCCTGAAATTTGTGGCACGGAAACTGACCGGACGCTGTGAACTGCAAAGGATCTGCTATAATATCAAGCCTGGAGCTGAAAGAACCTTGAAAATTGGTAAGCACCTTTAGGGCAACTCTTAATCTTTATTTTCATTCATCATGCTCATAAAACAGTTGACTTGTTTGTTTGGTTGACAGTTCATTAATTGCCTCAAGCTTTGATTAAAGTGATTTATTATATATGAATCTAGTTTAAAGTGATTTATTATACGTACATCATAATAAAAAATGATGTTTCAGAATACAGGTAGTCCTCCAGTTATAACAGTTCATTTAGTGACCATTAGTAGCTACAACAGCATGGGAAAAAAGCAACTTATGACCGTTTTTCACACTTACGACCGTTGCAGCATCCCCTTGGTCACATGATCAAAATTCAGATGCTTGGCAACCGGTTCATATTTATGATGGTTGCATTGTCCCGGGGTCATGCGATCAGCTTTTGTGACTTTCTGACAAGCAGAGTCAACGGGGAGCCCAGATTCACTTAACAACCATGTTACTAACTTAACAACTGCAATGATTCACTTAACAACCATGGCAAGAAAGGTCGTAAAATGGGGCAAAACTCACTTAACAAATGTTTCACTTAGCAACATAAATTTCTGGGCTCAGTTGTGGTCGTAAGTCGAGGACTACCTCCGTTTTGTTGGAAAGCATGTTTTTCTCGCCTAGACTTCCTCATCCTGCTGTCTTCCAGATGTAATGGTTTAAGAAAAGGTTTCCTCCTTAATCACAATTAAAGGCAATGAATGAAATTTGCCACTGAAGAGTCTCATAAAGTTCCATTTTTCTGTGGCAAGATGTTTTCAACACAAGACAAAAATTAGCAAGCAAGCAAACATTTTATCAAGTTGGATTCATTTATCATATTGCATCAGTTTCCTTATTAGGAGCAAACAGTGGTTGATATAGGAAAAAAAAACAAACTTTCCTTGGCCTATACATAGTTATTTCCAACTTTTTTTTCTGCTGGAATTTAACAAAATGGAGAGCAAATAGCCACTTGTTCTCTTTTCTGGTGTCGTTTGGGCTTCTTATCGTTAATTCTCTTTCTTCATAGTACTTGATCTAATATAGGTAATCCTCAACTTACAACCATTGATTTAAGGGTGGTTCAGAATGATGAAGCCTTCCACAGTCTTGGAAAAAGCGATTTATAACTGTCTTCACATTTAGAATAAAAGAGTTGGAAGGGACCTTGGAGGTCTTCCAGTCCAACCCCCTGGTTAGGCAGGAATCCCTATAGCATTTCAGACAAATAGTTATCCAATCTCTTAATTTACAACTGTCACACCATCCCCACAGTTACATGGTCACAATTTGGGCAGTTGGCAACTATTTTGCATTTACAACCAGTTGTATTGTCCTTTGGTCACGCGATCACCATTTAAAATCTTTCCAGCCAGTTTCCATCAAGCTACGTCAACTAGGGAAGCTGGATTTCCTTAACGACTGTGTGATTTGCTTAATGGACATTCGCTTTGTTTAACAACCGCAGTAAAAATGGTTGTAAAATCGGGTCCGTTCATATGATGACTTGCTTTCCAACTGCATCAACTTACCACGGAAATTCCAGTTCCAATTGTGGTTGCAACTTGGGGACTACCTATACTTCAATAACTTCTAGCTTGTTCTGTTGTTTATCCTAAATATGACTTTGGTTATATTGTCGAATGTTCGGTGATTTGGGGATCCCAATTGGCCATCCTGCCTCAAGATTTTAGGAATTCTAGATTAAGAGACACAGATTGTCTTGCTGAATAAAAATGTATCTTACATAACTGAGACAAACAGCTTATTTTTTTTTAAAGTATTCATCTTTAACATCATTGATTCCTTCCTCCCCCCAAATATTTTGTATGCATGTAAGAGTTCTGTTTCCTAATAAAATCCCTCCCTTGTTCATTTTTCCTTGCTGGTAAAAACCCATTGATAAAATATTATGTGGTTCTATTGGCTGCATTGTTAAACATGCTAAAATGTAATAAAAATTTAACATTTCAAAAATATTTTTCCCAACAGAGACATCATTGAGGAATTCAAAAAACAAGGTGGGTAAAATTATCTCTGTATTGTGTTCATTGGGTGCAACAATATTAGCTCTGTGATCTCAAATACAACAGCAGTATTTGAGCTGAATTGCAAACAAGAGTGAAGGAAAACCTTCAGATAACTGAAAAATATGAGACTGTAAAAAGGAAAGAAATAAAATATAACTTCTATATCTTAATAGCTTTGAGATATTTACCTCAGATATTTAGAGGTTCAGGAATCGATAGCCTGGTAATATCAATGTTCATTGATTTGCCTAAACAAATAGTGGTCTTTCTACCCGTATCCTTTTGACAGCTGTCAAATATTCATGAAATGGAAATTTGAAAGTTCCTTGTGCATTAAAGTCTCATTACTATTCTGTTTTATTGTTATTCAGTTAAAAAGAACACTGATGATCATCTTTATTGGACATTGTGATACATGGGTGTCCAAGGGACGAGGAGGACAAAAAAATAATGGCGGACACCTTTTTATAACATACATCATGGCTTACAAAGGGGGGGTTTGATTGCGTGATACAGCTCTCATCTTGATTTTTTTAAACTTCCCTTGCCCCCACCCCCAAATAGGCCCTACAAATATTTCAGTGCGGAGTTAATCATGATTTGGTATGATGCAAGCCTAAGTAGATCAGGGTTATATCCCTGTTAATGATGTTTAATAGTAGTTTCAGTAATTTATTTCGAGTGGATTTCACTATGGGAAAACTGATATATGATAAATTCTTTCGTTTCAGTTGCTCCAAAATTCCATTAGTGTTCATCCAGATGCAATTGAAAAAACAGTAGATGCCATCATAGACTTGAAAAAGATTAACCCAGATGTAAATCCGCAGTAAGTTTTAAATAAGTGGCATTGGGGGAGACTTCAGTGGCATTGTTTCAGACTTCGTTCTTTAATTTCTTTTAAAGTTGATTTTCCCACACATTTCCTAATGCAGTGCAGGTTTTGACAAACATTTTGTGAAAGATACAGGTATTAAGAGCCGCTGTAGCACAGAGGTTAGAATGCAGTACTGCAGGCTACTTCTGCTGACTGCTGGCTGTCTGCAATTTGGCAGTTCGAAACTCACCAAGCTCAAGGGTGACTCAGCCTTCCATCCTTCCGATGTCTGTAAAATGTCATTCTTCTCTGTCATGGTCCTGTGACTGCATTTTGGGTGTTTGGCAATGAAATACCTTTACATTTGGTTGCTGTATCCTGCCTGTTTGGCCAGTATCTGTTTTAAAAAATCCCATTTGGAAGGTTTCATAACAACCAATTACTTAAGTGTTGCATGATTCATTTAATGACCACAGTAGTGATTTGCTTAATGACCACCAGGAAAAATGCCCTAAAAGGGGTCCCGTCACATGGTTGCTTCAACTTGCAACTGCAACAACTTGCAAATAGATTTCTGGTCCCAACTGTGGTTGTAAGTCAAGGACTATCTGTAATTCTTTGACATGATTCCTCATGAGCTCCAATACCACAATCTTGGGTAAATAATTTATCTACTAAAGCTGTTGACAGACAGCAATAGCAATAGCACTTAGACTTATATCACTTAGACTTTACACATCACAGTGTGTAAAGCAGTGGTGGGTTCCTCCCGGTTCGGCCCAGTTCCGCCGAGCTGGTAGTGGTGACGATATGACGTCACTGAACCGGTTCTGCTCCCCCACCCCCCCTGCATTATTCTTACCTTTTATTTGGCCCCACCCCCAATCTATTGCTGCCTCCTGAGTCCCAGCTGATCTGCTAGAGGGAAAAAACCTGTTTAAACTCTCGCCGGGGGCTTCAAAGGGCCGCCCCACAGCTGATCAGTGTAAAAAGAAAACGAATGAGTAGACCGGTGCCTGCAAAAATAAATGGGTAGACCGGTGCCTGCAAAAATAAATGGGTAGACCAGTGCCTGCAAAAATAAATGGGTAGACCGGTGCCTGCAAAAATAAACGGGTAGACCGGTGCCTGCAAAAATAAATGGGTAGACCGGTGCCTGCAAAAATAAATGGGTAGACCAGTGCCTGCAAAAATAAATGGGTAGACCGGTGCCTGCAAAAATAAATGGGTAGACCGGTGCCTGCAAAAATAAATGGGTAGACCAGTGCCTCCAAAAACAAATGAGTAAACCAGTACAGCTCTGCAAGCAGTTAAAAGCCTGGTAAACCAGTACCTCTGCTAAATCCTAAAGAATTGCCACATGACCATCAAGCCACGCCCACAAAATAAACCACACCCACAGAACCGGTAGTCGGCAAAAGTAGCCTGCAGTACTTCATTTTAATCATTGCGCCACAACAGCGGACACAGCTGTATCTTTCCCTGGAACCATTTCTTTTTTTTTCCCAAATAATTTTTTTATTTTTTACTATATAAAGAAAGAGCAACAATTTCAATGTCTATATAAACAGTGTGTTGTCTGGTTACAGTTATTTTGAGCAATAGTCATCATCATCATCATAATGTTCATTAGTAGTGATAGTATAATAACAATATTTTCTCAGCATAATATTAATACTTAATGGTTAATACTAAACCATATCAATAATAAACATAAAATAAATTCATTTTACCTCATGGTAAAATGAAATCCTTAGCTTATCATTTTAAGTGCTCTAACTTCTGTTTCTGTTATTTAACCATAGATAAAATGAATCCCATGTTTCAAAATAGTCTGTATCTTCCTTCTCTTTAATTTCAAGTGTTAATTACCATCACACTTTACCTTATGATCTAATGATCATTTCATATATAATGCTTAGAGTGCACATTCAGTTCTTAGTTACTCCCATAGAAGCAAAGCAATGCCATACGTTTTTATTTCAATCAGACAAAATACACACATTTCTTTTGTCCCCAGCAAAAGAAGGAAAAAACAGATTTCTTTTCAGCCACCTCTTAAACAAGAAGGATGCAAATTACCCATATTTTTCGGACTATAAGACGCACCTAGCTTTTGGGGAGGAAAACAAGAAAAAAAATCTGCCTCCCAGCAATTTGCCTCCTTGCAGCAAACAGCAAACAGCCTGGTCAGCTTCAGCACAGCCTGATTTAGCACAAGCAGCTGATTCTGGGATCTGCCTCCCAGAATACCACCTATGCTTCCAAAGCTGACAAGCTGTTCCAGGCTGCAGGGATCGCCACTACCCATCACCACTGTCACTGCCCATCACCACTGCTGCCTATCGCCGCCTCCATGCACCCCATTTTTGGCTCTGTGTGCCCCATTTTTGGCCACCGCGCATCCCATTTTTGGCCCGTTCCAGGTGGCGGTGATGGGTGGTGACGGTGATTGGCGGTGGCAGTCCCCGCAGCCTGGAACAGCTGATAGGCGATATTCCGGGAGGCAGATCCAACCACTAATCAGCTGCTTGTGCTAAATCAGGCTGTGCTGAAGCTGACCAGGCTGTTTGCTGTTTACTGCAAGGAGGCAAATTTCTGGGAGGCAGAGGCTGAAGGGTGGGGGCCAGCGGGTGGGCGGGGCTTCAGCAACATTTGCTGAATAAGACGCATAGACATTTCCACCCACTTTTGGGAGGGGAGTGTGTCTTACACACTGAAAAATAAAGTAGCTGTGAAGACAAACGTCAAGGAAAACAGAAAAGATGAATTGAAAGATGGCATGTCCAGAAGTTCCTTATAGTCATGCATAAAGTTTTTTTTTCTGCTGAAATAAGCAGGCAGAATG
Organism: Ptyas mucosa; assembly: GCA_012654045.1. Taxonomy (NCBI): domain Eukaryota; kingdom Metazoa; phylum Chordata; class Lepidosauria; order Squamata; family Colubridae; genus Ptyas; species Ptyas mucosa. Next base: position 313,904 of record WNWU01000016.1, read on the forward strand.
CAAAGAAAGTCAGATTCTGGAGCAGTACACGTTGTCTCAAAAAATGCTGATCATCCAGGGGGGGAAAAAGAAAAGAAATAGGCCACCATTCTATACTAAAATAATATAAATCTCACAAAGCCGAATTACTGAGTTTGCCGTGTTCTTCGCCTTATCTTTTCATTTTAGGCTAAGTGTATCTCTGCAGGCCTGCCTTTTGCAGATTGTCGGATACAGAAATCTGATTGCAGAGGTGGAAAAGCTGCGTCGAGAACCATATGACTCTGAAGAGGATCAGCATGAAGAAATGCTTCTGAAGGTATGTGCTGGAGCTATGCTTACAAGCGAGCTTTATCTCTTAAGAAGGCCTTGAATAAAGTTACACGCTCAGAGTATTGATAAAAAGATTTAGCTATACAGCTTTTCCTAAACTCATGGAGTGAGAGGAGATATTCTAAACTGACTGGGAAGGTTTTGCTTATTTAGCTTCCAAAGACTGCAGGCAACAATGTGGTATTGTTAAAATTAGTATAACCAAGATTATAAGAAATAGGGAAATAAAGGATAAAATGGAAAAAAACTGACTTTTGAGAGCATTAATATAGCCAATAAATCATTCTATTCTATTGTATTCTATTGTATTCTACTGTATTCTGTTCTATTCTACTCTACTCTATTCCCATTCCCATTCCCATTCCCATTCATTATGGCTTCCTCTATTTAAAAATCTCTCAGAAGAACACAACTTTTCATAATAAAGAGACTCCATGCTGATCAACTTTCACTGCCAGAAAGTTTTCTTTTAAAAGAAGCAACATAAAAATTCATTTAATTTATTAGTATGGGCTCAAATCTGCTCTCACAAAAAAAAAATACCGATATTAAAGTCATTGCTCTAATGCCAGTAGACCTACCGACCGAATTCAGAGTGCTGATCATTACCTGTAAAGCAGGGGTGAAATTTACTTACCTTCCGTACTAGTTCGGAGGTGCACGCGTCGCCTAATCCTAATCCTACCGGTTCGGAAGTGCATGCACCGCGATTTTAAAGCCTTCTGCGCATGTGCAAAAACAGGTTACTTCCTAGTTAAAACCAGAAAGTAACATCCGGGCCAGTGGGCGGAGCCTTGCGCTACCAGTTCACCAAATCACGGACCGCTACCAGTTCGCCTGAACCGGAGCGAACCTGTAGCATTTCACCCCTGCTGTAAAGCCTTATCAATGGACCACCAGGATATATCCTGTACTAGAATTGGTTCTCCCAGGTCAGTTCAAAATTCTAGAGGTGACCATCTGTGGATCCATCTCTTTGAGAGGGCAATAGTCAAGTGGCAGACCTTTTCATTAGTACCCCCCCCACAGTTTGGAACATGCTACCACACAGCTGCATTTGACTTCATCCCTTCCTGAATTTCCTAAGGCCATTAAGAAAATTTTTGTCAGGTGCAAGAAATCAGGATAAGGTTCAAAAGTACTGCAAGTTTTATTTCATGCTGCCTAGACATAAGAATCTGATCTACTAATGGTCAAGGCAAATTGGCGCCAGATAAGAATCAACGGACTTCAAAAGTGACTAGACTTATGTCTCTTACAAGGGCGTAGAAATTCCAAACTAATGATGCATTTGACCCTGCCCTCAGGCTCAGCCTAGACAGCTCCTACATCTCCTTTATCCCACTGTGATTTTGGCCTTGAACAACTATACAGAACCATTATTATGATATTCTATTTTCATTACATAGTTTTCTCTGTTTTATTCTTACTTTGTTTTACATTACCCGGGGGTCTTGATTATTTGGGACAGCTTTCAAATAAGCAAAAGAAGGCATGGAGGAGGATGATGACAGACCCTTATCATCTCACAATTAGATAACGACAATTCCACTTGCACTGGATTGACTTGAAGATGACTCAGAGGTTCCCACTGGCACAGATTGTGGCTGCCTGCCTGCCTTTAATTGGTTTAGCAGATTAACACCTATTTTGCAGCCAGTCCATTTGTTACCACAAACTCCTGGACACAGTTCAAATGCTGGTAATTAATAGCTTGAACAAAGTTCCAAAGTAAATGAAAACTTACCAAGAACTGTATATACTCGAGTATAAGCCTAGTTTTTCAGCACATTTTTAATGCTGAAAAAAGCCCCCCTCGGCTTATATTCGAGTGAGGAAAAATGCCTTTTTTCCTGCAACCCGTTTTGGTTTCCAGGGGCTTCAGGGAGGCTTGCTAAGGCCAAAATGGGGCGTGGGGGGTGCAGCACCCCCCCGTGCCCATTTTGGCTTCCAGGGGCTGCAGGGAGGCTTGCTAAGGCCAAAAAGAAAGAGAAAGAAGAAAGAAAGAGACAAAGAAAGAAAGAAAGAAAGAGGGAAAAAAGAAAGGGAGATAGAGAGAGAGAGAGAGACAGAGAATGCAGGTATCTCTTAACAGAGGCTTGAACTTGCCTGAAATTAAATCAAGCCCTACATCACTTAACCCAATGTATCAGATTAAATTGTTATTGAATTATTTTTGATATATATATATATATATACTACATTCTCTTCTGTAATTTAGTTATAGTGTAGTTTACACAATGCACTTACAGAGCTAGTTTACTGTTTTTCTTTGAAATATATATTCAAAAACATTTAACCTACTGATGCCTCAGTTAATGTAATTTTATTGGTATCTATTTTTATTTTGAAATTTACCAGTAGCTGTTGCATTTCCCACCCTAGGCTTATACTCGAGTCAAAAAGTTTTCCCAGTTTTTTTGTGGTAAAATTAGGTTCCTCGGCTTATATTCGGGTCGGCTTATACTTGAGTATTTTTTTCATACCAGTTCTCTGAAACTGAAAACATTATAGCCATTCACTTGCCCGGTATTCTAGCAACATTCTGGATCTGAATCTTAAACCCTGGCAGAGCAGGGGTGAAATCCAGCAGGTTCTGATTGGTTCTGGAGAACCGGTAACAGAAATTTTGAGTAGTTTGGAGAATCGGCAAATACCACCTCTGGCTGGCCCTCCATCCCTAGAATGGAGGTTTTGCAATATCCTTCCCCCAGGAGTGGGGAGGGAATAGGGATTTTGCAGTATCCTTCCCCTACCATGCCCACCTAGCCACACCACGCCCACCTAGCCATGCCCACAGAACCGGTCATAAAAAAAATTGGATTTCACCACTGTGGCAGAGGCATGAATATTCGTTTTTTTGAACAGCAGAGTCTCCACTTTGACAGGCCCTGATATGCTCTTACAAAATTAGCATAAGGGAGAAAAAAAATTCCCTTTATAGCTAATAGTGTTTACAGCCATTCTATGATTTGCGGCTTTGCCTAGAGGTTTGTGCCAAGCTAGAGAAAATAACTATGGAGGCCTGATCAGGATTCTTGCACCATTTCTGAATTAAAGCAAATCAGATTTCCCAGGGGCCATGTTTGAAACGTTTGCAGTGTCAAGGAGAAAGCCTTGCTGATTTTTAGTTGGCACATCGCCCCAGGATCCTGCAACACCATGCATATCAATGAAGGCAAAGCCAATAAGGTCGGATTTTTTTTTTGTAAAAAAAAATCATTGCACGCAATGTGTTATAACAGACCTGTGATTTTCTTTTACTTCCAAAGCTATGGAAATGCTTGAAACCTGATTCTCCTTTGGAAGCTCGGATTTCCAAGCAATGGTGTGAAATTGGTTTCCAAGGTGATGATCCTAAAACAGATTTTAGAGGAATGGGGCTCCTGGGGTTGTATAACTTGCTGTAAGTATATTTTTGTTTCTTTCACGTAACGAATTAAAAGGTAGAAATTGTATTTTCTTTCTTTTCTTTTTTTTTGAAAAAAAAATCTAGCCTTTGTCAAGAAAATTATTCTTCAAACACGGGTAGTCAGACTTCAGTTCATTGCAACTATTTGTCCCTGTTTAGATGTTAATTTCTTTAAATCAACACAACAGCACTTACACTGTAGAAAAACAGGGTTTAGTTTTTAAACACAACAATTACAATGTCAGCAGCTTTTTTAATTGGATTATCAGATCTCTGCCTTTTCCACCCATGGTGCTCATACCCTGTTTCCCCAAAAATAAGACATCCCCTGATAATAAATGCCCAATCGAGCTTTTGAGTGCAAAAATCCCCCCCACCGAAAATAAGCCCTCCCCGAAAATATTTAAACATGTGTGCAGCCGGTCCCCGCCATTTCCTCTGGTTTCCTCCATGCGCCCCAAAATAATAAGACCTCCCTGCAAATAAGGCAAAGCGCTTATTTCAGGGTTCAAAAAAAATATAAGACGGTCTTATTTTGGGGGAAATACGGTATATAGTGATTTTGGTGTCAGTTGGTGTACGTTCCCATTTGGGTTTGGACACGTTAAGCATATTTCCTGGTATGCATTTGGTTAGATCAGTGGTTCTCAACCTTTTCTTCACCATGGATCTCCTTAACATCTTTTTGTGGCCATGGGCCTCCAAGACTTAATTCAAGATTTAAATCATAACATTTCTTCAAGCCTTCATGGACCCCCCCCCCCCCCATGATGACATTGTAGCCCCCCCCCTCCCCCCGGGATCCGCAGACCAAAGGTTGAGAATCACTGGGGTAGATCATTTTTAACAGGAGTGTACTTCATTTATTCCATTGTGTGTGGTGCAGTGGAAAGAACAGGTCTCAGTTTTTTTACACACACGAAGTGGTTTGTTTGTTCATTCTATGAATATCCAGATGTTCCAGATGTTTGAAAAAATATATACCTTTCATGTATATGTGTTTTTCCCTCTCCCTTCTAGATACTTTGCTGAGCATGATGGACCTGCAGCTCAGCAAATACTCTTAGACTCCCTTCAGCCCAAATATAGGTAATGTTTGAAGCTGGAATTAGCAACCGCATCTAATAAATCATCTGAAAGATCAGTTTGCATCCTTTTTTTTTCTTGATGTTAAATACTCTGCTTTTCTTGCATTCCTTTACTTGGGGGTTGGGGCGAGGATGGGATAAAATGCCTTGCTTTGATATATTTATTTCATTAACCAATCATGAACATGAATCCATGTTTAGACTTTTTTTTTACTTCTTTTCTTTTCTTTTTTCATCTTTCACAATCAAGGGAAATCACTAAAGAGGAAATAAGGTATATATACATATATTTCTTTTCTATTTTATAAGCTTTGAACTAAAGTTTGGAAACAGACATAAAGGAGATCCAGAGGGATAAACTAAAACAAAATCTGAGAAGTTGACTCCACTGAAAGTCAAAGATTATATAAAATAATTACTATTGGTGGTAGTGGTAGTGGTCGCACAGACAACCTGGTGTTTAGATTGGATTTGGCATTTTTGTCCACCTATCGAGTTACTCCCATTTTGTTTAATAATGTTAAAGGTAGAATCCAAGGATGTAAACTGTTCCAAGTGAAGCTGCCTTTGCAATTGACTAATGATGTCAGTGCTGATGGTGTTCAAGTAGTGCTCCTGTTATTTTGGCATTGCATCCAAGGTGCCTATTGTTAATATTATTAAAGACCCTGAAGGCTTCCTTGCAAGAAGACCTTGGTGAGGGAGAAAGGAGTGATTGCATATTCTAGGTGCAAATGAGGACAAAGAAGGAGGTCAGGCAATAAAAAGAACCAAGAAAGACAGGTTGAAAGAAAGAAATATGTTTTCCCTACCACAGATAAGGCTGAAGAGGATGACATGATGTAAGTTTAAAGTGTGTGTGTGTGTAAAAGTGTAAATATTCTGAAGATCTCTCGGATAAAAAAAATGCAAAGTTTTATTTCTAAGAAGGCAGGTCTTCATCTAATAGATTTAAGTTATAGAAAGTTATATTTTGCCCTAATCATATGAGAAACGTCTGCTTAGAAGTTTCAACAGCATCAACATTCTTCTTTGTTTCAGGGTTTTATTCATCTGTGAGGTTTGAGTAGATTCCATGGTCTTCTCTCATACCTGTTTGTAAGTCCCCTCAAGGGGGGATACTTTTATTCAAGTCCTACAGTTGGGTTGACTTCTGGGGCACTTCCTGAGGATCAGATGAGAGGGGTTTCTTCTCCGTAGGCTAGATCAGCAAGCTTTGGGCAGCAGGACATCTTCAAAAGGACCTTTCCTATTGGTAGAAATAAAGCAGGTTCAGAGTAGGAAAGAGAATCCTTCAGATATCTACCTCAGATATCCCCACAACTACATTGCATTGTAACATATAAATTAATAATCCTATTATAGTATACTATATAGTTCCAGTTCTTATTTTTGTAAAAAAAGGCAATAGCTGAGAATGCTGAATTCAAAAATTATATTGAAGAAATATATTGAACGTTGAATGTGACTTGCTAATTTTGCTTTCAAGGGAAAATGCTGGCCTATTTGTCTATGTTAGAGGACAAATTAGACTTTATTAGAAGTCAGAATATACTCCTTTCCACCTAACAAGATGAAGTCATACTTCATCTTCCAAAAGACAAACAGGAGCTTCAAATCTTCCTATTGTTCTGCCTGAATGTCTCTGTCCTAGAGATTTTAATTCAGAATTAGTTTTGCAGACATGCATGTAATTCTCCAATAAAAAGCATCCATGAAGGAGGGAGGGTGGGGTGGCAGGGAGAGAGAGATTAGCTAGGTAGAGCACCTAACTCCAGTTGACTGTGGGCCTCTCGTAACTTAAAAACAAGCTGACAGAAGAGAATATTTGTAGCTCAGGACTGAACTGTGAGGTCCTTGGTACTCTCTGAGCTTGATTGTTTTCTTGCAGACATTTCATTACCAAAGTAGGTCATATAATCAGAGCTACTGATGATGTTACCTAGTTCGGTAATGAAATGTCTGAAAGAAAACAACCAAGTTCAGAGAGCATCAAGGACCTCACAGTTCAATCCTGAGCTACAAATATCCTTGGAGGTTATTGATGTTGAAAAGTTAAAGGAAATTGTAAATACATCTCCTCTAACTGAAAGTTTAGAAATCTAGAAACAGAATAACAGAGTTGGAGGGACCTCGGAGTCCGACCCCCTGCTGAAGCACTACTGAGCATTTCTAATATTAACTCTAACTATCCAAAATGTCTCAGTGTAATTTCTACCATTTCACCAATGACAAGCTTTTCTTTCTTCACTCCCAGTTACTTTTTCTTCCAGGAAGGTGTTGAATAATTGTCATGCAAACTGTAATAATATAATCATCGTTCTCCATCTTAGTGCCCCTCCTCCCTCCTAGTAATCCAGAGAAAGTTATTACATTACAACCTATCTATAAACTCTGTAACTGGATTTATTTTCCTTTTAGGCAGGTTAAGATGTGGGGGGAGTAAAATAGATTCAAAATCACTCCTTTCTCTTTTAACAACCTTCTCACATAAGAAGCCTCCTGAGATGCAGCCTATCCTGCTTAAGGCAGCTTGGTGACCCAGCTGGTGGGAGGGGAGGAGAGAACTGAACCACATGATTGATAGTTGAGCTCACGTGGCCCGGTTGTGAGTAGGCCACAGCCTGGTAGTGGGCCATGACCCGGGGGTTGGGAACCCCTGATTTAAGGGATTATGGGTTATTTGACCATTTGGGGGGGGGGGGGGAATCTATTTTTAATGATACTGAGAACTGCGATTTCCCATCCAGATTTAGGGGAATTTACTTTTCAAAATCAGATGAATACATTATCAGGGAATGTGGGACATCACATGTAAACTAGTTTTCAGATATTTTAAAAACAATTCCACATGAAGGCAATGCATTTTCCTCTTTTCTCCTTCCAATAAGAAAGTGTCATTTTTCTCTTACTTTTTCAAGTGATTTGTGTTGCCTGCCTTAGGCTGCAGTCAGACTTGCAAAAATGTGGAAAGAAATACAGAACGCTTACATTTTTTTAGCCCTCTCCTTAGTGTACTCTAATTTTTAGGCTGCCTGAAGGATCAGTGTCTCTGACACAAAGAGGATCAGTCTCAGCAACATTTTAACATGGAGAAGTATATTATGCTGATAGGTTTATAAGACAAACAAGTTAAATTGGCTTCAGAGATAAACAGTTTAAAAGCCCAACTCAAAAGACAATAAAATGCTAGCAACCCAATTAGCTTTTCCACTGAGGTGGCATACTTTAGGGGGAAAACTGTTTTTCATTTGTAAACCATTCCTTTATTTAACTTTTTCAGCAAATATAGCAAGACTGAGTGGGAGAAGAAAAAGTTTGATAAAGCTATTGGGTAAGTGCCGCATTCCAAATGAGAAATCTCATTAGAGTCATCCTTATTTGCTGATAATTTTGTAATTAAATCCCTGCTGGCCCTGCTTTCCATAAAATTGTGGAAGGAGATTTCTTTTATCTTCCAGAAATACAGTTCATTTTTTGAAGGCATTGATGAAATAAGATGTGCAATGTGATAAGTACACTGTTGATTTTAATAAGCTCCATGCTGCCTTCTATTGGGGAGTGACCATAGTCTAGTGCAGTGATGGCTAACCTTTTTGCCATTGTGTGCCAGGAGCGTGGGGGGTGTCAGGCGCGTGTGTGCCCATACCCATAATTCTATGCGACCTGCCTCTGCGCATGCGTGCACGACCGCCGCCCCCCCCACGCTCCTGGCACGCAATGGCCCAGTAGGCCCGTTTTTCTCTCTCACCAGGCTCCAGAGCCTTTCTAGGAGTCTGGGGAGGACGAAAACGGCCTTCCCCACCCCCCTAGAGGCCCTCCAGACGCCAAAAACGGCCCGTTTGCCAATTTCTGGATTATTATGGGACTGGATTATTATGTTAATCCAGCTTCCCACCCCACCCCCTGAAAAGGCTGCAGATGGTGATCACATGAACTCGTGATGCTGTAACCATATAATTAGATACTGGTCGCCAAGCTCTGAAATTTGGATATGTGACTGTAAAGATGCAACAGTGTTCATAAATGAGAGGACTGGTTGTAAGTCCATTTTTCAGCACTGTCAGTTGTTAAATGAATGATTGTAAATTGATGACTACCTGTATACTCTTTGCCAATCATGCTGTGATATTGGGGGGGGGGGGGGGGTATGAGACAGGAAGTAGACATTCACCAAAAGATGGCAAATTCAGACTTTCGTAATGGCATGCAACTGAAGCTGAAAAAAGAAACCGTTTGGATAGAGAGAAATGACTGTGGATTTTCTAGATGTCATAGTTCCATCCACTTTAGTTTCATTCCTTGCAATCCCATTTCTATATTTCTTGCAGATATTCCTTTGCTATTGTTGGCATCAACATAACAGAACTTGCATACAACCTGCTTGTGAGCGGTGCTCTGAAGACACATTTCTACAATGTTGCTCCAGAAGCGCCAACGTTAGCCCATTTCCAGCAAACATTTTGTGAGTATTTGTGTGTGTGAGGGGGGGGGGGGGGGAGAGGATTTCTCTGTGTAGGAGAGAATGATTGCACTTGTGTATGCATGCGTATGCACAATTTTTCTTCAATTCACAAGGGATCAATGATGTTGTTGCATTCCATTGATGAAATATATTAAAACTAATATTAGATTCTTAGAAGGACCAATATTCGGCAGGAATAGATCTGTTTCAAAGAAAAATAAGCCAATTTGTTTTATGCAAAATCTCATTAAAAAACGAACATTTTCAAAGCTGACCTGTCTTCCAAAAAAAACCTACCCAGTTTTGAAATGTCCCCCAGATTCCACTTTTCTATGTATTGTTTGATGATTAAATCCTTTGTGAGTGTTGGGGAATTTTTAACATTATTCAGGACGACTTACCCAAATGTGACATTAAGATAACACGTTGTTATGATTTGCCAAGGCCAGCAGATGGTGCTGTTTTATTTCTGCCACCATCAAATATTCATTGTTAATTCCTGTCTTCCAATTCTGCCTCTTCCTTACTCTTTCTATAATAACATGGACTTTGGCTATCTCAGGATTTCAACATATCGCAGAATTCCTTTGTTGTTTCAGCTCAAGCTGTGATTGCTTCCATTCACTAAGCAAAGCCAGATTTCAAGAGAAAGAAGTCATGCATTTCAGATGTTTTTTTTCCAAAAAAGTCTCCTTTTGACTAATGTCAAATACACTAATGTCGCTTAGCAGTAATCGGGTCAAATTCTGACTAATTTTGCATTCATTCATTCCCACTGGCTTTTGTTGTGTTTTCCTGTGTGACGCTTAGCCATTACCAGTAATTTCTGGTTCTCCCTATTTCTATTTATCTAAAATTGCTAAATACCAAAGATTGATGCAATACAGTGCTTTCAAAATGGAACATGTGTATAGGTAGTCTTTGATATTTAACGGCCATAATTGAACCTGCCATTATGGTCTCAAGTCATGATGGTCATTAAGCAGGTCCCCATATGATTGAGCCTGATTTTACAATCCTTTTTTTTTGCAGCAAAATGCCATGGTCATTAAATGAATGTTGCTGTTGTAAAGTGAACCCATGGCTCACTCTGAGGTTTCAATTCATTCATTCATTCAATTTCTATAGCCACCCAACGTAACCAAATTACTCTGGGAGGCTTTTTGCCAGAAATCACAAGTAAACACCAGCAAAAAGTCATAAATCATGGTTATGGAATGTCAGGACACTGCATATAGCTGCAAATGCAGGTCAGATGCCAAGCACCCAAAATATGGTAATGCGACTGCGTGGGGGCCTGACTATCAGAACTTTGGATCTGGGTTGTAAGTAGGTTTTTGGGGATCTGACAGAACTTCAAATAGTCATTAAGGGATGGATCAAGTCAAAAACTACTAATTATAAACCTGCCAAATGGGGTGTGTGTCAGGGTTGGGTTCTACTTACCTTTACTACCTGTTCGCAACGGGATCACGCGTGCTGGCTTTGCTCATGTGCGTGCCTTGCTTATGTGCAAAAGCTTCTGTGCATGCACAGATCACCGATGACAACATCCAGAGGGGTTGGCGGGGCCCAGGGGTGGGTTCTAAAAAATTTTACTACCGGTTCTGTGGGCGTGGCTTATTTTATGGGCATGGCTTGATGGTCATGTGACAATTCTTTAGGATTTAGTAGAGGTACTGGTCTGCCAGGCTTTTAACTGCTTGCAGAGCTGTACCGGTCTACTCATTTATTTTTGGAGGCACCGGTCTACCTATTTGTTTTTGGAGGTCCCGGTCTACTCATTTGTTATTGGAGAATTCTGGGAATTGAAGTCCACAAGTCTTAAAGTTGCCAAGGTTGGAGACCCCTGCACTAAAATACTGCAACATTAAAATGTCTGTAATTCTATCTGCATTTTTTAAAAACATGCAGCACATGGCTTTTTTCCCAAATGAGCCCTTTTCACCTGTCTTGTGTGCATGAGGGCAGAGATTTACGAGAACCCATCTGGGCTGACTTGCCTTCAGCAGCGCTTCCTTCTCTCCGTGCGGTTCGTATTCTCCCACGTCCATACTATTGCCAAAGAAAGTCATAGCATTTCAATGACATTTGGATTAGGTTACATTTAGAAGAGGAATAGCAAAACTGTTTATGCGCCAAAGGAAAACCCCAATTCACTTGAGTTAAAAAAATATGTTGATTTTTTTTTTTTTTTGTCCCCGTAGGCTACTTGATGCATGAATTTCATAAATTCTGGATTGAAGAGGATCCCCTGGACATAATGGAGTTCAATCGGGTGCGAGAGAAATTCCACAAACGGATTATCAGGCAGCTGCAGAATCCGAATATGGCGTTATGCCCTCACTTCGCTGCCTCGGAAAGCTTGATCAACCTGTAGCCATTCCCATGGTTTGATTTGGAAACACTGCCCGGTTCTTGTGTTACGCCACCATCTAGAGATAAATCGCTGAATGCATTGAATGATCACGGCAAGTGCATGCCTGCTTCTTGACGCAGTATTCATTTCTCGCGCTCTCTTTCAGGAACCAGCCTCCCACTGCTCCGATGGAGAGTCTGGTCACTGTCAGACAGAGCTCATATTGCAATATCTTGCAGTGTTAAACATTTTGAATTGATGTCCTGTGTTTCTTTCCTTTCTTTTAAGCCAATGTGTCTCAATCTTGGCAGCTTTCAGATGTGTGGACTTCAACTCCCAGAATTCCCCAGCCAGCCCCTTCCACCTGGGGAATTCTGGGAGTTGGAGTTCACACATCTGAAAGCTGCCATGATTGGGACACACTTTTTAGGTTCTTGCCTCTTCCCTTTGCTATTGCATATTTCATTTAATTAAAGAACTGTATTTCTGTAGCTGGGTGGGGGATATATATTTTTTTTGTTTATATAGACAAGAATAGTTTAGTTGGAAACTTGTACTGTGAATACGTTTTAACTTATTCATTTTGTTTTATGATAACGGTTTTCTTTAAAAAAAAGAGTTGTAAGTCAACTTTTTTCAGTCCTGTTGAACTGAATGGCGCTGAAGTGAAAGGGACTGAAAAATGCTTACATTAAACTGGTCTCACGCATTTGAATATTATTTAGAAGGCAGTGTACATGACTTCAGCCTAATCTTGACAAAATACATTAAATGTAACGATTTCTCCCTCATGCAGACGTGCATGCTTCATGAAAAAAAAAACAATAGTAAGATTTGTAATAAAAAAATGTGTGAATAATTTTATCATACATAAAGAATTTATAAGGAGGCTACGATGGCAGGGAGGTTGAATGAATTTGAGGGAATGAATTAAATTGATAAGAATTCATGGATGTAAAGCAAGTCACCAGCAACGTTATGTAACTTGGTGACCTTTATATGTGCTGGACTGTTCTCTTCAGAGGTTCTTTCATCTCCAACCACCATGCTTATAAAAAAGTATCATTTTTGGAGAGGAAGAACCGAGATTTATTTCTTGATGGTTTATACTGGACTATGCTCACAGTATTCAGCTAAACTTTGAAAGTGCAGAATTCACTGGTTGTATTTCTGCTTGTCTGATTGCAATAGGATTGTGTGTGAGTGTGTTTTTGATTGCTTTAAGGGAGGGGTCTCCAACCTTGGCAACTTAAAGCCCGGAGAGCTTTGCTGGCTGGGGAATTCTGAGAGTTGAAGTTCTCCAGGCTTAAAGTTGCCAAGGTTGAAGATCCCTGCTTTAAGGGGACAAAGATATATTTTCTTCATTTTTCAATGATTGAATTTGGGGCTTGGATTATCAGCTTTGTTCTCTACCTAGCTGAAAGGAATTAACATTAAAGATTTGCGTGAAAGGAGCAAATGTAACTGGTTATTAAGCAAATAAAGTGATTCAAGGGAAGAAAATGTGCACATTCTGTATAGAACATCTTCATAAAATTGTACTGAAATGACTGGCAGATGCATTACCTTTTCCATGAAGCTCATGCAAATATTCATTTTATTTTATTTTTTAAAGTGGGATTTCAGAGGAACAGGTCCATTTCGGTTGTCCTCAACTCCCTTTGACACCCTGGGTAATCTACACTCAGTTGTATTTACCATGGTATTTCATACTGTACCATGATTTTTTTAAAAAAAACCTTCTGACTGTTATAGGGTAGGTTATGAAATTGCTTACATAGCAAGATTGAATTTGAGGTATTGCCTAATTATTTGTGAATTATATGAATAAAACGATATCATTCCAAACAGGAAAAGTGTCTGGGGTTCATTATTTAAAATGAAGCAATGTTAAGTGTTACTGCTCAGGTATTTTCAAGAGAAGGATTTGGAAGAAGAACGATGCCATCTTACTCAATTCCGTTCACTAAGAAGAAATGGCGTATAATTTCTTTCCTACTGATATGGTAGAATCCAGATTTATAGCTGATCTTAAATCCACCCCCAAATTTGGGGAACCCACTTTAATGTGTCTCATTTCAGAGTTTGTAGGACGTTCCTAAAGGCAAAAGAGTCTCCTCTGAATGACAGCAAAGAGAGCTTTTCTTTTGTCCTTCCATCTATTCCTTGTCCCATTTTATAGCTCAGATGTGGTATAATGGACCTACATTCTCTGAATTGCAATGTATTAAATAAATAAATCTTCCTGCTACACTTTTCCCACTTTTTAAACCTAGGGACAAAAAATCAATGACATGAAGACTGATGTAGATGCAAAATAGTCTTCTGTCTGGAAACACCCAATCTAGTCCCGGGGTGGTATTCATTTACTTTCCTTACCGGTTCACAAATGTGAGTACATGTGCCCCATCCACACATGTACCCAGCCTTCCGTGCATGTGTTTTGCTAGCGCATGCGCCTTCTGTGTATGTACCCAGCCTCAAAAACGTGCCTAAATAGGATAGCATGGAGACGGGGCAGGTGGGCAGGCCCAACAGCGATTTCCGCTACCGGTTCAGGCAAACCGGTCCGAACCGGCTAAATACCACCTCTGATCTAGTCCCTTGCTGGTGCTTAGTCCAACTGGAACAGAGTCTGATACAGGGATATCTCAGTTCTCTGTAAGGATTAAACATCTGGGGAATCCCTCTTATATGATACGGTTGCCAGGCACTACACTAGCAAGTTGTTAGAGCACTCGAAAACCACAACCCTTTGCATCTTTAGGATTTAAGTGGCAGTGAAGTGAGTGGTTCAGACATCACCACAAATAGCATAATTGATGCTAAGCATTGAAAGATAGATTCAAAGGGCTGGACTGACATGCAGAATAAGTACCTCTAAGGCAGAAAGCAAGTCATAATTTATGTAATACTTTTAGGGATATCCAAGGTAATTTTTTCCCTATATCATCTTGATCTCTGAATTTCCTATAACCCATGGTGCTCAAGTAGTTCTGTTCCTCACCATTCTTCTGGATTTTGACTCGCAAGGTAAGAAGAAAGTTAACTTACATAATGCCCTGCATTGCAAAATTGAAAAAAAACTTAGTATCTGAAAGATCTTGAAACTCATGGAGAGATTTAATGGTATGGGAACCATCAAGATGTTATCAGCAGAAACATTTTGAAAAATCTGTTTGCATGGCCAAATCATGTTTTCTTGTTGTTTTGCAAGAAGCACATGAAAATTGTTCATTTAGCACAGTTTAAAAAAAACAAAACAAATGAAAGAAGGAAGGAAGGAAAAAATGAATAAAGGAAAATCCTAACAATGACTATTTACGTCATCCCTCCATTGTTGAAGTTCTTGCTTCTCCAAATGTGAACCATGCTTTAAACCAGGGGTGTCAAACTCAAGGCCTGGAGGCTGGATGTAATCCGCAGGGTTCTTAGTTCTGGCTCACAGGGCCGCCCTGGAAACAGTGAAGGACTGGCTTGCAATGCCTCTGCGAATTCTGTTTTCACTGGCAAAGGGTTGCAGGAGGCCATTGCAGCTGAAAATGGAGCTCAGGAACCAGTTTTCCCTGGCAGATGCTCGGGTCACCATAGGCGCCCCAACACGAGTGATGTCGCGCTGGCCACACCCACCTTGGCTACACCCACCCTGGCCCCCTGAGGTCAAACACAACCCTGATGAGGCCCTCAATGAAATCGAGTTGGACACCCCTGCTCTAAACCAAGAATTTTAGATGGACCTTGACAATTACAACCTGAAAATGAACTGTTGAAGAATTAGGTGCATAGAAAAAACTTTCACATCACCAAGCCAAGCTTCAGCTATGATATGCCCTTGCAGAGGCTGTTCATTCATTTATCTATGAATCATCAAGTGGTAATTGTGCATGTCTTCAGCCCAACCAGCTCCTTCCAGTTATAACATGCCATATTTACTTAGAACTGAGCCCTTTTGTGACTTATTTCCCAGTGGAAATGATTAATATGAATACATGAGGATGAGGAAGGCAAACTAAGCCTGTGTGAAGATTTTTGCCTCCTGAAATTCCTGAAGATAAAAAATATTTGAAGCTGTGGAGAAAGAGCTGGCTGGCTTGTATCCTTGACCTGTGCTGAATGGCTCTGCAAAACATACTAAAGTTAACCTAAGGCAAAGCTGATCCATCACAGCTGCTAAAGTGAGGAATGATTTACTGAGTCTTCAAGGGACACATTTTGGAGATGTACCGGTATTTATTCAAACTTCATCTCTTCGTCACTGTCCTTTCACGGTAAAAACAAGTCATGCCTTACAAAGTCCTCCCAGTCTTTCCTTATTGGGGGTGGATCAGAGGTGGGTTTCAGCAGGTTCTGACCAATTCTGGAGAACCGGTAGCGGAAATTTTGAGTAGTTTGGAGAACTGGTAGTAAAAATTCTGACTGGCCCCGCCCCCATCTATTCTCTGCCGCCCAAGTCCCAGCTGATCGGGAGGAAATGGGGATTTTGCAGTAACCGTCCCCTGGAGTGGGATGGGAATGGAGATTTTACAGTATTCTTCCCCTGCCACGCTCACCAAGACACACCCACAGAACTGTTGTAAAAATATTTGAAACCCACCACTGGGGTGGATGGGATTTTTTTATCTTTAAGCAATGCGGTGCTTTTATCTTTACCAAGCATTGCGGTGTAGAGAAAGTCCCCGTTTCATGTCTGTAGTCTTCATTATTGCAATATTGAATTTGCAGAAATTGTAAGGTACTATAGGCAGCTTGAGCACTGAGGTCAGTTGGCATGTCCACTGCACCTCTTCCAATCCCAGCCATTAAAGCAGAATGGCTGGTTTTCCCATCATTTCAGATGGAAAAATACCCACAAATGATAAGTTACATTAAAGTATAAGGCTTGGCGTCATTTTAAAAGAAATGATACAGCACTTCCCCCCAATATATTAAATATGGTGTCATCTGCAGGAAGTAGCATCTAGCTGACCCTTGAAGCTAAGCAACAAAGTTCCTGATTAAAACTTGGATGGGGAACCAAGTTGGAATTTCAAAAATTATGGGAAATGGTAGAATGATAGACTCCTTGTAGTTGATCTAGACTGGCCAATGTAGCTTCGTTTCTTCCCAGTAGGAATCAAAACAAATTCCAGAAAAAGGCATTCCATATTGTTACCAAAGAAATTTTATAGAGCAGTAACCTTCCCCTGGAGTAGAGGTCAGCTCCAGTCAGAAGTGGGTTTCATCAGGTTCTGATCAGTTCTGGAGAACCGGTAGCAGAAATTTTGAGTAGTTCGAAGAACCGGTAGTAAAAATTCTGGCTGGCCCCGCCCCCATCTATTCTCCCCAAGTCCCAGCTGATCAGGAGGAAATGGGGATTTTGCAGTAATCTTCCCCTGGATTGGGGAGGGAATGGAGATTTTACAGTATCCTTCCCCTGGAGTGGGGTAGGAATGGAGATTTTACAGTATCCTTCCCCTGCCACGCCCACCAAGCCACGCCCACCAAGCCATGCCAAGCCACACCCACAGAACCAGTAGTAAAAAAATTTGAAACCCACCACTGGCTCCAGTGTACATATTTCTTTTCCATTCATCAAGAATTGCCCACCCCTGTTCAAAATGGACCTTTTAACTATATTTTACATAGGGAGCCAGTCCAGTGAAGTGGTTAAGGTGCTGGCCAGCCTAGAAAACCAGGAGACAGGGAATTCTAGTTCTACTTTAGACATGGAAGTCAGCTGGGTGACTTTGGGCCAGTCCTTCTGTCTCAAATCACAGGATGGTTGAAGAAAAATAGGAGGAGGAAATAGTATTATGTATGTTCACTGTCTTAAGCTATTAGAAAGAATACAATAAAGAGGATAAGAAAATGATATTTTAAAAGAAGCTTAAGTTTGCATTTCTTGAAACGCCCCGTTTCTTTTCACTATTAGAAAGCAAAGGAAAAAAATTAGCTAGAGGAAAAATAGTATTTCTGCTTCTCATTAGCTTTTTGCTTAAGCCTAAAGTGTCCTATGACTCTTTGTTAATAATAATAAAAAAAAATGCCATACAACTGTCTGTCTCATGGGATGGGATTTTCCCAGGCTTCTGAGATGTGTGTCAAGCAGCTGAGTCATATTTTCTGCTTGCCTTTAAACATGGCCTTTGAATCAAGGAGAAGTATCTCTCAAGCACTCTCCACAGCTCCATATTTGAGCAAAGGGGATCTAGCCCAACAGCTGCTGAGGCACTAAAGCATTGGTTTCATATGTATATTCCCAAGAGGTGGGGGAGTATTTTTAAGTTGGGGTGGAGATCTGTGAATATGTGATGACACACGTATTCAAGTGGGATAGATACCAGGAGAGGCATGATATACTGTATAAAACTGGGATGCCTCTGTATTCAGCGGCAGGAAATTCACAGCTGTAAAAAAATAATAAATTACTTGTTCTCTGTATGGTGCTTCTATTGTGTCAGCAACTAGCCTCAAAGTGGACGAGAAATTTGCAAATTAGTGAAATAGTTGTTGCTTCTTTTGATTAAAGATGCTAAATGTCAAGGCTATGTATAATCTCTCTTTTAGCATAAGTCAACTTCGTTGACCCGCTTCTAAGGTTACCTTGCTGGAATGGAAGGTGTGGTATGCACTAATGCTTGGCAACATGTATGTGACAAGAAGCCTGAGAGGATGCAATGGGTCCTCTAATGGTAGGGGTAGAAGTGGAGTTAGTGACCTGCAAGTTGGACAACCCCAGGATCACATACAGCTCTGAAAGTTTTGGACGAGACCCCCTCAAGACTTAAAAACTATATTATCCAATGTGACAAAAGCAGGAAAATGGTGACGTATTTGAGGATGAATGGTACGCATCATATTTGTTTTATGTTTCAGTTAGGGTTTTAAAAGATGAAGTCCATTTCTGGACAACAGGAGAAATGAGAAATCTAGTCTAGTCTAGGAAAAAAAGTCTACAGGGAATTCAACCTAATGCCCATTTATCTGTGGATAAAGTCTCAACGAATGTAATGAGATTTCTTCCAGAATTCAGTCCCAAGGGGAAAAACCTCTGAGAAGATATATACGGTATATTTATTTGATATATTTCTGTGGATAATTAAGAAACTAGATTGTATGTTAAATGGGTTCAACACATCATATTAAGCCATATGACCTTCTGCCTTTGTAAGATCCTTTCTCCAGATCCTATTCTGGGACTCTACAACTACAAGGTTTTTATGTTTATGTATTTATGTTTTGGGGGGAAAGTGACATAGTTCATTGATATGCATAGTTGAAGGCTTCAGATTCATGGTACCTCTAGGCGTAGTACCTCCAGACATTTAAGATTCATGTTTCAACCTGTTGTCCTATCAAAACTCTGTGTCTTGAACCATTCCTGATCTAGGTGTATCGGTAATATTGGTGTTTTACCAAATTCCTGCTTTTATATACTGCTGAATTAGAATGCATACAACTATATTTAAAGATCTGAATTTAGTGTTCTTGCAATACAATAACATTCTGTTATCTTGTAAGAAAAGGCTTGCTTACAAAAGCAACATCAAGAAGACAATTAAAAAGAACAGGAAGCGCATCAAATGTTATTTTTTATCCAAATGATAACAATGGTAGAGCAACATATGTCCATTAATTGATTACATAAAACTGAAACAATGAAGACTTCATGAGTGTCAAAGTCATGATAAGCTAATGCATTAATGAGTTGTCATGTTTGTAGTTACTATCGTGATTCTAAGTGAGATACACCCATCATTTACAAAAAGAAATTCAGCTAAAAGAGCATTTATGCCATGCTTTGAAGAGAAATTAATGTACACCTTCTTAGATCCAGCTGAATTGTTAGATACATATAAATGAGGTATTTTGATTTTTTTAAAAATGCATTACATTTTTGTCTACATTAAAACTTGGAGCACACCGAGAAGCACTTCTGAGGAGTAGCATTCTCATCCTTCTCCAGAAGCAGATCCTTCCATGATTCCAGGAGTATGAGTCTTTCATTCTTGATAAGACTTCACCAGAAGCCACATGAGCAGTACTGTTATCAGAACTATCATAAAGTTGAGGAAAAGCTCTTGCGTGGATCTATCCATGGTCAGGAAGAATCAACGTAAAGGAGAAACTTCGTCTGTGGGGGTGAACAGGATGTGGAAGCTCTTGTTTCCCTTTGTCCTTGTGACCACCTTGTCCTCACCTAAAGAACAAGAAAGATCCCAACAAAACTAGAAGTGTGAGTATCACAAGCATTCTCCAGGCCTATTTATAATACAACTAGCATAAGTAAATGTTATTTCTATTGCTAACCTTTATGCAAGCAAGAGATATTAAAAAAAGGCCCAAGATATCTCTAACAGCTTATCACCTTCTTCAGTTTCTATCAAGCCAACAAGCCTTCTTGTCGACATCACCCAACCGCCTCAACACACATGGCCTTCTTGAGAATGCTATTTAGATTTCCAATTATTTTTGTTTTTTATGGTTTTGTACATACATTGTATCTTGGAGCAAAGTTATTAGTTATTACATTCTTATCACATTAAAATGAAAGGGAAGCCCAGGCTTCCTTTCATGCATTTTGAGACTCATCTTCAGCTGTTTCAAAAGTATAAGTATATCATGGTTAATGCCTTGTGCTTATCCAAATGCTAGAACATACGTGTATCTGTGTGTCTGTGTGTCTGTCAGTCTATGCATGCCTTCAAGTTATTGTTGGCTCTCGGCGACTGCCTGGATAAGTAGCAACAGTTTTCTTGGCAAGATTTCAGAAATAGTTTGCCATTTTCTTCTTCTTAGGACTGAGACAGTGACTGGCCCAAATCACTGAGCTGGCTTTGTGCCTAAAATGGGACTAGGACTCCTAGTCCTCTCCTGATTTCCAGCTGGGTGCCCTAACCATTGTATGAAACTGGTTCTCAATGAGCAAATACTAGAATTAGTTTGCTTTTAATGTGATTTCTATTGAAATGTGGAGATGCCCACTTTCCACTTGAATCCTGATTTTGTACTATTGTGTGAGTTTCTTTCTTGGAAGAAAATCATTGAAATTTGGTTGTATTTTGGATACGTGTATTGTTAGTCTGTTTTATTGGAACTCAAGATCTAGAAATACCTACCCTAATGTAAAAGACAAGTTTTTATTAGATGCTCGACTCTAGAAATTCTGTTCTGAAGATGAAAACTGTGTAGTTTTTGAGTGTGATAGTCTATTGCTGGTTACAATTCTATTTCTTCATTTAACAGTAATCTGGGAATGTGAAGAAAAAAGTGTGGGTACTCTTGTTAAGCAATTGAAGTTGAAAATCCTTGATAACCTATTTCACATTTACCCACATATCTACTCTTGATTTTGATCTATTTTTGATCCATCCTTGAGGTAGATCCAGGAATGGAGGGATATTGGTTTCTCCCTTACACAATACATCTAAAAATTGGAATATTTTTTTTATATGAATAAAAATATTTAAATATTATGCAAAAGATAGGCAAGGAAGGCACCTGTTTTGTGGCGCTATTTGTTCAACAACTATTTTAACATTAATGTTAAAATTAATTTACAATTAATTACTTAATTGTATTGAAGATTACATATTGTATGTAATATTTAATATATTTCAATAGTTGTCAGTAATAGCATTTCAGGACAAAAGGTTATCATAAATGGTTTAACAATAGATTTTAAGCATCTCTTTTCTTCCACTGTTTCCAACCAAATATTGCCAAACACTAATACGGTTCCCCCCTGCCCCCGTTTTATTGACATGTTTGTCCAAGATCATTTGTAAAATATCAATTTGACCATTGACTTTTATTATTGTTTAACAGCAGCTTGGAATATCTAACCCATTTTGGAATTAGAATTCTATAATGGACTTGTACCTCGTATGAAAGTTGGATTTGTCTTAACCTAAAATCTTACTATTCTAGTATCTTCAGTGATAAGCTAAATGAGAATAGATCTTCAGCACTTTAGATAGAAATTCTGTTATCCCTAATCTCATTGTCTGATTTATATAGTGCTGATTATTGTAGTTGATATTTATATATGGGTTAGATTTTAACAACTATCTGCAATTTTGCCATGCAGTATATTTCTTTCAAACCTATGAAATATTGAGCATTCTCACCTAATTCCATGTTACCTGTAAATTCTCTATTTATTTAGTGTTGAACTGCCCTTCCTTGCCTCTTTTTTCCTTTCTCAAAAATGTTTCATGAAAACATAATTAAACTGAAATACCTAATTGACCTTGGCTAACTTCAAACACCAAGGCAGTGCCAAATCTAATGAATGACAGACCAGCAGAAAATCTAATAGACTGAGTGGTTGAAAACCATTTCTGTATTGTTGCCAAGAAAACAACATGGACGTCAATCTCATTTCATATTTTCTTATTGCCCTACTGAAGTGCTATTGAAATGAGTGACATTACATCAAATTGATGAAATTTCAAACAAGAAATCAAGTGAACCATGTAGAAAGACTTGTCCAGCCTCTTCCTTGAGATTAGAAAGATGACAAGGCATGTCATAATCCAATGCCACTTATTTCCTCAGTTTTGACATCTTTTAGAACAAAATGGGATCCAACTACATGTAAATATTTGCCAAACGAAAAGACAGAGATATCTTAGGTAATGAAATTGATAACTCAAAGGTTTAACTTATTTAAGATCCACAATGCATCACCTTTAGTACTTTGTTGATATGATAGCAAAGTGTTACTATCAATACTTGCAATTTTCCTGAAACATTTTGGAAAATAGAGGAGACAGCACAAAGAAGAGAGTGTCAATCTATTATCCAAAGCACCTGAAGGCAGGACAAGAAGCAAAGGATGGAAGCTAATCAAGGAGAGAAGCAACCTAGAACTAAGAAGAAATTTCCTGACAGAACAATTAATCAGTAGAACAACTTGCCTCCAGAAATTGTGGCTGCTCCAACACTGGAGGTTTTTAAGAAGAGATTGGACAATCATTTGCCTGAAATG
Source organism: Ptyas mucosa (assembly GCA_012654045.1). Classification (NCBI taxonomy): domain Eukaryota; kingdom Metazoa; phylum Chordata; class Lepidosauria; order Squamata; family Colubridae; genus Ptyas; species Ptyas mucosa. The sequence goes on from WNWU01000016.1 coordinate 336,512, forward strand.
ATATAGGGTTTCCTATAGGGTTTCCTGTGGTGGGTTGGACTATTCTATTATTATGTTAATTCCGGCACACAGCAAAAAGTTGCAAGTATCTCTCCATAAGGTTGGACCTACCATCTCCAAACTGTTGCCCATTGTATTAATGGATTTTGGCTCTCAGATTTCCCAGTCAATAGGATCCCTCTATGATAAACAGGGTGATTTCAAAGGTAGTAGTATCAAATGTATTGTGATGGGGTCTGATCTGAACAAATGAACCCTGTATAGACACTGCCAAGCTGAAATTACCTAGACATCTAATCCATCTGTATGCATAGCCAGGGCTATAAATGGTTTGCACTGGAGTAATTAAAAATATTTCTTAGTCACCCTCTATCTAGAGGACTCCAGGCCAGGGCGGGATGGGGGGAGCCCATATAAAGCTGTGCACACCAATAGAATATAATAAAACCAATATACAAGCATAACAGAACACAAAACAGCAATCCAAAGCAGTGATTCAGATTACGATACTGAAAATAAGGATACTGAAGCTGAGCATCTAGGGACACTGAGAAGTTATTGATTGAGTTTTATTCTTTATTGTAAGAGGAGAGATAAATCTGAAGATTAACATTTCTTTCTCTCCTCGCTTTTCCGCAAGACCAGTTCTTTTCAAGGGTGTGAATCCTGCACTAGAAAGTTCAAGGTTCATACAAAATGAAACTAGAATCCATTACCAAGCCATTGAGCAATGCTATTAGAAAGTATAGTTGCCTTCTTCCATTGAAGCAAATGAGCTTTATAATAAAACGATGTGTGGCGTTAGAGAAGGGGACATTCACTTCTGCGCAGAAGTCTTCACTATTGCATCATCCCTTTTCCCGCGCAAATCCCTCCCCATCAATCTCAACCCCAAAAGCTCATGTGATCTCTTGAGAACACCAGAATTGCATTTGATTTCAGTGCGTCACAACAGCTGTGTGGGGATGCAAAACTCTCATGAGATTTAAGATTTACTGAGATCTGGACCATTTTTTTTCCTCCTCAGATGTGGAAGTTACAGACACTCAGATTAATTAAATTGGAGAGAATGAGCGCATACATTATGGAAGGTCTCCCCCCAAGAAAACCAACAGGATGTTTCTAATAAGACCACAATTCAGTTCCTAGCTGCTTGAATACAAAGGGCCTTATTTTTCAGCAAGCATGCACACCAGTGGTGGGTTTTTCCTGGTTCTGTCTGGTTCTTCCAAACCGGTAGTAAAAACAGTGGAAGGCTCCGCCCACCCGCCCAGATGTCATAATGAACGATCTGCGCATGCACAGAAGCGCACAAGCCCATTGCGAACTGGTAATAAAGGTAAGTAGAACCTGTCCCTAATGCGTTTCTACTGGAAGTATTAGACTGCATCCTAATGTTCATTTCCCTAAGAATAAGTCTAATTGCACTTAAATAGAACTTATTCTTAACAGCAATAGCAATAGCACTTAGACTCATATGCCACTTTATAGTGCTTTACAGTCCTCTCTAAGCAGTTTAGAGAGACAGCCTATTGCCCCCAACAATCTGGGTTCTCGTTTTACCAACCTCGGAAGGATGGAAGGCTGAGTCAACCTTGAGCCTGGTGAGATTCGATCTGCCAAATTGCAGGCAGCCGGCAGTCAGCAGAATTAGCCTGCAGTACTGCACTCTAACCACTGCACCAGCATGGCTTATGCAAATGCATAAAGGATAGCGCTACTTTTAAAAGCCTCTCAAGTGATAAACAGACATTTCATAAGACAAGAAAAGATTTTCATCCCATAATCATTTTCCTTAGCAACAGTATAGATCTGGGATTGGGTTTATGATCTTGACCACAAATGTTAATGAAGATGCAGATGCAGATGTAATTCAAATCGGCAGATGCTGGAGACTGAAGTTAATTTCTTAGAAAAAGTGTCAAAGCTGTGAAGGTCCTGCACTGAAATCTTAATCAAGCTTCCCCTATCTGATATCCTCCAAAGGAGTCAGAACGACAATGTTCAGAATATCGGTAATG
>WNWU01000016.1:338941-407392 GCA_012654045.1 Ptyas mucosa
AGAGAGAGAGAGAGAGAGAGAGAGAGAGAGAAAGTAATTCTGATCCTTCCCTACATTGATCAAATTGCTGCCGTGATCCCAGTAACCCTCCCAGAATGTAGAATGAAATGGATAATAATCCCACCCTGCTCTTGATGTAAGAGAATTCCATGCATATTGGGTTTTTTCCAAGCATCTTGGTCTAAACAACTCTGCTCAGTTAATAACAGAAACTGATGCTGGAAAAAGCCAGCAATCTTGCAACAAGATAGCCTTTAAATTAGAGGATCTTTGTTGGTTCTCTTACCTACAGTGCTGATTTAATCATCTTATGTCAGTTTTGCTTTAAGGTACAGTTAAACTCTAGGTGATTGAATGGTAGCCTTACTTTTCATATTTTTTTGCTCCAAATTTGCAGCACACACTAAGCTTTTTAGGCATATGGGACAGTGAATATTTTATATGCGTAGAAGTGTCTGCAAAGGACTTTAATCAAGGCAAAATAGGCAGCATTAAATTTCATGCCATCGTTCATATAGATTTCTTGATTGGATGTAAATTAGTGCAGTGATTGCATTCTCTCTTTTGACTCCCTTCATAAATTTGTGTTAGAAATCTATCTTGGGAAGAATTGTCATTTCCATTATTTGGAAAAGTTGCAATCTTTCATGTAGTTAAGAAAAGAATTTTATATTCTTTCTCCCTCCCTCTCCTTTGTCCTTTTTGAGATATGCTTTCTGGGCCATATAAAGACATATAAAAGAATAATTATTTAAAATAGCATAGCTATTATTCAAGATTCACTAACTGATTAATACCCTGTCAATAAATAGCATTCCCAGCCTGGTACTTTCCTGATATTTGAGGATCACAGTTCCACATTTATTTATTATTTTTTGCATTTATGTATTATATTTATTTAATACATTTATTATTTGCATGCAGCACTACAGCTCTAGATCTGCAGGAAGCAAAAAAATAATCCATAATGCCATATCTTAAAAAACAGGTTTAAGAGAAACTTGTTAGATAGTCTGCAATTCTGTGAATGGTTTTTTCCATACTTTTTTGCCCTAATAGTAGTTTAGTCCATTAATTTCTGGAATTAAAGAATATTAAGAGGCTACTTTACATCTTGTAAAATAACCTGAGCATCAAATACTTTCATTTTGTTAGGTGGTATTGAGCTTGATTTATGTATTTGAATTTTCAAACTTTCTACATGATCCATAAATGAAGAGACTAAGTTCCACCGAATTCCTACACTGATTTTACAGGGGCCGATAGCAATAGCAATAGCACTTAGACTTATATACCACTTCATAGTGCTTTTACAGCCCTCTCTAAGCGGTCCATGATCCATTTATCTAGGAAAGGATACACAGCTAAGGTATCTGCCAGCTAGAGGTTAACTTGACAAAATATTATAATAGGATGTTTTATGTTAGTACTATTAAGTGGGGAGCAATATAGCAAAACGCAAAGCTGTAAACATAATAAACATTTGAAAAGCATAACGTCCATAGCAATGCTTGAGACTCTTATAAGGGACATCACTGACTAATGTTTGGAAGCTGAGCCATGGCAACTGAACCTCTTTTCTTGTTGGTTCAAAATATTTCATTCTTCAATCCAAGTAGCATGTTGGTTGGTTTTCCCCCTGACCAATTTGCTCAGACTGAAGAAGCTACTTGGATAAGGAGCCAAACATTTCGAACCAACAAAACAAGAAGTCCAGACATCTCTACCTGGATGTTTGAGAATCTTTACTGACTTAACCCTAGCTAATGTTTTCTCTTCTACAAAACTCTTGAGTTGAGAGATGGTAGCTTGCCTAAAGCTCCTGAGTTGGTCCCCCAACAAGCTAAGATTGCATTCATATTCTTCAGACATTCAGATTATTATTCAGCTTCTATGTTAAACTAGTTCTGTGAAAGGTAAGCCTGCCTGGCCTTACAATAGCAGAATTCTAGTGACCTGTCCCATCAGATCCAATCAGTGGTCCTGATTGATCCAGCTTCCCTGTATCCAAATATATCCAACCTCCATTTCAAATATATATATAAGGATAATCCTGTGTCCTTATTATCAAGCATTATGTCCAATGATTAGTAATAGTACCTTAATAAGAAACAAAGAATGCCAATACTATATACATCATGAAAAGTTTTCTGGCTACACAAATACAATGGGAAAGCCAGAAGTTCCTATAGCTTTAAACCTCAGGGATGTTAGTTTTCTTTTTTTCTTTGAAGAAGAAATAAGATCTAGGCATATCAAATGCATCTATTGCTCTACCTGCAGAAGATGGATGGAGCACCAGAGTGCGATGCCCAGAACCTCTCAGCTTCTTCTCATCGTCCAGTGCTGTCTGGGTGAGAATTCTTCTGCTGGAACTAAAGTAGTCTGAGGGAGGAGAGCATTGACAACATAAGCAGTGATGTCACAGGCTTCCTATTTAAGTGGGGTTAAGCTGATGAGCAGAATTCAGTTGAGGTTATTTAGGTATTGGGGGTGAGGAGGTGAGAATATGTTTATATTTTCAGATTTTCAGATCCTGTTCTGATTTGGTTATAAGAATGTCAAGAATTCTGAATTGGGGAGGATAGTTCTATACATTTTTTTTCCAGAAAGTTGATTCTGCTTCAAAGCATCCAGTACATAGTGATCGGCAAAGCAACCAGAAAAAGAGACAGGGAGAAAGAGAGACAGAATTCCAGGTTGCCTGGAATTCTCAATATTCTTTAGGCTCAAGAAGTCTTAATCTTTTGACAAACGAGCTTCCAAATTCCAGGTTCTGTGCAGATTATTTGACAAGCACAACCACCTGTTCCTGTCCCGCCCCACATTCTTATTATAGTAATCACTTCGCTTCTCATATTCCTATAGGATGAGTCCAAGAAAGAAAGAACAGCAGGTGCCAATCCTTCTTTGTATTACAAGATGAAGTAACTGTTCTAAACTGAAGACCAAGGGATTCCAATTTTCAGTCTGAACCAATGTCATGTGGTCTTAGTTATTCATAAGTTTACCCTATGCTTTCATCTCCTCATTCATTTTCTCAAGAGGTTTTTTGGAATATAAATTCATTCATAAATATATTTTATGTTTATATATACTTTATTGGCCAATCACACTTGGCCAATAAAGAACATTCTATTTTATATTCTTTGGTGTTAAATACCTAATAACAAGCCTTCTGGTGGAACTCCCATTGGCAATTTTGGCAAGCTATAAATTCTTAATTTATATTGATATTAGTTGTATTGCATTTCAGCTTCTCATGAATCTCTTTGGCTACCAATATGCGCAGAGTTCCTTGCAGAAGACAGGGTTTCCAAGAGACTGTTCATAAAAGAGGAGGTGAATGACTATCAAATCTGCCATCCAGAGTTTGGCCATTGAGCATTGATAATGTTACTTAGTTGGGTAATGAAACACCTGCAAGAAAGCAATCAAGCTCAGAAAGCTTCAAGGACCTTACAGTTAGACCACTCACTGAAATGGAGTGAAATCCTGAAAGAGTAACTTTAAAATTCCTTTAACTGACTTAACAAATATTCTGCTTCTATGTTAACTGCTAGTGATGTAAATAAAGATCTCATTCCAACAGTTCTATTTTCAGTACAGATGCTAAAGTGTATATTCCTGCTAAGAAAGTAATGTTTGGCCTTCTAATCTTCAACCAAGGGCTGTACATGAAGTGGAAAGAGAAGATGTATGCACCTTCTCCTTCCAATGAAGTTTCTGAGGGGAAATCTAGAACCATGCATACAAGGCTGATCTAAAATGGTGCTTTCTTAACTTTCAGAGACTACTTTCAGATAAGGGGGTGGAGAAATGGGATAAACCAGGGGTTCCCAAACTTGGCAGCTTTAAGACTTGTGGACTTCGACTCCCAGAATTCTCCAGCCAGCATAGCTGGCTGGAGAATTCTGGGAGTCGAAGTCCACAAGTCTTAAAGCTGCCAAGTTTGGGAACCCCTGGGATAAACTGAGTAGGGCCAAGTCTTGCGTGTGGTGACACCAGGCAATCTTTCCTGGAAGTTCTCTTGCTTAATTGTGCGCAACATGTGCACTACTCGCCAGATTCATTTTTCTCGCCATGTACATGTATACATCCAAAATAGACTGTGTTGTTTCTCTGTGTCATATAATATATGTGGCAGGGGTGCTATTCAGCAGGTTCTGACAGGTTCTGGAGAACCGGTAGCGGAAATTTTGAGTAGTTCAGAGAACCAGCAAATACCACCTAATTTTGCAATAAACTTCCCCCAGAGTGGGGTGGGAATGGAGATTTTGCAGTATTCTTCCCCTGCCACACCCACCAATCTGGGAGTTGAAGTTTGCACAGCTTAGAGGTCATGAAGTTGAGGAAAAACTGACTTAGAATATATCTGTGGCAGAGGTGGGTTTCAGCAGGTTCTGACCAGTTCTGGAGAACCAGTAGTGGAAATTTTAAGTAGTTCAGAGAACCAACAGTAAAAATTCTGACTGGCCCCGCCTCCTATTCTCTGCCTCCCAAGTCCCAGCTGATCAGGAAGAAATGGGGATTTTGCAGTAACCTTCCCCTGGATTGGGGAGGGAATAGCGATTTTACAGTATCCTTCCCATGCCACGCCCACAAAGCCACACCCACAGAACTGGAAGTAAAAAATTTTGAAACCCACCACTGATCTGTGGCCTTCTTATTCCACACCAAAGTCACTTTGCTAACTGGTTCTCATCTCTGCACCTTTAGTGAAACCAGCAAGATGTTCTTCCACTTAATTAGTAGCTCTGTGTCAATAAGGTTTGAAATTTTATTTATTTATTTACTTATTTTATTTATTTTGTCAAGCATGTATTAGATAACAGATATAGGTATAGACATGAAATGGATACAAATAAAAAGGAACATTAGGACAGGGACGGTAAGCACATTGGTGCGCTTATGCACGCCCCTTAAAGACCTCTTAGGAATGGGGTGAGGTCAACAGTAGATAGTCTAAGGTTAAAGTTATGGGGGTTTGGAGAAGAAACCACAGAGTCAGGTAGTGAATTCCAAGCTTTGACCGCTGTGTTGCTGAAGTTGTAGTTTCTGCAATCGAGTTTGGAGAGGTTCACTTTAAGTTTGTATCTATTGTGTGCTCATGTATTGTTGCGGTTGAAGCTGAAGTAGTCATTGACAGGTAGGACATTGTAGTGGATAATTTTATGTACTACACTTAGGTCATTCTGTTGAGGAAACTATGCGCATGCAAGCTACTATTTCTTCAGTGCTCTGCAGAATATAAAGAATGTAGAATGTCAAGAATGGCATTGTAGAAAATCATTGAATGGGACAGGCTGGAAGTCTGCATTCTACTCCTTTTCCCCTTGTCGACACCACTACATGTTAGTCTTCCCAGGGAAGACAAATAAAATTGGATATTGACAGAATTACTTGGTCTGTTGTGTGGGTGGTTGGGTGGTTTAGACGTGGGAATTGTGGTGGGTGGGAGTGTGTTTGGGGATTGTTATGTGTGTTGGACCTGGTCTTTGGGTGTTAAGTGAATTTCATTGTACGGGTATACTGTGTATACATGTACAATGACAATAAAGTAGTAGTAGTAGTAGTAGTAGTAGTTATTATTATTATTATTATAATATATAAAAAAGTATTTTCTTATGGAATTGGGTAGAAACTGAACTGAAATATCACAAGTGTACCTCCAGAAAACTCCTGCAAAGTGCAACATGGAATTTTCCAAAGCCTTGGGGGGGGGGGAGGAGAGAGAAAGGAAGTGCAAAACAATATCAAACAGGACGGTTTCATCCATTACTTTGATAACAACTTAATAATGTTGGGAAAGCACCTGTGGTTTTTGAAATATGGCATGTATTAATGACTGTTGCTATTACATGAGTATTTGAAACAGCCGCCCTATTTGCTAAACGTCATACCATACGGATATTGTTTGATCCTTCATCCAAAAAAAAAAAAAGAGCAGGTGGCTATTCTAGTTTCCGTTGGCAACAGTTCTGAGGTGTGTTTGTGCTGAGAGATAAGAGCCTGCCAGAAATACTAAATCGATGTTAGGGTAGAGAGGAAGCTTACATAAGATGAAATGAAAATACACATTGAAGGGGAGCCATGTTAAATCAGATGCCAATAGAGCATCTAATTCTCACTCTGGCCAACTAAGCTTTAATGGAAAGCCCAGAAGAAATATTAAGGATAAATATAACTGAAAGAGTCATCAATGTATGTAACAAGATTATTTTATCCTGAGTTTCAGTGCCACAGTTAAATAGTTTTATGTCCTCTAAGCCTGGTTGTTTTCTTGCAGACATTTCATTATGTTACTCAACTAGGTAACGTTATAAGTGCTAGGAAGTTTCTATGAGAGCTGTGGTGGCGCAGTGATTAGAATGCAGTATTGCAGGCTATCTCTGCCCACAACCTGAAGTTCGATTCTGATGGGGCTCAAGGTTGACTCAGCCTTCCAAGGTCAGTAAAAGGAGGATCCAGATTGTGTGGGGCGGAATGTGCAAATAATGCTTCTTCATTGTACCTAGAGAGAGCTGTAAGGTGCTTTAGGGGCATAAAGGTAAAAGTAAAGATTCCCCTCACACATATGTGCTAGTCGTTCCCGAATCTAGGAGGTGGTGTTCATCTCCGTTTCAAAGCCGAAGAACCAGCGCTGTCCGAAGATGTCTCCGTGGTCATGTGGCCGGCATGACTAAACGTCAAAGGTGCACAGAATGCTGTTACCTTCCCACCAAAGGTGGTCCCTAATTTTCTACTTGTATTTTTTACATGCTTTCAAACTGCTAGTTTGGCAGAAGCTGGGACAAGTACCGGGAGCTCACCCCATTATGCGGCACTAGGGATTCAAATTGCTAAACTGCCGACTTTCGATTGACCAGCTCAGCATCTTAGCCACTGAGCCATCGTGTCCCCCTTTTGGGGCCTTATATAAACCTAAGTGCCATTGCTATTGCTAAATTCAAATGTGGAACCCCATCATCCACATGTCAAGCAGAGCATGAGAGTGTGGTTGAACATGTAAATGGGAAGGCTGAGGATGCTAGCTCCTCCCCTTCTTGCCACCTGTTCTTCTGCAAGCCACCTACTCATCTTACCCTAGTTAGCAAATTATTCCAGTTGAGAAAGAAGAGAGATGTAGAGGAAAAAGCAAGGTTCTGTTTATTCATTTTTTAAAAATTGGTTAATATGCTGCCGATCTCGCAATCCAAAGTGACTCTGCAGAAGTTTAGTTTCAGAGGGAATTATTGCTCTCCCTTTTTATTAATTCCTTAATGTAATATAATGCATGAAATATACATCATTGAAGTTGTTGAAAAAAATAGTATACAGTAAATTTAATTATATACAGTATATAGATTTTCCAGGGCCCTCTCACACTCTTTAGGAATTCAGTGCAGAGCTACCAGATCATCTGGACTTAGAAATCCAGATATTCATTGGATGGTAACAAAGAATTCAAGGGTGTTTTGTATCCCTTTGCTAACATCTAGCACTTCTCTGGATTTTTGCTCTCCAGTTTTAGTCATTGTGGTTATTACTCTCTTGCTTCCTGTGCATATTTCTGCATGATTGGAATAAGCTTTAATTTTTAACTTGTTAGTCTTAATTGCACTTTTAACTGTTAAATTATGAGATTTGGATTTAATTTCTTTTTAACTTTTTCATTAGATGTTTTTTACTGTTGTGAGCCGCCCTGAGTCCGGCTGGAGATAGGGCGGCATATAAATCTCATTAAATAAATAAATAAATAAATAAATAAATAAATAAATAAATAAAGCTCACATTTGAAATTTCAAGCCAACCACTATTACAGATAGAGTTGCTTGGCCTTATCATCTAACACCAAGAAACAAAGTCATATATTTGGTTGATGACATGGAACCTTTGATAGGTGTTGATAGGATCTGCTTACCAACAGCTACCAACGTTTCTTCAAAACAAGGCTTAGATGCCTCAGATTCTTGGGGGAATTATATACTTTTACTACACCATCAGACTCTTTGCAAATTGTTATTGTTCCTAAAATCAGTTTAAATCCTCTAACCTTTAAAAAAAATCAGGCTTAATTACCCTTCTCATGTTTTATAGTGTAATTTAAGATACCGGTCTATATTTATCGTCAACATACATGTGTCAATTTCATTTTAGGCGAGTCCCAAAGGAGCATGCCGGCCTTGCTAGTAATCTTATGTGATTGCGATGTAATTGTTTATAATGTTATGAAGTGAGCAATCTTTTGGTAACCTGGGGCATAGTGAAAAATCCAGACTGTGCAGCTGGAAAGGTGACATTTCCCAGTTTTCTCTTGTTTAGGAGTATCTTTTGCAGTGTTATTCCCACAACAATCCTTTTACGTTACGCTGGACAGAGAAATACCAGATGGCATTCAGTTAATATTAAGATGCGGGGGCATTCTGGGAGTTTAAGTCAGAGGTGGTATTCAGCAGGTTCTGACCGATTCTGGAGAACCGGTAGCGGAAATTTTGAGTAGTTCGGAGAACTGGTAAACACCACTTCTGACTGGCCCCACCCCCATCTATTCTCTGCCTTCCGAGACCCAGCTGATCGGGAGGGAATGGGGATTTTGCAGGAACCTTCCCCTGCCACACCCACCAAGCCACACCCACCAAGCCATGCCCACAGAACTGGTAGTAAAAAAAATTGAATCCCACCACTGGTTTAAGTCCACACATCTTAATGTTGCTGAGGTTAAGAAACACTGGTATAGAAGTGCTGTATCCTTCTCCTCTTGAAGTTTTTAGGAAAGGGCTGGATAGCTACCTTGCATGGATTGTTTCCAGCACAATGCTGAAAGTAGATGATCTTAGGATCCCTTCCAAGTCCACAATTGTTTTTAATTCTATGAACTTAGTCTTCACAGTACCATCAGAATAATTGCGGAAGGAGAGCAAAGCAAGCTGCAGCAGATAAATTGTTCTGTTACATTGGAATCTTATTTATTGTCCAGGAAACATTTCTGAGGTACCATTGCTATGACATTTTTGGAAACATTTCATCAGGCTGCTTTCTATTTAGCAAGTATGGGGAAGCCATGAGAAAGATACGAGGACTGTTTAAACTTGGACAGAAGCAGCTCACGTACTTGCCTCGAGAGAATTCACAGGTTCCATTTACAGAGTTTTATGTCAGATGAAGACAAGGCATACTAATAGCAGAGCCAGTAGAAACATAGGCAGGAAGACAATTATTAGACCAAGGGAAAATTTTCAGACTTCTACTTTCTTTTCCTCTTTTGAATCGGCCCACATATATTTATTGAAATTAAATACACATTGGTTGTCTATTGCTTTTAAAGCATGTTTTATGCTGCTGTAAAATTGATCTGAAAGAAAAGGTGTTTGGTTACTTCCTGTGATACTATAACTTTCACTGTTCACAATTGGCTTCTAGCTGAAGTTTAATTGAATGACAGTTGAGAATTGTTTTTAAATAATTGCACGTTTCCTTAGGATACCATATGTTTCTATTGTATGTATCAGAGCATACATTCTGGTTGTATTGATGCTTCTGAGAACAGCCTTAATCTCATTATTATCTCCCAGTAGTTTGTGGAAAAAAACACCCCTTAGGTCAAGTTCTAACCATGGCAGAATCAAACTGAATCAAGTCCCACTCAATGTCTCTCTCCTGGTGACCAAACATGTGTCACCTCACTAAAACCAATAAAGTAGTTTTTTTTTCCACAGCATGAAACAAGATGGTAGCTGCGCTCACCAAATTGAAATCCTGCCCTTGCTTTACAGATTTACACAGCTGTAGTTTCTACCTTGATTTATTTGACTCTCCTCATAAACACCTCTGGCTCTGACTTCTCTTTCTCTATTGGTAAGCATCACACAATAGAGATTGAAGCAGAGTGATGAGAAGAAGGGAGAGTGCTGAAAAAGATTTGATTACCAATAGAAAAGATTATCTGTAGCTCAGGGATGAACTGTGAAGTCCTTGGTGCTCTCTGAGCTTGGTGGTTTTCTTGAAGATATTTCACTATCCACCATTTGCTCGACTAAATACCTGAGTGACCTTCCCAAGAAGAATGAAGATAGCATTTGAGAGATAACATCAATCTATATATACTGAGTAGTATATGTACAGCTTGATGGGAATCTGCGTCCATGGGCACCACCTTGGTTTCCTGTCCTAGCTCATGTAGAACCCTAGAAAATCAGTCCTTCAAAACCACATGGCTACACAGATTCAATTATCTCACTGCCACAGAATTTAGGAATATTTATTTTATATTTGGGATGCTGTGGCTCAGTGGCTAAGACGCTGAGCTTGTCAATCGAAAGGTCGGCAGTTCAGCAGTTCGAATCCCTAGTGCCGCATAATGGGATGAGCTCCTGTTACTTGTCCCAGCTTCTGCCAATCTAGCAGTTCCAAAGCACATAAAAAATTCAAATAGAAAAATAGGGACCACCTTTGGTGGGAAGGTAACAGCGTTCCATGCGCCTTTGGCATTTAGTCATGCCGGCCACATGACCACGGAGACGTCTTCGGACAGCGCTCGCTCTTTGGCTTTGAAACGGAGATGAACACCGCCCCCTAGAGTTGGGAACGACTCTAGGGGGCAACATATGTGCAAGGGGAACCTTTACCTTTACTATTTTATATTCCCACTGTTGGTATAAATATATGGAATTGTTTTCCAGCCTTGCTGTTCATAGCTCCTGCATAGGATCAAGACTGTGCTGTTGCCACATAGCAGATAAGCCATTTTATGCTATAGACATTGTATTTGGAATTTTAGCTACAATAAATAATTAACATGATACCTCCCCATGAATTTTGTAATTTTTTCCTTCTGTCATGTTAAAAATGACTGTCTGATGGGTAATTTTTAAAGAGACCTGGGGCATGAGTAGATGTGTAAGTGTTTTATAGCCAATATTGTGCACTTTATTGTTCTGTTATTTTACTTCTGTTCTGTTTTCATTTTTCTTCCTTTTTATTATTGTAAGCTGCCTAGAGTAGCCCCATGGCAGAATAGGGGGGCAAATAAATTTAACAAATAACTAGAGACCCTTTGTACTAAAAACAAACATTTACAGTTGTGCTCCTTATTTAAAGAAATGCAGGTTGGTGAAGATGTGATGATAAATGCATGAGATTAGAGTAAGCCTGGAGGCTTGGCTATTCTGGATGCAGTTAACACTTGATGTTGCATGTAATGTACTGTACAGTTTGAAGCATTTAGCCTTGACCCTAAATGTGTCTTCCGGGCAGCACTGGTAGCAATAGGAAGAGGCAAGTATCTTGAGATAGACACGTCAATATATCAACCTTGTCACAAATACAGTCTGAAGAAGGAGCATAATACTGAAGAGAAGAACCAAGCTTTATTGCAATGATCTTTGGGTGCCTGTTTTACAAGTAAAGAGGGACCCCAAACACCGGAAAAATACAGATACAGATATATCCCAAAGGTGCTTTTTCAGGAGGACTTTCTTATTTTTTCTTTTGAAGACATTTCGCTTCTCATCCAAGAAGCTTCTTCAGTTCTGAAAGGATCAGTGGTGGGTTGCCCCCGGTTCGCATCGGTTCTATAGAACCGGTAGTAAAACCGGCAGGAGGCTCCGCCCACTGACCCCGATGTTATCAAACCGCTTCTGCGCATGCGCAGAAGTGCACACATATGCGCAAGTGAAGGGAGCGCATGCACGCGGTCCCGCTGCGAACCGGTAGTAAAGATAAGTAGAACCCACCCCTGGATAGGATAGTGGGGAATGGAAGGATTATCCTATCCTATCAGAGCTGAAGAAGCTTCTTGGAGGAGCAGCGAAATGTCTTCAAAAGAAAAAACAAGAAAGCCCAGTTGCCTTCTGAAAAAGCACCTTTGGGACAACCATGACTTGGATGACTGAGAGGTTGAGGGCTACAAGACAGAAAATTCCAGAGGTCTGATTTGCTGGCCAATTTGGAGAAGAAGGCAGGTCCTTGTCAGTGTACCTTCGGTCAGTGGTCTCCAACATTTTTGGCACCAGAGACCGATTTTATTTATTTATTTATATTTATTTATTTGTCAAGAACGTATTAGGTAATAAGTATAAACATGGATTGGATACATAAAATAGATACAAATAGAGGAAACATTAGGAGAGGGACGGTAGGCACGCTGGTGCTCTTATGCACGCCCCTTACAAACCTCTTAGAAATGGGGTGAGATCAACAGTAGACAGTCTAAGGTTAAAGTTTTGGAGGTTTTGGGATGAAACCACAGAGTCAGGTAGTAGGGATTCCAGGCATTGACCACTCTGTTGCTGAAGCCATATTTTCTGCAATCAAGCGGTTTGGAGCGGTTCACTTTAAGTTTGTATCTATTATGTGCTCGTGTATTGTTGTGGTTGAAGCTAAAGTAGTCATTGACAGGTAGGACATTGTAGCAGATAATTTTATGAGCTATGCTTAGGTCATACCGAAGGTGGCGTAGTTTTAAGTTTTCTAAGCCCAGAATTTCAAGTCTGGTGGCATAAGGTATTTTGTTGCGAGTGGAGGAGTGGAGGACTCTTCTTGTGAAATATTTCTGGACATGTTCAATTGTATTAATGTCCAATAAGTAGTGCGGATTCAAGACAGATGAGTTGTATTCGAGAATTGGTCTAGCAAATGTTTTGTATGCTTTTGTTAGTAGTGTGATATTACCGGAGAAGAAGCTACACAAGATTAGGTTTACAACTCTTAATGCCTTTTTGGCGATGTTGTTATAGTGGGCTTTGGCACTTAAATCATTAGATATGAGTACTCCAAGGTCCTTGACAGAATGAGGGTCATCTACACGGTCATGTCCACTCAGCTTGTATTTTATGTTCTGGTTCTTTTTGCCAATGTGTAAGATAGAGCATTTGTTGGTTGAGATTTGGAGTTGCCAATTGTTTGACCATTCCGACACAAAGTCAAGGTCTTTTTGAAGGGTAGCAGTTGCTTATAGTAATGAAATAAAATAATAAACTAAAATAATGAAATAATAAGTAGTTGCTTGTTAAAATGAAAGACAATTTTTCCACAGACGGGGGGAGGGAGCGCACAATCTAAAACCCCTCACATGTGGAGTTTACAGTAGAATTCACACTTCTATGAGAATCTAATGCCTGAATATCTGAGGTGGAGCTGAGGTGGTGATGCTTACCCTAGGAAGTGGCTGCAAATACCCAAATGGAGCTTTGCTCACTCGCCCGCCATTCACTTCCAGCTGTGTGATTCAGTTCCTAACAGACGACAGACTGCTACCAGTCTGGGGCCTCGGGGTTGGGGACCCCTACCTAATTATCAGGCAAAATGACCCTTTCAGGAAGTCAACAGAGCTAAGGAAATTTATTACGAAGGAGGTGGAGCTTTGAAATCATCAAATGATGGAGGATGGAACAGGTAGTTTTTTTTTCAGGTTGCCATTTTGTTAGGGCTGACTTTGGGCTGGGCTGTGACCTTGTAGGAAGTTTCTGTTCTTTGATTTGATGGATTTGCAGGGGGTTGTTTGGGCAGGAAGGGTCAATTTGGGTTTGATGGATTAGGCAAAGAGAAGAGCTGAGTTTAATCCTGGTCATGTCCAACGGGGGAAAGGGTGTGACTGCCATTTTGTTAGGTTTATTTTCTGTTCGATATCTTCTTGGTGATGTCGAAGATAGTGCTGAGTCCTATTTACATGCTAAGGGATTGCTGCTTTATATCAGCCAATGTGTAATCAAGAGCTGCGATTTTCCTAATCCTCTGCCTTGGGTACAAGCAGAGAAATACCAACAACCCTGTGTCAGAAGTCACAGCTGTGTTTCCCACTTCTTCACCACTGATTACTATTTGTCAGATCATGTTGCCATAGCCAAAACGAGAGCCATGTGAGCAGATGGCATATTTTTCTTTCAGTGTATACCCAAGGCATTTGCAGAAATATTGTAGTTGCTAAGTTACTGCAGGGCAGTTCTGCTACAGCTTTTAAAATACCTGGAAATAGTGTCAACAGCGAACTTTCAGGGGATAAACAGGCAAAAGAACTGAGATTTCAAATTCAGACAAGACATATTTGGAGCAAAGGAGAGGGGAGAGAAATCAGTTTTCCTGCAGTAGCTTTTCTGCATCATAATATTATTTTATTTGGGCCACTGGCTGCCTATTAGCAAAACAACATTCACACTTTTGTCAGTTCTATGGAAATATGCATATCTTAAGCTCTGTCATTTGAGGTCATTCATTTATTAATTTGTATAGAATATCACAGGTGTTAAAACTGGAGTTCTCATTTTGTATATTATCACCATCATCTGAGAGTCTCCAAGGCACAGAATTCAAGAATAAAAGTAAGGTAGTCTTTGACTTACAATCAGAGGTGGGATTCAGCCGGTTCGGATCAAATCGGTAGTGGTGACCTGCGGGTGGGCCACTCACCTGCCCAGGCGCAATTCCGTCCTATATCGCTCTGTTTTTCACGCCACACGAATGTATGCATGGAATGCACAAGTGAAGTGCTGTGTTGCATGACGTTGCATGACATGCATGCATGGATAGTGTGTGTGTGAGCAAAGTGAGCATGCACACATGCACACTCACATTTCCAGTGCTGGCCAAACCAGTTGTTACAGTATGTGAAGCCCACCTCTGCTTACAATCACAATTGGGACCAGAATTTCCATTGCTAAGGAAGACAATTTTTAAATATTCACACCCAGTTTTACAACTTTTGCCACCGTTGTAAATACATTCTGGTTGCCAAGCATCCAAATTGTTATCATGGGAACATGGGGATGTTGCCAGAGTCATAAGTGCAAGGATTGGTTGTAAATCACATTTTTTTCAGTGCCTTAACCCTAACCCTAACCCTAACTTTGAAAGATTGCTAAATGAATGGTTGTAAGTCAAGGAATGCTGAATCTCTTCATTGGGAATATGGGCACTTGCTCCTTTTTGTCCACCAAATGTTTTTGCCTGTAAGTGAGTTTTGAAATCACAACAAGGGCATCTCTGAATGCGTTCTGTGTGACATACCTGCAATCATCATGTAACAGAGTTATTGTTTAATGAAAGTTTTCAGAACTTTCAAATTCAAATGTGCAGATTTATCTGCTGGTAGACAAAACCTTTTGGAACAAGAGATTTTTCTTGCTCTAAGGAACAAGACTCCACAGTGTTACTTAGAGGTGAATTTATCTTTAAAAAAGATTCTTATTACATGAGTCTCCTAGGGACTTTGGTTTTGCAAAGGAATTATTCTCTATGCTGACTCATAACAGTAATGCACAGGTGGGCCTTCTTTGTGGTGATACCTGCCCTGTGGAATGACTTCCTTTCTATGGTACACAGGTCCAGGGGTGAAATCCAGCAGGTTCTGACAGGTTCTGGAGAACCGGTGGTGGAAATTTTGAGCAGTTCAGCAAACCGGCAAATACCACCTCTGGCTGGCCCCAGAGTGGGGTGAGAATGGGGATTTTGCAATATCCTTCCCCTGCCATGCCCACCAAGCCACGCCCACCAAGCCACGCCACACCCACCAAGCCACACCCACAAAACCGATAGTAAAGAGAATTGAATTTCACCACTGCACAGGTGCCTAACACGGTTAAAGCTACTTTTAAAACTGATCTTTTAATGACGACCTTTCCCTGAAATCAGTTGTTCTTGAGATAGTTTTTTGATGGGCTGTTTTACACAGACTTTATTCTAAAAGTGTTTATGAAACCACTTTGAGGTATAATGACTTGTATTATTAAGAGCAGAAGATGCACCAGAAGCATCAAACAACACCTTTTTTTTAAACCTCAACGGAATAATCTCCCAGTACATCCACTCCTTCACAAAACAGACTATGGTAAGAAGTCTCTTCAAAGCCAGCACATTGTCTTTCTCTTTTGCTAAATGTGCTCAGAGCAGTGGTGGGTTGCCCCCGGTTCGGACCGGTTCTATAGAGAGAATCGCTCCGCCCACCGACCCCGACGTCATCAGGAAGCTTCTGCGCATGAGCGGCCTCATTGCGAACCGGTAGTAAAGGTAAGTAGAACCCACCCCTGGCTCAGAGTAACACCTGTCTTAACAACATGGGAATTACCTACTTGTCTGGATAGGCCTAACCCACCTACCAGCATTTCTTCTCGCCCAGAGGCGCACCCAATGCATCTAGGAAGCCCACAAATAGGACATCAAAGCATCTTTCTCTCATTCTTGCTAGAAGTACTCCAATATGTAACGAGTAAGGTTCTACATTTAGGCAAGAAAAACAAAATGCACAGGTACCGTATATGTGGTACCTTGCTCAATAGTAGTAACTGGGAGAGGGAACTTGGAGTCCTAGTGGACAACTATTTAAATATGAGCCAGCAGTGTGCAGCAGATGCCAAAAAAGCCAACACAGTTCTAGGCTGCATAAACAGAGGGATAGAATCAAGATCACGTGAAGTGTTAATACCACTTTATAATGCCTTGGTAAGGCCAGACTTAGAATACTGCATTCAGTTTTGGTCGCCACGATGTAAAAAAGATGTTGAGACTCTAGAAAGAGTGCAGAGTGCAGAGAAGAGCAAAAAATATGATTAGGGGACTGGAGCAGGGGTGGGTTCTACTTACCTTTACTACCGGTTCGGAACGGAATTGCGTGCGCGCACCTTGCTTCTGCGCACGCGCAGATCGTTGATGACAACATCCGGGGCAGTGGGAAGGGCCTCCCGCCGGTTTTACTACCAGTTCTTGTGAACCGGTCCGAACCAGGGGCAACCCACCATTGGACTGGAGGCTAAAAACATATGAAGAACGGCTGAAGGAACTGGGTCTGTCTAGTTTGATGAAAAGGACTGGGGTGACATGATAGCAGTGTTCCGATATCTCAGAAGCAATCTAGAACTAAAGAGAAATTTCCTGACAGAACAACTAATTAGTGGAACAACTTGCCTCCAAAAGTTGTGAATGTTCCAACACTGGAAGTTTTTAAGAAGATATTGGATAACCATTTGTCTGAAGTGGTGTAGAATTTCCTACCTGGGCAGGGAGTTGGACTAGAAGACCTCCAAGGTCCCTTCCAACTCTGTTATTCTGAGTTGGGAAGAAGAGAATGCTCTCTTCTTCCCAACTCTATCCTCCTGGGTTCAGCCTCTAATCTCTCAGCTCTCAGGTTCTCCAAACACAGGATCTCTGGGGTGTGTATCAGTAGTGTAACATTATCAGTACTCAGTCAATAATACTGAAATAGGTATACTAGGCATTCCAATCATAGCAATTTTGGGGGGCTTGTTTGTCTAAGTATAACTACCATACATTGTGTTCACATCGGTACAGGCTTCCTAATTCTTGCCTATAATATAATTGACTCCACATGAGGGAATAGTTGAGCTTGGATTCCAACAAATATGCCAAACTTTCCAAACTTTTCTAACATAGCCAAATGGCTATTAATGTGACATCTTTTCAGGGTGAAGACAGCAGTAGATATTTATAGCATGAATCAGGCATCCGTTTCAGTTCATAATCAGACATTAGGTTCTCCATTTCCAAAAGACAACTACAGGTCCATATATATATATATATTTTTTTTGTGTAGTTCTTCCATATTGCCATTCCTTTTCAAGTAGATAACTTTAAGGCATGTGATCATCAGATTCCAAGAAGACTCCGGACTGTTGATATATTTTATTTTCCAACCTCTTAACATGACCTACAATGACAATATATTGGCCTGAATAAAGAAATAGATGATGGCAGGATGCAATTTCCCTGTAACATCATTTTTCTGATTTTTACATGTAGTGCTAGAATGAGAAATGGTTAAATAACTTTCTTTCATGCAAGAGCACTTTCTTACAAAAGTTAAGCTTTTAACTTTAATGTTGCTCTCTCCAAGCATTCTTTCCACTGTATTAAGCTGTCTGCTGTTGGTCAAATGTCTTGCAGATCTCTCTGGAATAATCAGCTGCCACCACTCTTAAGCTGTAGAGCAGTAGGCTTTTTCTGGTCAAATGTTTCAAACCAGCACATGGTGTGAGAGATATTAAACTTTGAGCATACCTAGAGTAGGATACCAATGGCTGAACATATTCAATACCTTTTTATTTAAGGAACATCTCAGCAGCTATATCCAAGTATTAAGTGAAATAACAATATCGGATTACAGCCTATTATGCAACTATTCTGTGCCCTAATCTCTTTCTGCTACTGTGTCCTTCCATATTTCCTATGCCCAACCCTACTTTCTGATTTCTGTCATCATTTATCCTTTCTCTCTTTCCTTATCTCATGCATTGTGAAGAACACTACAGCCCATAAGGTCTCAGCTTCCTTCGTATATGCTAATTCCAAACATCAATAATATGCTAATACAATATTCCCTGAAAATATACACACTAATAATGAATTAATTCTAAATATGGATGGAAGAATGCATGCAAGAGATTCAAGAATCATTTTTATTTCAGGGTTTTACATCTTTATTTGGAAGTAATTCCCATTACATTAAGTATGTTTAGTAATTGTTGATGAATCTCCTAGTGTTATTTGATCAAAAAAAAATATTTGAATTAAAATGTACAACTAAAAAGTGTGTATTATTTATCATACAATCAAGTGTTATCACATCAGCTGTTCTAGCTTCTGAAGATTTTGGAAACTGTATTTTCATGAAATAATGATAATTTGTTAGTTATTCCATAGCATACTCATCATAGAATTAAAATTCCTATGGTTCTCTAGTAGAGAGAAGTAGATATAGTGTATACCAAATTTTAATGAAAATTATCAGTACTTTTGATCAGTGATGTCATCAAACTAAACAAACCCACGTGATGATTACATCACCAGATCATGTCCCTAAACGGAAGTGAAGTGCTCAGCACCCACCCTCTGGATATGACATACATACCCCTCCTCCCCGGATGTGATGTGCATAATCCACCTCACGTGGTGCAGGACTCACAAGGTCATAATCCTAGCCGGATATTAACCTAAGCCCATCAAGATAAGCATGAGTAACCCTAACAGATAAGGTGTAGTCAGGGGTGAAACCTAAAAATTTTCGCTACTGGTTCTGTGGGTATGGCCTAATTAGTGGGCAGGGCTTAGTGGTCAGCTGACTGGGTAGGCATGGCTTGTTGGTCAGGTGGGCGTGGCCAAGTCGATGTCACTTCTTTGCCCTTTTTTAACCTACAAAACACAACAGAACACAACTGGCTCACCCACAATGTAAAAGCAGCTGTGCTAGACCCAAAATGGCCCCTGCAACAAGCAGGAACCTTACACAGGCACAAAAAGTCCAAAAAAACAACTTTCACACTTTACACACACAAAATTTCACATACAGCTTTGTGAGATTTTGTGTGTTTGTGTAGTTAGAATGTAGCACAAAGCTGCACAAATATTATTTTATTTTATTTTATTTTTATATAAAAGCAGGTAAATTTAAAACTTCCTAAACTTTGAATGGCGAGGTCTAAAAAAAGAACAACTAAAAAAACCCCCAATTAACTATTTTTTTTAAAGCTCCCAAAGGGGGAAAAAAACTTACCCAATTGAAGGGACAAGGCAGGCAGGCAAATAGAGCTGCTCACCGATGAGCTTGATTGCAGGCAGGGAGATTCAGTTGCTTGCTGATGCAATGGATTGCAGGCATTACAGCAAGTGAAGCAATGCAGACGTTGCAACCAGCGGCTCAGGATTCAGTCCAAAGAGCGAAGGTAAACAAGCTGGAGGCTGGGAGAGGAAGGGATTTTTGCTACCGGTTCTCTGAACTGCCCACTGCCATTACTACCTACTTGCCTGAGCCAGTGCGAACCGGGAGCATTTCACCCCTGGGTGTAGTGCAATGTCATAGCCCTATTTTTAGATAAGGCGTGGTGAAAGAAAGAAAGAAAGATGGGGCAGTGGATAATGTACAGAGGCAATGTAGTCAGTAAAGCAGTGTTTCACAAACTTAGTCATTTGAAGATGTGTGGACTTCAACACCCAGAATTCCCTAGCAAGCTAGGCTTATTGGGGAATTCTGGAACTTGAAGTCCACACATTTTCAAGTGGCTAAGGATGAAAAATACTGCAATAATCTGTCCCTGAAATTCCACTCTACAATGCCAGTCATGATTGCTACATGATCAGCTCATGTTTGTGTTGGCAACTTCTGTGGAGAACATTTACAACGGTTCAGTGTATAGTACTGTGGTTTCTTTTTCCATATATCCAGCTTTAATTTTGCTTTTTATTCAAGAATATAAGCATATAAATTTAAGAATATAAATTTGACCATGAAAAAAATTGAAAGCTAATTTTTCTATAGAGTTGTCATTGTCAACTCCCAGTTCTCCTTGTTTACTTACAGTAAAATAAGTTTTGAAATAAACCAAAATTGGGGGGTGTGGGGAAGTGGAGCAGAACAAGTGCAAATTACCAGGGCATGATAAAAGGGGCAAAAAAAAAATAATAAACTATGTTTAACAATGCTCCTGAGTTAATCTTTTGTTCCAGTTCACCAAAGCAAGAATTGTAACTTGAGATTAACAAAGCAATAAATGTTGGGGTCACAGATAAGAGTTGTATGCCTCTGTTCTGTTAATGTCAATTTAACACAAGCAGAATCTTCAGTGAAGATCAAGCAGCTCTGTTAAACATCTGAAACATCATTAATCCTGCTCAACAGGTGTTGTTGCATGAAAGTCTAGCTAAGACTTAAATATTTGTCCTGGTTTATGACTCCAGGCTAATCATGAGCACTCGCAGGATCTTTGGTTCAATCCATTTAAGAACTAGAGATGAGTGAAATATGGCAACAAGCAATGACTCTAAGTGTTTTGATTTTCGTGTTGAATTTCATTGTAAACCACCTTGACGTTTTTAAAAGATGTGGAGAAATAAATATTTTAATAAACGCAAGTCAACAAGTATAAGCTTGTTAAGACTATCAGCCTTAGCTGGCAATCCAGAAATAATTGAGTTTCTGGGGTTTTAAATGCTGAGCTAAACAAAATCATGCCAACCCAGCCATTGAAACTGTTTCTGTTGCACACATATTAACAAAGTATTAGCCAGGCAATCTCTGAGTATAAAAAAGGCAATACAACACCTTGTACTACCTTTAGACCAGAGAAAACTTCCTGTTCTTGTTTAAAGCCTTGGTGGAGCAACGGACTAAAGTGCTGTTAAGTAGCACTTAGCTGCCAGCTGCCTGCAATTACTGCGAGTTCAAATCTCACCAGGCTCAAGGTTGACTCAGCCTTCCATCCTTTCGAGGTAGGTAAAATGAGGACCCGGATTGTGGGGGCAATAAGCTGACTTTGTATAAAAAAGAACACCGCCAGGGCGGCATATAAATTGAACCAATAAATAAATAAATAAATAAATATTTCATATTCAGTTTCTGCTATAAAACATCATTTTATAATAATTTACCTTCAATAGCTAACATTGTTACTTCACAAGTAGTCCTCAATTTACAACTACAATTTGGCCTGGAATTTCCATCATAGGTCGGTGCAGTCATAAAGCAAGCCATCCCAGGACTGTGCCTGATTTTATGACCATTTTTAGTCGCAAAGGTGCTTTTTTTCAGAAGGCAACTGGACTTTCTCGTTTTTTCTTTGAAGACGTTTCTGTTTTCATCCAAGTAGCTTCTTCAGTTCGGACTGGAAGGTGGGGATGCTCCAATTCCTAAATGCTCCAATTCCTATCAATCAAGACAAGGAGCCTTGGTGGTGCACCAGACTAAAGTGCAGTTAAGTAGCACTTAGCTGCCAGCTGCCTGCAATTACTGCGAGTTCAAATCTCACCAGGCTCAAGGTTGACTCAGCCTTCTATCCTTTCGAGGTAGGTAAAATGAGGACCCAGATTGTGGGGGCAATAAGCTGACTTTGTATAAAATAGAACACCGCTTAGGAGGGGCCGAAAGCCCTACTAAGCAGGTATATACAAAAGTATGAATGCTATTGCTTAACGCATTGTAAGCTGCCCTGAGTCTTCAGAGAAGGGCGGCATATAAATCAAACCAATAAATAAATAAATAATAAAGAGAGGTAACTGAGTGGGGCAAAGTTTCAGGAAAGAGAGGAGTTTTGGGGTGGGCTTCAATTTGATGACTCCCCCATCCCAAGCACAAATGAAATCAGTAGAAACTCCTGAAAAGCAGCCAATATCATATTCCCGAGTCACTTAAATCATTCCTAATATGATATTCCCAAACTTCTAATAAAAGAATGAAAGAATGAAAAACCAACAAGGCAATGCTATCGTTGCTAGCTAAAATGTTTGATAGAGAGCCATTTGGTGTAGTGGTTAAAGGGACAGGCTATAAAGGGGAAACCAGGAGTTCTAGTCGCCTTAAGCAGAAAGCCAGCTGATGGGCCAGTCACTTCATCTCAGCCCTAGAAAGAAGGCGACAATGGCAAACCACTTCTGAAATCTTGACAAGAAAACTACAAGGGCTCATCCAAACAGTTGATGGGGGATTCAAGGGACAGTCTTAGAGAGGTGACAGGTGAGAACCTGTTCTCTACCAGAACCATAGCTCAGGGTAGACTGACTGTCTCTGTGACTGTCTCAGTTAAATATTAAATATAATACTGTTTCTTTCTTTTTTTTTAAATGAGAGCACTAGTGCAGTGCTATCCCTCTATGGTTGCCATCTGAGAGAGATGTGGAAAACTTGTTTGTCCTACAAAGATGTTCCTTTCATTGTTTGACAGCTGCTAGCCCTCTGCAGGCTCTTTATTTGGACTCCAATATTATCGTTTCTTATTTCCTGTTGAGTAATGGCAAGGCTGCCCAGTGTCAGGCAATGCCATTTTGTACATTTGAAGCTAAAACTAATGGATAATGCAAAGGGGCTACACATCTACTTAATGGCAACATCTATAAAAACAGCTTTGGATCCTTTCTCATGTTACCCTCACAGATGAAACTTCTGAAGCTCCTATCATCTTGTGTAATCTCAGAAGCTCGAGGCGACACAGGAAGTGCCTACATTGCGATCCTTCCCCTGATTATTCACACCCCAGCACCATGCAATTTCCAAAACATTCAGTAGAAAGATCCTTAGGAAGGATTTTTTTATTATTATCAGCTCTTCCCCTATAGTTTCCAATGTTTTAGAAGTATTGCAAGACAGGAACTACGATGTGCATGTCACAAACGTGGAAATGTGTTACCGCAGGCCACGAATTAAAAAGATAGACCAAACTTTACCATCAGAATCAGAAGACAGATGCCAGAGAAGGCGACATGTTCGCATGATCTGTAGTTGCATAATTCATATATAGCTCACAGCCATATGGGAGTCACATCAGGGAAGATAGGTCCAACCCGGGACTTTTGCAGGGCTATCTTTAGACAGGCATTTTAATTAATTATTTTTCGTGTCAATATCTGAAACTTAAAACAGGAGTAAGGGAGATTACTTACAGAACTGTTTAAGTAATACCCCCATCTCCTCCCTCCTGCAGAACGCGTGGAATTTTGTTCTCTTAAATGGTTGCCAATCCTGGTATGTGGCAAGACGCCTAGAATGGCCTATTCTTAGCTGAAGAAAACATAAAGTCGGTCAAGTTACAGAAGTTCCTGCAAACATCGAACCTCCACAGAAAACCATCTTAATTTGTTTTAAGACTTCAACAACCCTTGTCCTTTCCTTTCGTACCAAAGTTTTGACCTTTGATAAGATGAAAACTTGAACTTTTTTTTTTTAATTTGATTTATATGCCGTCCTTCTCCGGAGACTCAGGGCGGCTTACAATGCGTTAAGCAATAGCCTTCCTACTTTTGTATATTTATACAAAGTCTGCTTATTGCCCCCACAATCTGGGTCCTCATTTTACCTACCTTAGAAAGGATGGAAGGCTGAGTCAACCTTGAGCCTGGTGAGATTAGAACTTGCCGTAATTGCAGGCAGCTGAATGTTAATCGCAGTGCCTTAATCTACTGCCTCTAACTTGTTGATACATAACATCGTGCTTGCCTTTGTGAGAACTATGGGCACCAGAAGAACAATGTATTAAAGAGCAGGCATGAGGAGAAAAGTGGCATAAAAAGACCATACCGCTATCATCTTACCCTCTTATCTATTCTCAGTTCTTCTCCCCATCATTCCATAGTGCAAAATTTATGAAGTTCTTGTTGTTGTTACTATCCTGATCCTGGATGTGTATATGGATGCATATAAGCACCCACCTGAAAAGTAGAGATACTTTTTAATTTACAGAGATACTAAAGTCATATTTTTCATTTCTCCATTAATTAGCTTTAGCATCAAGACATTTTTGCAACTGCATAGACTGGCACAATATATCTGAAATGAGACTTGAGATGTCAATGTTTGATGGTATTCTGGACCAAGGCTATTAAAAAGTTTGATTTTATTTATAACTAGCTGTACCGGCCACGCATTGCTGTGGCCCAGTCTTGTGGGTATACAATATTTTTCGACCGAATGCCAATAATTTCCCTCTGTAGCTCAGATCGCGCCTACTTTGCCTCCGTCCCAGTTTGCCGCAGGTGTAAAAAGCTGGTTTCCCGGCTTGCCAGTATAACCGCTTTCACCTTTGCAGCTCTCCGCACCACAGGCAGCATCAGGGTCCCTGCCAAAGGTACGGCATACTCCGTTAGTCGGGAGGACGCTTTGTGGCGGTTGACATTTCCCGCCATTTTGCTTGTGGGTTTGGCAACGGCGCTAAGGGGGAAAGACCCGGCTCGTGCCTGCCATTGTGGTGCTGCAATGTTAAAGTCCAAAAAAATAGTATAACGTGTGTTGCTTTTATGTTCAACAGATGGTGCTGTTTTTCAAAAAAGCATGTTTTTACCTGTCACAGGTGTGACGTCTATATAATATAGGTATATAAAAACACACATGTATTCGAATGCAACGTTGTGTCAAAATTTCATAGCAATCGGTGAAGAACTTTCGGAGATTTACGATTTTGAACAAATGATCATTTACATTTTTATTTGTATAGATTAAGCACAAATTTTATTTAAAAACAAACAAACAAACTCTAGAATGCCGAGCCAAAAGAAATCTCTTATGCCCATTTCTAAAATGTAAGAAAGGAACGAATTGATCTCAGGATCAGTAATAGGCATTCTAGCTTCTGTAATGGCAAAGGCAAAATTAGAAGTTGATGTTAAGAGAATCCCAGAAAGAAGATGTAAAAATCCCACTGAAGATCTAAGAATGTAGGACTGATTATAGTGATGTAGGCTGTGTACAGTATGTCATACTGAATGCTTGATTACTTCAGTATGTGATTATCTGTTGGAAGAATTACTCACTATCAATACTTCAGATTCTGGGCCCACTTTAGTTTCTGAATAATCTTCAATGGTGACATTTTGTATCTTCTAATTTGGTACTTCTGATCTTTCTTCTGCTTAAGATATTGATGTCGAGACTCTAAAAAGAGTGCAGAGAAGAGCGACAAAGATGATTAGGGGACTGGAGGCTAAAACATATGAAGAACGGTTGCAGGAACTGGGTATGTCTAGTTTAATGAAAAGAAGGACTAGGGGAATCATGATAGCAGTGTTCCAATATCTCAGGTGTTGCCAAAAGAAGAGGGAGTCAAACTATTCTTCAAAGCACCTGAGGGCAGGACAAGAAGCAACGGGTGGAAACTAATCAAGGAGAGAAGCAACTTAGAACTAAGGAGAAATTTCCTGACAGTTAGAACAATTAATCAATGGAACAACTTTCCTCCAGAAGTTGTGAATGCTCCAACACTGGAAGTTTTTAAGAAGAGGTTGGATGACCATTTGTCTGAAGTGGTGGTAGGGTTTCCTGCCTAAGCATGAGGTTGGACTAGAAGACCTCCAAGGTCCCTTCCAACTCTGTTATTCTATTCTATTCTATTCTATTCTATTCTATTCTATTCTATTCTATTCTATTCTATTCTATTCTATTCTATTCTATGAAAAGAAATGTTTTGTTTTGTTTTTTTGCTGTCTAATCCACTAAAACTTCCTTGGATTTCAAAAGAGAGAAAAATAATCATCTAGCTCTGGTATTAATGATAAGAAATATAAATTTCTTAAATGAAATGTTACACCCTAGTGATTCATAAGACAAGAACCAATCAGTGGGAGCTTTACAGAGGGCAATCCTAATCTGAAACAAAGAGGAATTTCCTGATGAGAGCCTGCCTTCTGAAGTCATGGGTGCTCCATCATTGAGGATTTTTAGGAAAAGATTGGACAGCCATTTGTCCAGGTAGTAATCAGGATTACTACACGGGACGGGGAGTTGGACTAGGAGGCCTCCAAGATTCCTTCACTCCTATAATTCTGGAATACATTGTTTTAATGGCTATCATCAACAGTAAGATACTGAGAGTGGTGCAGTGGCCTAGAGGTCGGGCTCTCACCTCACAATCATGTGAGTTTGATCTTAGATAGAGGCAGATATTTGTCTCTCTGGGCACAATGAGAATATACCTGCTGAACAAATCTCCGCATTGGCGTCAGGAAAGGCATCCAGCCAATAAAAACTCTACTAGCTCTATTCAGTTGCCCAGACTCTACCCTGCAAGGGATTATGTGGTCATTAAACGGAGATGATGATCAACAGTAAGATATTGGAAGCAGAGTTTTGATTATAGAACAATCTGTAACAGAGACAGGAAAACACCATGGTGAATATACTGCCCTGCTAGCAGAAGAACCTTCTACTTCTTTTACTTGTCCCTGCCCCACATCCTTTCAAGTTAGGCCAGGACAAGAAACAAATAGAATAGAATTCTTTATTGGCCAAGTGTGATTGGCCACACAAAGAATTTGTCTTGGTGCATATGCTCTCAGTGTACATAAAAGAAAAGATACATTCATCAAGAATCATAAGGTACAACACTTAATGATAGTCAAAGGGTACAAATAAGCAATCAAATCATGCTAAGAAACAATCAATATGCCACAATATACCAAAATAACACATAAACTACAACAACTCGCTTATTATAGGATATAATAATGCAAACTTGACAGAGTCTTTCTATTCCTGCTATAGAAGCAAAGTGGGGCATTTCAGGGATTGTTCTCACCCCCTCCCGGGCTAAGTTGCTATGTACATAACAATCATTGAATTTCTTCTTCAATGTCATCTCCGTACTCCTCTACTGCTCCCATTTGGAGCCATTTGGTGGCTCTCGTGGCTAAGTGGATGTTCTAATTTGTTAAGAATAACATAAATTTGTTGGTGAACATATAATATATGCTTGGAAATTAGGACAACATGGGGAATTCTGATATATACCAGAGCTTCTCAATCTCAGAAATTGAGGAATTCTGGGAGTCCACACATCTTAAAGTTGCTGAGACTAAGGAACACTAATTTAATTTTTTGGAGGAATAATTCAAGCAATATGACACAAAATTAGTTTGTATAAGATAATGTTTGCTTCATAAAGTTACCAAGGATTGAACTGTGGAGTTAAGTAGCCTATTAAAAGATCCATTCCTTCAAAAAATAAACTGACAGCAAAAAAAGAGTGCAATAACATAGCTGGTGGATGTTCAGATAGCATCAAATTTAGTCATAATTGTAGCACTATTATTTTACTTCAGGAGTTTGTCAAGGTTCATGTCAAACATCCATCCCAGAGAGTGTCACATTCAATTAAACTTAATGCAACAGTATTTTTGCTAAAGATGGCTATAATCATCATAATGGCTTCAGCTCTGTGTGGTTCAATAACAGAACTGTAAACTATTATAAATTATAGTGTAAAATACAGCTCTTTTTCATTAACTGACCATAAATTGCTAAGGCATCTTTGAAACATATATTTTGAGTGACAGACTCCTCCAATATTTGTTGGGAAGCTTAGATTCCAAGATACAAACAATTTCATGTCAAGGGTAAGTGAACAGACATGAAATTGCTGTTTATAGAAGATGGAAATTTATAATGCCTCATTTTAATAGCTTTCTGAAGTTCTTCAGGTTGCATTTATCTTCATATAAACACAAAAAAAATTCTGGCAAGACAGAATTGTTGCTGATTCCAAGGGCTAAGAACTGAATTAAATGCAATAGCATTTAGATTTATATACTACCCCATGGCACTTTACAGCACTCTCTGGATGGTTTACAATATAAGCATTATTTGTATATTGCCCCAAAACAGTCCTCATTTTACGGACCTTGGAAGGATGGAAGGCTGAATCAACTTTGAGCCACATCAGGATCAAACTCCAGGCTGGGGGCAGAATTTGCCTGCAATACTGCATTCTAACCACTGCACCACCAGTGCTCCTTTAAGGAGCAACTTCACAGTGTGAACAACCTGTTTGATCCCGCATTGATGTTGGACAGTCATATATCAGAGGCACACTGTAGTGCAGGGCCGCAAACTAGCAGCCCATGGGCCGGATGCGTCATGTGCTGCCCCCCCCAGTTTAGCAAAGGGGGGGAAGTCCCAATATGTCATGTGATGCCGCTATAATGACGCGAGTTTGACATCCCTGTTGTAGTGGAGTGCAGTCTTGATTCCTAGTAGGGAGAGACTGCTTTCCAGAGGACAAAGAGACAGCAAAGCTTAGATAGTTTGGTCAGGAGAAAGAGAGTTAAAAAGGCTTCTCCCTGACAATCCTCAGAATATAACTATAGTGTTAGACGCAGATTAGTTAAGATCAGGGGTGAAATGCTACCAGTTCAGACTGTTTCGGGTGAACCGGTAGTAAAAAACCGCTACCGGTTCGGGCAAACCAGTATTTCCAACGATCAGTTGGGCGACGATCAGCTGTGACACGCAATTTATATTAGCTAGAATCATCAGATTTCCTGCTTTCTAGCTACTCTACTCAGCGGATTCCCACCCTCTCATGATTCTACTTACCTTTGCAGACTCGGGAGGCTTCAAAATGTTCTTTTTTTAGCACTGTATGGGCATGCCTCAGGCGAAGCATGCGCTCGGTAGCAGATTCACAGAACTGGTAGCAGACTTCAGAGGATTTCACCCCTGGTTAAGATGGTGACACAATCATGTGAATGAAGTTCCATTTTATTGTGTAGAGTACCTTTACTTATAGCCCTCTGAAAACATGGTTGAATATATGACATATACTGCCAGGAATAACTACTGTCTGAGGTAGTTATGAAAAGGAATTAACTCATTAAAGGAGAATGCTTTTATTAAGGTTTCATATGATAATTTCCAAGCTCAGAGACAAGAGCATCAGAGATAAAGAAAAAAGAACATCTGTACCCTATTTGAACCTTCACTGAAAACCAGTGTGTGGAATGATTAATGCAGCTGCAGCATGCTGACTGAGGAATTCTGGGATTTGAAGTCCATACATCTTTCAGTTGCCAAGTTTGAGAAACATCAAATTAAGGATTCAGATTATGACTGAGATCATCTAGGCTCCTGAAGTCCATCCTTAGCCATGGAAGCTTGGTTGATATAGGAATTCATGAAATGATATACTAGCTATGCACATCGACTTGTGCTTCGGTAGGAAAAGTAGAATATTTGCTTAATAAATGTATCTTCTACTTGACCTTGACCCAAAGACCAGAAAGTAATCAAATAAATTCCATAAGCAGTTTTTGGAAATAAAATATTGTACTTGATGTGAGTTCGATTTGGTCCAACAAGATTCTTCTTCAGTCAATCCTAAAAAAAAATTAGGATAGATCAGGTGGATCAGAAGACAATCTGAATCCAGCATTTTGTTTTCAACAGATGCTGACGAATGGAATATTGAGACATAGTCTCTCTTTCATGGGTCCTCTAAAACTAGTAATTAGGACAGGGGCTGTCAAACTCTTGGGCCAGTGGTGGGATTTAAATTTTTTTACTGCCAGTTCTGTGGGTGTGGCTTGGTGGGCATGGCAGGGGAAGGATACTGTAAAATCTCCATTCCCACCCCACTCCAGGGGAAGGATACTGCAAAATCCCCATTTCCTCCCGATCAGCTGGAACTCAGGAGACAGAGAATAGATGGGGGCAGGGCCAGTCAGAGGTGGTATTTACCTTTTTTAAAAAAAATTTGATTTATATGCCGCCCTTCTCCGGAGACTCAGGGCGGCTTACAATGCGCTAAGCAATAGCCTTCATACTTTTGTATATTTATACAAAGTCAGCTTATTGCCCCCACAAACTGGGTCCTCAATTTACCTACCTTAGAAAGGATGGAAGGCTGAGTCAACCTTGAGCCTGGTGAGATTCGAACCTGCAATAGTTGCTGGCAGCTGGTGTTAATAACAGGGTGCTTTAGACCACTGTACTACCAAGGCTCTCCAAAGTACTCAAACTTTCCGCTACCAATTCTCCAGAACTGATCAGAACCTGCTGAATGCCACCTCTGCCGCGGGCTGGATGTGTCACGTGCTGGCCACGCCCATGCCCAGTTTAGCAAAGGGGGGGGGGAAGTCCCAATACATCACGTGACAACACCTTGATGCAGTGAGTTTGACATCCCTGATTTAGAAGAACACTGCATTCCAATGCAATGATAATATTGTGTCTCAAAACAAACAGCTGATGGTAATCATTTTTCTCCTCCTTTCCTACTGATTATTACAATAGAATTTGCCTTTTTCACATATAGGTCAACAGCCTTACGGAATCAACTATGGCCACCAAGATCATTTTCCTAGTGAGCTATCGGGAATTTAAGCCTTCATCAGTCTATAGAAGTTGGGCCCAGGAGTGTTGTGAATCACACTTAAAATTAAATAGCTTCAGCATGTTATATAAATGTGGCCAATGGTATTAACCATCCTGATTAAATGAGTTGTGCAAACAAGACTGCTGGCTTATATTTACGTTTTAAGCAAAAATCTCTTTTTTCTTTCAAAATTCTGCAGTCTTTCCTACTCCAGAGAACCCCATTCTTCCGATGTCTGCATTGGTAATAGAAAAAAAAGTTATTTGGATGCCATCTAGTGGCTTAAGATGCAAATATAAAATATTTAGGACCTATCCAAAGAGTGCCTTTTCTTCCAATCCCATCACATTTGAAAGAGCCCAAACAAATACTGATGTTTGCTTGGCTCCTTTGGGACTACACTTAAACCTGTCCACACAACACTGAACTGCAAAGTAGACAAACACATTTTGCACAGCCATGTTTTTAAAGTTGTCCACTTGTATTATTAGTCCACTGTTTGGCTACCTGGGGAAATTCTGGGAGTTGAAACATATTTTAAAATTATGCAAGTTGCAGTTCACCAAAATGAACGCCTTTAAAAAAAATTTTTTAGAAAAGTTGCTGTCAAGACTTCTGGTTTTCTTTTCTTTTTTTAACTTACCAGACTAACCCTAGAATTTCAATAAATTGAGAGTCCAAACTTGCTTCAAGCAGATAGTGGAGCCACACTGACCTGGATGGACCTCAGAAGTTACTGTATTTTTCGAACTATAAGATGCACCGGAGTATAAGATGCACCTACCATTCTGGGGGAGGAAAACAAGAAAAAAAATCTGCCTTTTCCCATTCGCTGCCACCCATTCACCGTGGCCCGTTCACCATGGCCTGTTTGCCATGATCCGTTCACTACTGTCTGTTCAATGCAGTCCGTTTGTCGCCACCGTAGCCTGTTCACTGCTGCTGTGGCCCATTCAGCGTGGTCCATTCAGCACCACCCATTTGCCGTGGCCTGTTCGCCGCAGCCCGTTCACTGCCGCCGATCCCCACCTGGAACCAGCTGAAAATGCAATGCGTGGAGGCCAGAAATGTGACGCATGGAGGCAGAAAACAGTTGAAGGGTGGGGGCCGGTGGGTAGGCAACATTCAGTGTATAAGACACACCGCAATTTTCACCCACTTTTAAGGGGAGAAAAAGTTTGCCTTATACTCCGAAATATACGGTAAGTAGAATAAGCTCTGGTTAATACATGGATGGGTGCAGGTTGAAATTCCAGCGCTGTTGGCTTGACTGAAAACATCTTGGAAAAAGACAATGAAAAACATCTTCCAATATTACCAAGAAAATTAGATGCTATTACCAGGCCTAACCTTTGCTGTAAACTCACCCTCTACTTGGAAGATCACAAGGGGAATATAGAAAAGTTGGGTCTATAGCACGTATGCTTCCTCAAATACAAGAGTCTGATACTTTTAAATATAATTCAAGAGGGCTGTAGCAAGCACAGAAAGAGCAGGAAAGCCAAGTTTAAACCATATTTATCTTAAAAAATTGCAGCAACAAGAGAGTCCGATAGACATCAACTGGTGCTCTCCTGAAGAAGGGTGGGGTAAAATAATGAAATCAAACAATGAGTGAAAACTCAGAATAATGTTTTATTGTGTGGCTATTAAGCAAAACTAAGTTATACATTTCATTTCCTTTGTAAATGGATGATAAAAAGCCTCAAATAATTTTGCTATTTATTCATGGGCAGAATGACTGTATTTGATAAAGTGTAACTTTAAATTGAGCCAGTAACATAAATCTTTAACTAGGGGTGGAAAAAAATCAAAAGCAGCATATGATGAGCCTTGGTGGTGCAGTAGTTAGAGTGCAGTACTGCCAGCTGACTGCCGGCAGCCTGCAATTTGGCAGTTCAAATCTCATCAGGTTTAAGGTTGACTCAGCCTTCCATTCTTCTGAGGTGGGTAAAATGAGGACCCAGATTGTTGGGGGTAATATGCTGATGCTGTAAACCGCTTAGAGAGAGCTGCAAAGCATTGTGAAGTGGTGTAGACCATGTTTCCCCCAAAATAAGACCCTGTCTTATTTTTTTTTTTGAACTCTGAAATAAGTGCTTGGCCTTATTGCTATGCACTCAAAAGCCCGATTGGGCTTATTATCAGGGGATGTCTTATTTTGGGGGAAACAGGGTAAGTCTAAGTGTTATTGCTATTGCTATTGCTATATTCTTCCCATATGATCCTAGAGTTCCTTAAGTTCATCCTGTCTTCCGTAACAGGTAAGAAAGGTCTTAACCACCCCAATGTGGGAGTAGAAAGCTCCAGCTACCTACTTTTCCCACAAGGCTATATAGGGTAGATGTGAAATAAATAAGGCAAAGAAGTACCAAGGGGACACGATGGCTCAGCGGTTAAAGACATTGCACTTATAGCTAGAAAGCTGACAGTCTGTGTTCAAGACCCAAGTGCCATGCGACGGGGTGAGCTCCCGTTCTTGCTCCAGCTCCTGCTAGCAGTACAAAAGCATGCAAATGTGAGTAGAGAAATAGGTACCAGTTCGGTGGGGAGGAAAAAGCGCTCTGTATTCCTTGGCTTATAGTGATACTGGTCACATGACCATGGAAATGGTCTTCAGGCAATGTTGGTTTCCTTGACTAAGAAACAGAGATGAGCACCATCCCCAAGAGTCGGACATAACTGGACAGGGGAAACTTTTATCTTTAAGAAGTACCAAGACCCACTCTGAACAGTTGCCTAGAATTGTTCAAGTAGGTTGTGTTCCAAAAAGACAAAAATGCACAGGGGACAATAAGAGAACCTAGTCCTTGTGTTTTTCCTCCAAGCCACTTTGAAATAAGACCTGACTCCTTGTTTTCTTTTCCCAGAGGTGGGACAATAATTCTTTTAAGTGTCACCACATTATTTTTTAAATGCCATAAAAAAAATAAGGTATGTTTCTTATCACACTTTTCAAGTGAAGTAGAATATACTACTTTACCAAGAGCATTCAAATTATCTCTTTGGAGATGCTGGTGCGGTAAATTTGGAACGGTGACCACAGTTCCCATATTATTCTGCTTATATCAAGGGTGGAGAACGTATGGCATTCCAGAAGTTTCTGAACTACAACGGTCAGCAACTCCAACCAGTGTGGTCAAAGGTGAGAGATGCTGGGAGGTATAGTTCACCAACTATACTTTAGCAAGGTAACAAATATCTCCCTTCTGTTTATATATACATATGCATTCATACAAATTGGAAAACCACTTGTTAACAGTATTTTTAGATTGTCAAAGAAATTGATCTACACATAGATTATCTCCTGCAAAAAAATAAAATATCTTGTTTGGTTGCTGCACACTAGGTCAACAGAACAGGTACAATTCAAGTGTGTGTGTGTGTGCATACACGCACGTACACACAACTGGAATAAAGGTTTGATGCATCTTTTCAAGTCATAAAATTAGTCATGCTTTTTCTTCATTTATTAGCATCAGCAGTCAATGCAGCTGAACCTACGTATAGTAGTCTTCGAGAATTGTGTTGTGATTAAATTAACGTGAACAATATACATTGTCTCTGTATGTTAACTGGATAAAGATCAGTGTCTATTACAGGATTCACACTTCCAAAACGCAAAATTTCTCATCCTCATGGTTTAGCAGTCTGGGAAGTAAGGATGCTTCACTAACCTTGATCTCTGTTCCCAGCCTGTCTGATCTTAGCTGCCATCTGATTTTATGTTTTGTGTTTTTCTTTCTTGTTTTTCCGTCTTTCCATTTTCTTTTTGCTAACCTCATTAACCATGTATAAGTTTGAGAACACAAAAAATTACTCAAAATAAGACACATGTTTATTCTGAGTGTAATCTGGCTTTCTTTGATAGAAAGACAGTCTAGTCTCTACTTTTCTATTCACCTGTCAACTCTAAGAATAATCTTCAGTGAACAAGAATTAATACTGGTGTTCCAAGTAAGGATCTAGCCCTCCTTGTTTTGGTGATATGTTTCTAGACTTTGTCATGGACACAGATTCCATCATTGATATTTCTCCAGTTTGTCCACCATAACATAGGGCCATCTGGTGCTTTCTGATTTCTCCAGAGCAACTCCAGCAGCTGAAATGTCCTACTTCACAAGGCTGTTAATTTTGTAGTTGTGTCTTCTGCCTGGCTGTCGTCTTTGTTGCTCTGCGTTGTCAGAGTGTCAGTAGATTCCAGGTGGTTCTCCTCAATTTTTAAAGCAAGGTTGTCAAATCCAGTACTATCTGCCATTGGCAAGGTGGTTGAGGGGACTTCTGCAGTACGGGTCGGGGTGGAACAATACATGATGAAGCCCATCATGATGACCACAAAGGATACGAGATACAGCACGGAAAACTGTCCAACATAAAGAGAGAGAGAGAAAGGAAGTACAGAGATGAATAGTCTCTTCCATACAAACATGGGTAACCATAAAATCCATCTACCCTAATAGAATAGAATAATAACTTTATTGTCAGTTTGAATGTACACTAATAAGCATACATTAAAGTGAAATTTCATTGCATACAGTTCTCAAAGGGTCACCACCAGGGGTGAAATCCAGCAGGTTCTGACAGGTTCTGGAGAACCGGTAGCGGAAATTTGGAGTAATTCGGAGAACCGGCAAATATCATCTCTGGCTGGTCCCAGAGTGGGGTGGGAATGATGATTTTGCAATATCCTTCCCCCAGGAGTGGGGAGGGAATGGAGATTTTGCAGTATCCTTCCCCTGCCACGCCCACCAAGCCACACCACGCCCACAGAACCGACAGTAAAAAAAAGTTGAATTTCACCACTGGTCACCACTTCCAATGTACACCTCATAAACGTAACAAAATAAATAAATACATTAATTATGCCTAAACATGGGCAGCCAGAGGCGTGAGGGATATTACATGTGTTATGACTTCACTGCATAAACGATGTAAATGATATCATTTGCATCAATTATATGATGATACAAATAACCTTCTATTTGTGTCACGTGTATGATAACATGACACAGATGACATCAACATGATTTATACTTGGTGGCTAGGCATTTTGTGGCTTCTTTTTAACAGCAAAGGCTTTACTAAAACAACAGAGGATTTACTGTATCAAATTCTTTATGTATTCTAATGTAATCTTTAATTACATTAGGATAAATTACTGGGTTGTCTCAAGACCTGTACTATTTGATGGACAGATTGAGAAGATGGGAGAAGGAGGGTTAATTCTAGGCCATGCGCCAATCTCACCTCATTTTTGCTCTCTTTAGCCAGCTGTACTTTTCACCTTCCCTCCCATTATTGATTCAAACAGTTTGACAAACAAACAACAGAGGAAAATAAGTCTTAGGTCTAGCATTAGCTTCAATGTTCCTTCAAAACTGAAGATGATTTAGCTACAGGAGCAGATTTATGCTGGTATCCATCTTGAGCTTTGACCTTTGGTTTTGGTATGTAAGCTGAAAAGATTTGGATGCAGAAGACAAGAAAAGCATTAAAAACTCTGAAGCACTTTCGGTCTCCAGACTAAGGGTAGATGATCTGCCTGCCAGAAATTCTAGAAGAATCTATAAGCAGCTCCAAGCTAGCTAGCACTAGTGAAATAATGTACTACATGAGGCTCTAATTCAAGGCCCCAAATCAATATGCAAAGGTGAGACTCTATCTCAGAATGTTTTATAACACTCCAATTTGGCAGTCATTCAAATCAGGAGACAGATTATGAGCACTTTTGCTTCCAACGTGATATTTTAATTGCTGCTGGTAGACAAGGAAAATTACAGAATAGGCATGTATTCCCCCCCCCCCCCCTTGACTTGGGGAACCTGAAGACCCATTCCCATGGAGACACTCTGCTCTCTGTCACTAAAAGTTAGAGGCATGATTTACAGCTTTTAGTCAACAGTTGACCACACAGGTCCCGTCTCCCCCGCAAGGCCTCCCAAAATCACGTGAGTGCCCTAGAGAGCTCCTATATTAATATGCCTATCCTGTTTTATTGGCAACTAAATTTAACAAAGTTGGCACTCTCTTCTTTTGATATATTTTTCCAACCTCCAAGTCAAGTTTATAGCCCTGAGATTCCCAATGTTTCCTATCCAAATATTAACTGGATCCAATCTGCTCAGTTTTTTCAAGGTCAGCAAAGGTTGGCTAGATGCCATCACCTGCTGTAATTGGGCAGTAATTATATTAACCATAATTAGTTACATTTCTGTTTAAATATAAATGAAATGAAACCAAGTTTACTTTTCTGCCCTGACTCCTGGCACATCACTCAAAATCAAAGTGCAGCTTTTGGTCATGCAAATCGTCATGCATGCCTGCTGTAAACATTTAGAAGTCTTTCAATCCAATAACAAATAAGGTTTTATCCAATTAAACATTGGCCTGCGCGTATTTGAATGAATTGCTCTGAGGTGTGGAAAGCTCTGCCGTCGTAAGAAAAATGTAATTAGTTCGTTAAATATAATTCTTCTTCTGAGAAAAGAACCTATTAAGAATTCTGAGTAAGCTGAAAAGCTTCAATAATCTTTAATCAACAAGAGTTAGTGCAATAAAGGTTTGCTTTTGAAGGTAGCTTTATGTCATTCCAGCTCCGTATTAAATATTCTGACTCAAAGTTGCTTCTCCCAAACTGCCAGCCATGCTTATTTCCTAGCCTTCTGTTAAAGTTGAAATAGATGTGACTGAACTATGGACCTTATGAGTGGAAACAAAAACTGTTTGTGAGTCACTTCCTAAACCTTGCATAATTCAACCCTCAATATTATAAAACTCACAGCAAGTCAACATTATGGGATAAAGACGTTCTTGTCAGATACACACAACTTGAAAATCCAATCAGAAATACAAAGGTAATCTATATGGAGAACAAAGAGCTTTAAAACCAAAAGAAACTACTCTTTTAGGCCTAAAACTAGCTCTAGGCCAAGAATCTGAGGCAGCAGTTTTGCTAGGGAAAATGACCTTTTGGAGTCATATATATCTAAGCTTCTTAAAAGAAGCTTAATCTCATCCCCTCACAGACATTTCAGCAAATCAGTTATCCAAATGCAGTAGATAATGCCGGTTTATCACTCTAAAACATTCTGTGTTGGAGACTTGCAGCAAGCTCGCAGTTTCACCACATAAACCAGAGTAAATTTTCAAGGTCTTATTCAGACTATAGTGTTAGTACCTCTGGGAAGCTTACAGGGGGCTGGCCTCTTTTCATGGTAATATGTGCTCTGACTTTTCCAAATTGCTAATTCTCTCAATGCAGTGGCACCAGAGATCTCAGAATTCATGGCGCTTTCAGGATCCCAAGTTTTAGGGAAACGCGACACCGCTTGGGTTCATACGTTTGAACTAATTCACAAAAATGTTCAGTTTGCTTTTAGCTGAGTATGACACGTGATTCCAGTAAGTGGAGTTTCGGAATTGTGGTTATGACTTAGTGAAAAATATAATCAAGATTACGGTAAGTCAACAAATCAGAGTTAAAATGATGGGGAATCTTCTTTTTTAATTCCAAGAACTTCACCAGGTATAGCCACAAGAAACAGAAATGATATTTTTTTCATTGGAGAACAGGTTTTAGGAAAATTGGGATATTAAAGAGAGGCTTAATAAATCCAGCAAAGCTGCATGCTTCTATAGTTTGCTACTGAATTTTGGGGAGGTGACTTTTGAGGACTCTTGGGCAGAGGTGGGATTCAGCCGGTTCTGACAAACCAGTA
Source organism: Ptyas mucosa (assembly GCA_012654045.1). NCBI lineage: Eukaryota > Metazoa > Chordata > Lepidosauria > Squamata > Colubridae > Ptyas > Ptyas mucosa. The sequence continues at coordinate 377,208 of WNWU01000016.1, forward strand.
GTGGTGACTGTGGGAGGCTCCGCACACCCGCCCGGACATAATGCAACAAGTACTGCGCATGCACAGAAGGCAGTGTGCATGACAAGGGGTGGTGAGTGCAAGCAAAGCAAGCATGCGTACACACTCATATTTGCAAACCGGTAGGGAAGGTAAGTGAATCCCACCTCTGCTCTTGGGGCCATAAAAAGGGACTGGGGGTTCCATGTAGCCACTAGCTGTCCTAATTGTCCAACTATCTGTCCAACTTAGAACTAAGGAGAAATTTCCTGAAAGTTAAAACAACTAATCAGTGGAGCAACTTGCCTCCAGAAGTTGTGAATGCGCCAACACAACTTTTTTAAGATGTTGGATAACCATTTGTCTGAAGTGGTGTAGGGCAATTTTTTTCACTACCGGTTCTGTGGCCATGGCTTGGTGGGTGTGGCAGGGGAAGGGGAAGGATACTGCAAAATCTCCATTCCCACCCCACTCCAGGGGAAGAATACTGCAAAATCCCCATTCCGTCCCCACTCCTGGGGGAAGGATATTGTAAAATCTCCATTCCCACTCCACTCTGGGGCTAGCCAGAAGTGGTATTTGCCAGTTCTCTGAACGACTCAAAATTTCCGTTACTGGTTCTCTGAACTGCTCAAAATCTCCACTATTGGGTTCTCCAGAACCTGTTAGAATCTGCTGGATTTCACCCCTGTTGTAGGGTTTCCTGTCTAAGCAGGGGGTCAGACTAAAAGACCTCCAAGGTCCCTTCCAACTCTGCTATTCTATAATTTAAGCTAATGTGAATAACTTCCCACCTCATTTGTTGTCTGCTGTAGGATCAGACACTTGGCAGTCAAGGTTGCATTACCAGGGAAGGTGGCTAACATCCTTCTATTCCCTCAAAAAATAAGGTATCTGCAGATATTCTTTTACTCTTTGTGCATCTGACATAGACAGTAGTCTACAAAAAAGTCTGCTGTAATAAACCTGAATTCTAATCAACGAACATTAACACTACAATAAATCAGTTAGTTATTAAACGGTTGCGAAACTGCTGATGCTTTAATTCCTTATTCCAATCACTCTTGAATGTCCTCAGTTGCCGGAATTCGAGTCTCACTCACCTTGTAGCCAAACAGGAAAAGTCCAAAGAAAAGACTGTAGAGATCAGCTGTCAGGATGCCCAAATTGACAGAGGTGGCACTGGTCACTCTAATCACAATCGGCATGAAGCTGTACAGCCCAAACATGCACAAGGCAAAAGCCACAAAGAGCAGGGCTGGAAAAGAAAGCAACGACTTGTCAGTTCAGAGACTGAATGTCAAGAATATAAAAGTGGGACAAGGGGAAACATCAATATTAAGAAATTGCTTCCCCCCCCATCACCAATACTTTTGTAAAACTGTCATAATCTATGTCAAGGGTGTCAAACTCAAGGGTGGGGGCCCAGATTCGGTCCACGGGGTGCTTAGATCTGGCCCATGGGGCCACTCTGGAAACAGCAAAGGACCGGCCCACGGTGCCATTGCCAGCAAAAATGGAGCTCCGTTTTCACTGGCAGAGGGTTACAGGAGGCTGTCGCAGCCAAAAATGGAGCTCAGGAGCCCGTTTTCACTGGCAAAGCACTTGGGCCAGCACAGGCGCCCCCAACATGAGTGACGTCGAGCTGGCCACACCCACCCTGGCCACACCAACCTCAGCCCCGCAAGGCCAAACACAACCCTGATGAGGCCCTCAATGAAATCGAGTTTGACAGCCCTGATCTATTTGCATATTCTCCCAAAACAGGTGACATAACAATATCCCCAATCCCTAATTGCTGGTCTTGCTGGCTGGCAATGAACAGTAGCCACACAACAGATGGGAATTCAAGACTGCTAAATTAACTTATTGACAATTAAAGTCATTTCCATAGACTTCTATAGCAAATGGAAATGACCTCAAAATGAAAACATGTACTTCATAGTGACTTCATAGTGTATTTATTATGCAGGGAAGATTGAGTTTAATTGTACTGTTCCTTTATATTCAATGCAAGCAGAATGTCTGGATTTTATGCATTTTTTCTAAATTGCTAACTATGTAGTATTGGGGGAGGGGGAACCCTCTTTAGTCCCAAATTCAGTTTATTTGTCCCCGTGCTGCACAACACTCATACATACCAATTTTCCAGTTCCATTGAATGTTAGCTATGTCTCTATGTTCCACAATAGCTCTAAAAATGGCAGGGAAAAAGAAGAGAAAGAATAAAAACAGAAAAGAAATGCTCATTAAAATGTGAGGCTACTGTTTCCAGAGTCTAAAATAAAATGATGAGTAATAGATAAGTTAATAGACAAATCAGCTTACAACAAATTTAAGCTAACTTAAAAGTTAGTCCCACAGGGTTCGGTAGAAACCATCGCAAATCAGAATATATAGAATTACAATTTTGAGACACATTTTCTTACTCCTTAACAGATTTATAACAGTATAAACTTTTAGAGAAAAAACTCCAATTTGTCAATTATTGACAAATTATTGCTCGTAAAATAAAACATTGTGCTTCAAAGTGTTGGGAGGTAGCATACAGATGATGATGATATATTAGATATGATATATTATATTAGAAATAGGTTTTTGATGAGTTGTAAACTGTAACACCCAAGAGGGATTTAAAAAAAAAAGAACCCAGAACTTTCTAAACAACCTATAAAATGGTTTTATTGCATTTTATTGCATTCAAGTACACAAGTCCATGTCATCACCCCTACAGTTAAGCCCTGATGTAAATATTTCATCTTCTAAATGGCCTTTGATATAGAGTATGGTCTTACTAATAATATGCAGGTTCGTTCCCTGGCCCTTTTTGAACTATTTCAGTTATATAAGAAACCACACCCAGAAAATCAGCTTGCTGTTAATGTTAAGTATTACTTAAGAAACAGAACAAAGAACACTGTGCTAGCAAGCTAATTCACAGCTTCAGGTTTTATTGGTCTAGTTCATACAATCAAATAAGTCAGTATGGAGAAGGTGAATCCTTTTATAAACAGTATAAACTCAGTCCATGTGACAAGAAACATGAGAACAGCTGTTTCAAATCATTCAAAGTTAAAAATCTGTTTTAACTTTAATTTTGGCCAACATACTATTTTAAAGATGTTGAGACTTTGGAAAAAGTTCAGAGAAGAGCAGCTAAGAAGATCAAAGGCCAGGAGACTAAACCATATGAAGAACGGCTGCAGGTTTTGGCTAGTCTAAAGAAAAGAAGAATTAGGGGTGACATGATAGCAGTATTTCAGTATTTGAGAGGCTGCCATAAAGAAGAGGGGGTCAAATTATTCTCCAAAGAACCAGAGGGCAGGACAAGAAATAATGGTTTGAAACTAAACAAAGAGAGAAGCAACCTGGAATTAAGGAGAAACTTCCTAACTGTGAGGACAATTAATCAGTGGAACAGCTTGCCTTCAGAAATCATGGATGCTCGATCACTGGAGATTTTTAAGGAGAGCCTGGGCAGTCACTTCTCTGAGATGGTATAGGTCCGTGATGGCGAACCTATGGCATGGGTGCCACAGGTGGCACGTGGAGCCATATCGGTGGGCATGCGAGCTCAGCTCCGGCACGCATGTGTGCGCCAGCCAGCTGATTTTCGGGTCTTCTGGGGCCAGCAGAAGTCAGGAAACACACTGTTTCCAGCCTCCGGAGGGCCTCCGGGGGAGTGGGGATGGTCATTTTTGCCCTCCCCAGGCTCCTAGAAAGGCTCTGGAACCTGGTGAGAGCAAAAAACGGGCCTACCGTCCCCACCGTGCCAAAAGCGGGGGGAGCACGGGGGGGCGGGGCGCATGGAATTATGGATGTGGGCACACTTGCATGTGACCCCACCGCGCTCCCCCCACTTTTGGCACGCGATGGCAAAAAGGTTAGCCATCACTGGTATAGGTTCTCCTGCTTGAGCAGGAGGCTGGACTAGAAGACCTCCAAGGTCTCTTCCAGCTCTATTCTATTCTAATTCTAATTCTAACTATGTAACTACAAATAAGAGTTGGAAATTCGAAGGACCAACATAGATGCCTTACAAATTCTAAAGTAAATAAGCAAACATAAAAATGAACCAGTGAGACGAACAGTTGAATTTCTGCTTGCTGAAACTGTAAAAGATAAACAGTCTGTAGCAATGATTGCAGAAAGTCAGGATCTGAACTTACTAATGGTTAACCTCATAGAATCTTTAATTCCATGACTAATTCTATAAAAGTCAAAGAGATTATTTGCATGAATAACCATTGGCTGGACTTGACAATCCATCTGACTGCACGATCAGCTGTTACACCCTTGCAAGCCTACAGATGCTCAAACACCCACAAAGGTTAATTGTGATGTTAACAACGGGTTAATAGTTGCACCCACCAATACATAGAAGAGAAACTATTCTGTGCTGTGAATGGTTTTCTTAATTGCAATTAAAATACATATAGTAAATCCTTACAGCTGCAGACCGCTGATAACAGTCCCAATCAAGCCCACCATTCCTAGAAACTCCATTCTGCTCAGATTTTTCACAATGTATTCCTCACTCACATTCGAAATGGCATATAATGAAGCGCCAAGGAGGACTAAGACATCTCCAACCATCACGTCACTTCCTGCACAGAAAACAGGGACAATAACAACAAAGGGAATTTGAATGGTAAAATTAAAAGGATGATTAGTAATATTTCCAATATTAAAGTGTTTATGAGAAGGAGTCTCTTTTCTCCTTATACAATAAACACTGAGTGTGTTTAGTGTTTCCTCAAAACCCAGTTCTGATTTGAGTTGACTAGTTTCAAACACACAATAAGTTGAAATTAGAATATTTTCATAGATTTACTTTCCTTTTTTAAAAAAATACAAATAATACAAATATAGTACATATACATCTAAATACAAAAAAAGGAAAAGGAAAAAAAACAAATATTACAGTGAATCCTCACCCCGCCGGAGACCATTCCCCCCCCTTTATATTTCTTGGTCTATAACCGTGATGGCAAGCCTATGGCACGGGTGCCACAGGTGGCACGCGGAGCCATATTGGTGGGCACGCGAGCTCAGCTCCGGCACGCATGCGTGCGCCAGCCAGCTGATTTTCGGGCCTTCTGGGCCCACAAGAAGTCAGGAAACACACTGTTTCCGGCCTCCAGGGAGCCTCTGGGGAGGGGGGAGGCCATTTTTGCCCTCCCCAGGCTCCTAGAAAGGCTCTGGAGCCTGGGGAGAGCAAAAAACGGGCCTACTGTGCCATCACGTACCAAAAGCGGGGGGGCGGGGCGCATAGAATTATGGATGTGGGCACGCATGCGTGTGACCCCACCGCGCTCCCCCCACTTTTGGCACACAATGGCAAAAAGGTTAACCATCACTGGTCTATAACAACTAAAAGAGATACATATTCCAATTGTGCCCTTATCCCTCCAAAACAACATATATTCTTGAGTAGGTCTATTCCCTTTGCCCTCCACACATACTGATTTTATAAAATCCCCCCATATTTCATTATAATTGTTTGCTTTGATCATCCCTTTTTAAAATTTAATTTCTGTTGTTAATTTATCATTTGTTGCCATACTCCAAATTTCATTATATCACTCATTTCTTTGACTATCCCAATTTCGTCCCCAATATTTAGCCATCACTAATCTAGCTGCCATTATCAAATTTACAATGATTTCCTTTTTCGTTTCATTTATATCCTGTTTTTCCACCAGCAACAGTAATGCAATTCTTGGTGACATGTCTAAATCTACATTTAAAAGTACTCTTATTTCTCTAAACACCATGCCCCATATTTTTTGTGCACTATCCAAACCCACCACATATATTTATATGTTCCAGATTTACCTTCCTTTTAAAGTACACCACGCAAACTTACCTTCCTTTTAAAGTACACCACCCAAATAAATGATCATGACTGTCCTGAAAAACCTAAGCAAAATCAGACCTGGAAAACAGGTCTGGGAGAACACCAGGAATTTTCAGAAAACTTCCCACCATAGAATAATATTATTCTCATATTATTGATTGGAGATCAGCCAGCAAGGATCTCAACATGAAAGCTCTGTGCCTTGCTTGTTTTTCAGTCTCTGAAACTTCTGAAACTCTGTTTCAGAAAAAACTTTTTTTTCTGCCTCTGAAAGCCTCCAATTCGGAGGCTTTTTTTCTGAAGCTTCGTTTCTGAGGCCTTTTTTCTAAAGCTCTGTTTGGAGGCTTTTTTCCTGAGGCTTCATTTCTGAGGCTTTTTTCAGCCTCTGAAACTTCCGTTTGAGAAGCTGGGCGGGACTACATTCGGAGTATAAGACACACCCAGATTTTCACCCTCTTTTTGGGGGGAAAAAGGTGCGTCTTATACTCCGAAAAATACGGTATATTTATTTGTGACTGAGTATATCATGAGGCAGGAGGGGCAAGTTGAAAGCTTTTAATTGTATTTCAAATTTATTTCCTGTGACATTATTTTTACACAGGCAAATTTATCTATTTCTAAACACTGAAGGTATTCAGATTCCAATATTTATGTACAGATAGATTCTTTATATCATGGAAGTAACTAATGCCTCAAAACAATATAAAAATCAGCCACTTGAAGATCAATGAGAATACTCTTAAAGTTTATGAGAAAATAACATTTAATGACCATAAAAATCCACAAGAAACAGTATTCAAAATGTTTAAATTAACAGCAGAAGAAAATGTAGGCTCTTCTAAGAAGACTAGTGTAGAAAGTAACTTGAATGGTTATACAAATCCTAAACAAAATATATTAAAATAAGCCTTTTAAATTCTGTTTAAAAACAGAATTTAAAATTTAAAATCAGAAAAAAATGAAATTCTGAAAAATTCAAAAAATCAGAAATAGTATTATTTAGATACCCAATTATTCAACTCCATATGAATTGTATTGTATCCCATAATTGTTGGAAAATATTTAGTAAAAGAGGAACTTACCTATATTTATTGAAAAATTCAATTCAATAATGAATTCAATCTTCTGACAATTCAAGCATCAAAAATGTTTGGCCTTAACTGTACAAAACTAATTGTACAACAACTAGCTTGTAATGTTTATACTGTTTTATCTTTATCTGACTGAAGGTATTGTTTGAGTTTCTCTTCTCAGCACAATATAATCTCCATTTCTTTGATGCACGTGTCACAACTTTACACACACACCTATGAAAGAACCTGAGCTTCTGCTGCAAAACGTCTTTCAACAGTTTGGTAAAAGCTTCCATGTTTGGCTTTCTTTTGAAAATCAAATCATTCCTGCTCTTACAAGGTAAAACTTTTCTTACTCTAAAACATGGAACCTAATCCTAATTCTGCTTTTGAATTTTGGTGCTGGAGAAGACTCTCGAGTCCCTTAAACTGCAAGGAGATCAAACCAGTCAACATTTAAAGGAAATCAACTCTGACTGTCCTTTGGAAGGACAGCTGCTGTAGCTGAAACTGAAATACTTTGGCCACCTAATGAGAAGAGAGGACTCATTGAAGAAGATCCTGATGTTTGGAAAGATTGAAGGTAATAGGAGAAAGGGATGGCAGAGGATGAGATGGTTAGATAGTGTTCAATGCGATGAACATGAATTTGGGCAAACTCTAGGAGACAGAGGAGGACAGAGAAGCCTGGCATGGATCATGGTGGCTCTCGTGGTTAGTATGCTGGGTTGATATCAGCAAGTCCATGTTTGAAACCCAAGTGCTGCTGTGTGACAGAGTGAGTTCCTGTAATTCACTCCAGCTCCTTCTAACATAGCAGTTTGAAAGCGTGCACTTGCAAGTAGATAGATAGGTACCACGTCAGTGGATACGTTAACGGAGATGTAAAAGGAGCCCCCAATTGGGTGTCATTCCTTTCAAATAGAAGCATCTTGGTGCTTCCTATACAAATATGAATGAGGGCAGCCTAGAGTGCTGTGGTCCATGGGGTCGCAAAGAGTGGGACACAACTTAGCAACTGAACAACAACGTTTTAATTCAGACAGTGTAAAAACTATCGTGACCAACGAATTCTATCAGATAGATATTTCTGTAGAAAACAAATATATTACTCGCTCTTGGATATTTTAAGAACCCCAGCAGAAACCGCACATTCGGTTAATGCCAATGATTATCTGTCCAGAATCTTAGATTTCCTCCCCACATCTCTCTGTATTTTGCATTAATGGCTTAATTTAACTTTCCATGAAAATCAATAGATCAATCTCCTTAAGAGCTAGACCAAGTTCTGCATTTTAGAAAGTTTCCAAATGGATGTTATTTTATTTTATTTTCAGGCCAAGACTTTTAGTCCTTGTTTTACTAAGCCTTACTGCAACATGATCCTACTGAGAACCTTGTTCAATGTCCAAGTTGTTCTTTTCAACAGAAATGCACATTTTTATGGGCGGGGGATGTTTTTTCAGGCAGAGTAACAGTCTTTTAAATAAGTGATATTAAACAAATGAAAAATTTCTGACGACTATGTTGCTATTGTAAGAAGGTAAGAGCTATTGGACTTCTGCCTATCATTAGGGCAGCCAGAGACTTCAGCATTTTGGCCTTTATTGAACTTATGATTTTATCTAGGATATGAATCTCCTACTTGAAAAAAAACTTATGAAACTTAAAAGGTAGGTGCAGCTTCCAGGAAGAAATTGTGAACCAAAGATAGTTCTGCTAAAAGCAGATTCAAAGACCGCCCCACAATGAAAAGTCATCCAGTAGACGGGTTCTTCATAATTCCTCTCCAGATAAGAAGAGGGCGTAAGATCACCCACAAGTGCTGCAAACAGTTGCTCCTCACAAGGAGACTGCAAGACAGCGTTTTCTGGCAGCTATGAGAAACAAGGGAATAGCCATCTTTTGCTCAAACTGGGAAGTGGGGGGAGAGCAGGGAGAGTCAGTATATTCTAAAGGACACAGGGTTTATATACAGGTAGTCCTTGACTTAAAACCATTCATTTAGTGACCGTTTCACATTACATCAACATTGAAAAAATGACCGTTTTTCACACTTACAACCATTTCAACATCTCCACAGTTGATCAAAATTCAAGTGCTTGGCAACTGACTCATATTTATGACAGTTGCAGAATCCCAGGGTCAGATGATCACCTTTTGCAACCTTCTGACAAGCAAAGTCAATGGGGAAGTCCAATTCACAAAACAACCATGTTACTCACTTAACAACTGCAGAGATTCACTTAACAACTGCAATTGTTACAAGCAAAGTCATAAAATAGAGCAAAACTGCTTTTAGAACACTTAGAACATAGAATAACAGAGTTGGAAGGGACCTTGGAGGTCATCTAGTCCAAGTCCCTGCTAGAACTGGAACGGTGCCATCATATCTGTCCTAGTCCTTCTTAGCAACAGAAATTTTGGGCTCAGTTGTGGTCATGAATTGAGGACTATCTGACCTTTATTTTCTAATCATTTCTGGAAATTGATTTTAACTGCTTTTCAGCTATTAAGAATCTTTGGATTGCCAAAGTCTGAAAAACTTGAAGTTTCCTTTAATTTTTAATGAAAGATGTTCTAAATACACGTTTAAGGACTTCAAATATTTTTTTAAAATAAACAATAAAAGAGTAATTAGAAATTTGATTATAAATGGACTAAGGGCCCAGATGGATTTTGGAGTCCTTCACATAGAAAATTCTTTTGTTTTGAATTCTTTTTTTAAAAAAAAACATGATAGGATAAGCCTCTGAAGATTGAACATCAGAGGGAATCTGAGGGAGCAAAGATGACAATTAAAGGAGAAGAACACTTAAATTTCACTTACTAATATAGAATGAAGCAAAATATTTTAACGTTGGACATATCAAAGGATAGTTTTGAACAATGGACCCAAAAGTTAAATTTTAGAATATCTTCCTCTATAGAAATTCTGGCATAACATTTAAAAGATGTTATGCCAGAGGAACAGGTTTTACTGGAGAAGAGTGCGATCGATCTGAAAGGATTAAAAAATAATAGGCTTCAAGAATGATATGGAAAGATGCTACACTAGATATATAAAAGAAACTGGCTGATGTCTTAATTATAACAGACACACAAGTAACAAACCGAGAGACCTAGATAATTTCTCCATTTACATAAGAGGCCTGTTAAAGCTTTGAAGAATTTTGTGGCCAAGTTAAGAACCGTATGAACAGAGAGGAGTTGGCAATGAAGCCATGCAAAGTGCTGGATTTTCCTTCCCATTCCCCAAGAACTGCATGGAATAAAGGATGGAATATGTGTTCTGCCCCAGCTACGGATCCCAAAGAACACAGCACACACAAAGTTTGTACAAAACTTAATTTACTAAAATAACTCAGTCTTTTTTAAAACAAAGGCTGTTAATAAACTTTCTTAACAGCCTACAAGAAACCAAAGATAAAGTAATCACAATCTTACTAAGGTTGGCAGAAAGCCCAGAAGCAATTTTGCAGAGAATCCAGACACGAAGTAGAGTGAACTAAAGTTGTTCCCTACAAATTGCTTCAGTCAGTGTTCCTCCTTAAATAGACTAAGGGAGTGGCCAATTAGCCCCAAGCCTTACTCTCGAGGAGACCTCCTCCTGAGGAGCCACTCCTGCCTTTTGGCCACTCTGCACGCCTGGCTACTCCTCTTCGTCCTCTTCACTTAAAGGAGCTTCTGGAGGTTCTGAAGGCCCTGGCTGAATCCCTGCCTCTGGCACCACATCTTCTCCAGCCTCCTCATTGTCTGACTTGGGTGCCAGCTGCACAGGTTGCTGTTGCAACACCACACCAGCCTCCTCGCTGTCAGAATCAGCTACAATCCGCACAGGCCACTGACGGGCCACAACACTATGGTGGCAGGGAGGGAGGGGTCCCACATGCTTTCCTCACCACAAATGTTAGACCTTGGAGGAAGATAATTGCTCCCTACATTTTGGAGAAGTGTGGATAGCACGTACATATGCAAAGCACACGAAGCGCGTACCTGTTCGGTACTCGGCAAGTAAAAGGTTCGCCACCACTGGCATAGGATATGCTGCAGGTGAAGCAAAAAACAGTAAGCTCTGTTGCAGCTAAGGTGGAAAACATGAAGGACGGTGATACTGCAAGTATCTTGAATGGCAAAATATGAATCAAGAATGTTTTTCTAAGCTATACCCCACTTCCACTATCTAAAGAAAACAGTAATTGTACATCTTCTATCAGATTTCCTCCTAAGAACAGTTCGTAACATTTCCATCCAAAGAGAAACTCACTCACTGTGCCAAGATAAATAAGCATTAAAAACAGAGTATTGCAATAAGTCAGCAGCCCCCAGTCGTTTGGGCATTAGGGACCGGTTCCATGGAGAGACATTTTTCTGCTGACCGGAAGGGGCATGGTTTCTTATGCTGCCTGCATCCCATGGAAGGGGCTTCCCTTGTTTGCACAGCCCAGTTTCTGGTATGCTGCGGCCCAGTGCCGGTCCACGGACTGGGGGTTGGGTACCCCTGCAATAACTGATGTTCTCTACACTCGGTCAAGTCATTGATCTACTAAGCAGTTAACACATGGATGGGCAATCTGCTACTTACATTCCACTTATTCCTGCCACACACCCTGTTCCCTGCACATCCTCAAACAGCTAATCTTTTTGACCCATATGTGGAATTGGAGGGATTTTTAAGGGGCAAAGTGGATTGACTTAAGTCTTGCAGTGGCTTAAGGCATATTTTTTTTCCTTTAAAATAAATCCACCCACACCAAAAATTTGGTTATGTTTTCTCCATATGTTATGGCCACAATTGAGCCCAATATTTCTGTTGCTAAGTGAGACAATTATTAAGTGGGTTTTGCCCCATTTAACGATCTTTCTTGCCATAGTTGTTAAGTGAATCCCTGCAGCTGTTATGTCAGTAACACGGTTGTTAAGTGAATCTGGCTTCCCCGTTGTCTTTGCTTGTCACAAGGTTGCAACAGATGATCACATGATCTCAGGACACTGCAACTGTCGTAAACACAAGTCAGTTGCTAAGCATCTGAATTTTGATCACATGACCATGGGGATGCTTCAATGGTCAAAAGTCTCTTTTCAGTGCTGTTGTAATATGAACGGTCACTAAATGAACTGTTGTAAGTTGAAGACTACCTGTACCATACAGTACAGTCAACACTTGGCAATAGTAATTCTAAATATTTGGGGGTAGATTTTTTTCCCCCAGTTTGTTTTTGGATAAAACAGAGAGAACAGACCGTTTTCCTGCCAAAGATTTTCTTCTAAATTGATTCTGCTACAAGTATTTAGATAAAAGTACATACACATATATATTTATCATTCAATTTAGCTAGCTAACTGACATATCTAGGTTACTAATGAAGCACACTGACTTTCTGAACTTAGCAGAGTAGAAATTGTTTTCTATCCAAACAAGAAAACTATTATTTTGTCTTGCCAGATTTTTCCAGAGAACATTCTTCACTACTAAGCACAAATCTTGAGTCTCATCAATGAATTTAAAATATTGAATAAGCCCCTTGCTGCTATCACGGTTAGAGTTTTGGCATACTTAGCAAGTAATTTTGCCCAGATCTTACCTTCACCATCTTGCCTTCCAGCTAATATATCCGCACCGACCATGGTCCCTACGCCCAACAGACAAACAGCAACAGCTATGAAATGGATTAATTTATATCTTGCACGGAGGATGAACCATGATAAAGCCATCAGCACAGGAATCCCAAAACAGTCCAGGAGCTGCCATATGCAGAAAGAAAGAGATCTCCATCATAAAAAAAGAACGGGAAATGGTCTTTTCTCATCCAAATAGGAGATGTTCAGGTATCTGACCCATGTAAATCAGGTTAAACAGCCTGAATCAGGGGTGTCAAACTCAAGGCCCAGGGCACAGATCCGCCCTGCAGGGTGCTTAGATGTGGCCCACAGGGCCACCCTGATAAAAGTAAAGAACCAGCCAGCAGTTCCTCTGCCAGTGAAAACTCAGGAGTGCCATAAGCTCCATGGAGCCCTACTAAGCTCCATTTTTGCTGGCAGAGGGTTGCGGGAAGTCGTTGCAGCCGAAAATGGAGCTCGGGAGTCCATTTTTGCTGGCAGACCACTTGGACTACTACAGAGGCCCCCAACATGAGTGACATCGAGCTGGCCATGCCCACCCTGGCCACACACACACACCTGAAATCTAACACAACCCTGATGTGGCCCTCAATGAAATCGAGTTTGACAACCCTGCCCTAAATGGTCTTTACACAGTTAGTAGCAGCAACTGGTTTTTTTTTTTTATTTGATTTATATGCCGCCCTTCTCCGGAGACTCAGGGCGACTTACAATGTGCTAAGCAATAGCCTTCATACTTTTGTATATTTATACAAAGTCAGCTTATTGCCCCCACAAACTGGGTCCTCAATTTACCTACCTTAGAAAGGATGGAAGGCTGAGTCAACCTTGAGCCTTGGTGAGATTCGAACCTGCAATAATTGCAGGCAGCTGATGTTAATAACAGGGCTTTAGACCACTGTACTATCCAAGGCTCATGTAAGGCTCATGGCTGTATTCGGTGTGGAAATGTCGGTGTGCACTAACATTTCCACCCTTTTTTGGGGGGGGAGTGCGTCTTATACTCCGAAAAGTACGGTATATCTTTGTCCTGGCCAAAGTCTAGTGCCTTAGTCAAACATTTTGACAAAATTTTAACAACAGATTAATAACAGCAACCAAAGTATGCTAATTCATGAGGTTATATTGAGTTGATATTTTAAAATAAAAACTTGGCCACCACACAGCAGGAATCAAAGAGATTCTTCCTCTGATCTTTCTAATTTAGCATCCATTTCTTCCTGATTTATCCCCAAATGTCCATACTATGAGAAGTAGTGTGATGTAGTGATTAAGGTGTTAGATTAAGAATAGTAACTCCCAGGTTCAAGAGTATTTACAGCCATGGAAATTCATTGGGTAACTTTGAATCAACACTCTCTGTTCAACCTTCCTCACAAGATTATTTGGTATGCAGTTAAAAGGGGGGAAATTCTGAGCTCTGGAGGGAAAAAAGGCAAGATATAAATTTAACAAATTAGTATTATAGACTAGTGTTTCTCAACTGTAGCAAGTTTAAGATATTTTGACTTCATGCTGGTTGGAGAACTTCATGCTGGTTAGAGAATTCTGGGAGTTGAAGTCCACATATCTTAAATCTGCTACAGTTGAGAAACACTGTTATAAACCTTCTAGTTAACACTGGATCATTTGCTCCAATGTTATGGTGAGGCTAAGGTATTTTTTTTTTAAACCTAATCTTTTGAACTTTAAATAAGGCCCACAGAAGAACTTTGTACTAGAATTCTAGAAGTTTATCCAGATTTCCTCAGAAGGAGGCACCACTTAATGCAAGGAAGCTCAGTGCCAAGATCATCACACTTGGTCTTAGCAGCTGGTAAACAGCAACAGGGTTCCTATTGCTAGCAGCCTCAAAAGGAAAAAAAAAATGTGCGAAACAGTTCTTCAAACTAAAATCAGTCTGAAAGCAAAGCAGGCAGCATTGGTTTTTCTTATCGAAAACAAGCTGCTGGATCACTCTCATGGAGAGGAAGTTTCCAGTTGAGGAGAATGTTTTGTTAAGTCATTCTACTGAAATAAATACTTTTTTTTTAAAAAAAACTGCAACTTTGCCAAAGTGATTTCCAAAGAAGTATCTGTGGCTCAGTGGGTGGAGGAGACCTTGAGAGTTTCTCTTGATTTATGGATATAAATATTGCTCCCCAAACACCAACTGAATTATCAATATGTCTCCAGGTGCTTAGAAAAAGAATAGTCAAGCAGGTTAATCAATAGTCTAAATTTGAGATTGGGGTATAGTTAATGTTTATTACTCAACAACAACATCCTGAATCAATCCATTGCAGGATGAAGACCTCTTTGTTGAAGCTTATGGACTGCAATCTTCCACTTTGATCTAACGCAGGTTGGTAGACAGATATCTTTGATTTCCCAGTTTAGGGCTGAGACAGACTGACCCAAAGTCACCTAGCCAGCTTTTATACCTAAGAGAGGATTCAAACAACGAACTCCAAGCTTCTAGTCCATTATCTTTAACCACAACAACAAACTAGCTCTGATTTCTTAACATTACAAAGCAAAATGTTGGATTGTCAGGCTGGGAAGAGAGTTCCTTCCACCAAAACTTCCCTACTTTTCTGAGAATTCACAACGGAATAAAAATAATGCTTCTTTTCAATTCAATTCAGTCCTAATTTTAGACCGATAGAAATTTTCCTGCTTCAGTAGCATCAATACAAATAGATGTATTATCAAAAAGATCTCCTAATAAAGAAAAAGCCACTGATGAAACATCGAAGAGTATCCTCTCAGCAAGGAAATGATTGTATCTAGTAGACTAAAATTATGTTTGCATTTATGGACAAAGTTGAGAATCCATTCACTGTTAAACTGTGACTTCAATTGCGCAATCCACCTCAGCAGCAGTGCCAAAGGATGTTCAGGCCTCAGACATAACAAAGGGCACAAAAGTACAATGTTTTACTTTGCAAAGAGGCTGATATAATTCAAGGCTATGTGAGGGAACTCTCAGATTGCATGCTGTGTGATCTTCCATTAGTGGCTTTTCTTTGCCTGAAGGCTTTTAACAGCTTAAAAATCAGGGGTCAATTTGACCATTAAAACACATTTTAGGGAGCATATAAAACGAGGCCATTGTAAGTTTCGGTACAGCAATGTGGGATAACTTTTCCGTTTGAATTCAGGAGCTACATGGAGAGGGCCAGTGCTGTATTTTAACAGCCATTTCTATCCTAAAACAGACGGAATCGGCATTCTGTGGTGGTGGCGGTGGTTAGAATGCAGTACTGCAGGTTAACTCTGCCAATTGCCAGCAGTTCGATCCTGACAAGTTCAAGGTTGACTCAGCCTTCCATCCTTCTGAGGTCAGTAAAATGAGGAGCCAGATTGTTAGGGGCAATAGGCTGACTCTGTAAACTAATTAAAACAAAGGTGGGATACTATGGCCCCTTTATGACTTGTGGACTTCAACTCCCAGAATTCCTGAGCCAGCTGGCTCAGGAATTCTGGGAGTTGAAGTCCACAAGTCATAATTGGGCCATAGTTCCTCATCCCTGCCTTAGAGAGTGTGGTATATATGAAGCAGTATATAAGTCCTTACACACGGTCACTCAGGCTCTCGTCACCTCTCGTCTGGACTATTGTAACGCTCTCTACATGGGGCTCCCCTTGGGGTGCACCCGGAGGCTCCAACTGGTGCAGAATGCGGCTGCGCGGGGGATTATGGGAGCGATGGGGCGCTCCCATGTGACTCCTCTCCTCCGCGAACTGCATTGGCTTCCAGTGGACTTCCGGGTCCGCTTCAAGGTGTTGGTGATCACTTTTAAAGCGCTCCATGGCCTAGGGCCGGGGTACTTACGGGACCGCCTTCTGCCACCAATTGCCTCCCACCGGCCAGTTCACTCCCACAGAGAGGGCCTCCTCAGGGTGCCGTCAGCCAGACAATGCCGGCTGGCGACCCCCGGGGGAGAGCCTTCTCTGTGGTGGCACCCACCCTCTGGAACGATCTCCCCCCAGAGATACGAGTGATCCCAGACCTCCGGACTTTTCGTCGGGCCCTGAAAACTCACCTTTTTCAGTTAGCCGGGCTGGCCTGATTTTATCTTGGTTTTAAATTGATATTGATCTTAAATTGGAATATTTTAAATTAATGGGCCAAACTTTATATAATCTATTTTAAAACTATTTTAACTTTTATGTACAACTGTTTTATTCTAGCTGTTCACCGCCCTGAGTCCAAAAGGAGAAAGGTGGTATAAAAGTTTGATAAATAGAAATAAATAAATAAATAAATAAATAAGTCAAAATGCTATTGCTAATGCTATTCTCCTATCAATTTATTGTACGATACTGAAATCATATTTCAGTAAACCCAAGTTGGCATAGCTGGTTTTTTCCACCATTGCTGCATTCTTGCACCAACCCTATAAAGATCACCCAATGAACCTCATGACTGAAGTTAGGATCTAGTTTGGATCCTCCTACTATATTAGATTGCAAATAGCAGTTGCCACAATAGAAAAAATAAGGCTTAACATGCCAAAATATACACTATTGGTTTTACCTGGACACTTGTTATCGTTGTATATTGATAGGCTTTTACAATGGTGTAGTTAGCTTCAACATCAGCCAATCCAAGCAAAATGTACTTCCACCATTTCTTCTTTAGGATCTGCAAGAGTCCATCACCATCTGAAGAAAAATCAAACAGGTTAGTCTATCTACTATTCCACAGATGCTCCCTTTTTCTGTTCCACCAACACGGGAACTTGAATGGAATGTGAGAAAAAGGCACACTCTGAAGCTGAGGTTAAGATAGTTGGATGTCCGCATCATAGGAGGTATATGTTGGATTTGATGGCTCTGAATTGATATGAGCCACGGTGGCGTAGTGATTAGAGTCCAGTACTGCAGGCTACTTCTGCTGACTGCCGACTGCAAGCAGTTTGGCAGTTCAAATCTCACCAGGCTCAGAGTTGACTCAGCCTTCCATCCTTCCGAGGTGGGTAAAATGAGGACTCAAATTGTTGGGGGCAATATGCTGACACTGTAAACCGCTTACAGAGGGCTATAAAGCACTGTAAAACGGTATATAAGTTTAAGTGCTATAGCTATTTCTTATTTTTTAAATTCTATGCTAGTCACCAAGAATTGCCTTGGTGAGTTGGTGAGGCATATAAATTGGATGGATGGATGGATGGATGGATGGATGGATGGATAGATGGGAGGGAGGGAGGGAGGGAGGGAGAGAGGTAAGTTGGTGAGCCATATAAATTGGATGGATGGATGGATGGATGGGAGGGAGGGAGGGAGGGAGGGAGGTAAGTTGGTGAGCCATATAAATTGGATGGGTGGATTGACGGATGGATGGATGGATGGGATGGATGGATGGATGGATGAATGGGAGGGAGGGAGGGGGAGAAGTAAGTTGGTGAGCCATATAAATTGGATGGGTGGATGGATGGATGGATGGATGGGATGGATGGATGGATGGATGGATGGATGGGAGGGAGGGAGGGAGGAAGGGAGGGATAAAATTTAAGAAGAATTAAGTTAGGGGATGGAATGGACTATTCTGAAGGAGGACATGGTTGGAGAGTAATATAGGAACTCTTTGAACTCAACATATTCCATTTTACCTTTCCTAAATGCAAGAGTTGTTGTGTACACTAGAAAAAGCAAACAATAGTTTATGAAACTCTGCAGCATTGGAGTGTTGATGTTGTATTTGTCGGCAAGAAACTGGCTTGTGACCGCAGTCCCGCATATCAGCAAGGAGAGTATTTGACCCAGGAGAAGTGTTTTCACAATACGCCTGCAAATGGAAAAGGAGAGTGGCTTAGAAAGGCTTTATTTATCTATTTACAGAATAGGGCAATTCATAATACATGACAATGGCCTTGCAAATGCACTTGTATCTTATTAGCAAGAAGAATTTAATCAGCAAAGCATTTATCAGTTGACCCAGATGCTTGAAAAAAGCAACAATAAAGGGGCATTTGGTTACTTGGGTGAAGAGAAGGCCTGATGCTACTAAACCAAATTCCACTGCTATCCAGCTCTCATTGTTAGGCAATAGCATTTCAAGTGGGGAAAAATTTCTATCATTCTCACAGGGAAACTTTTAAACTGCAGAAGTTAGAATAGCATTAGCAATTTTTCAAGTTGGACAAAAGTTTTTAAAGTGGGATATGCACTTCTATTATTGTTTTTTTCATTTCAAAAATTGTGCCATTTGAAAAGTAAAGCATAGCTTGTATTCACATGAATGCCTCCAGGCTCTGTAAGGATTCTATAGATGTTCTTAGAACCTAATAATCGTTGCCAATCCTTGTTTTGGAAAAGTCCCGCTCTGCCTAGAAAAAGAGGAAATGAAACTAGCCATGTTTGGGATAGTGGCTAAAGCAGGGGTTGTGGGCTGTGTCATGACGTATCGGGATCTTTTTTTGCATTTGCAGAGCTGGGGTGGGTGTGACTTGTGTGGGGCATATCTGCCCCATGGGCCACCAGTTTGTCAGGCCTGGGCTAAAGGCACTAGACTAGAATCTAAAGTTTTATGTTTTAGTTCTGCCTAGGCATAAAAGTCAACCGGATGTGCCAGTCCCTCTCTCTCAGCCCTAGGAAGAGAGAGCCAAGAGTCGTGATGATGGAGTGGTTAGAATGCAGTATTGCAGGCTAACTCTGCCCACAGCCAGGAGTTCAATCCTGACCAGCTCAAGGTTGACAAAGCCATCCATTCTTCTGAGGTCGGTAAAATGAGGACCCAGATTGCTGGGGCAATATGCTGACTCTGTAAACTGCTTAGAGAGAGCTGTAAAGCACTATAAAGCGGTATATAAATCCAAGTGCTATTGCTAAGAAGGTAATGGCAACAGAAACATTATCGAGCATCCTGCATGGACTTGTTCTTGAAATCACCCTGGAGTCACAGTTGATTTGATGAACCATAGTAGCAATAAAGTAAATTGACAGACATTCCTAGAAGACTAAGAGCAAGTGATGGTCACCAGTTTATTTTCTGGTGAATGGTGCTATCCATCCACACCAACTTTTGTATGAATAGGCAAACATTTCATGCCGGTAACAATGCCCATATGTGCTGTCATAATTTCAACCATCCTCAAACATTGCTCATAATTGTCTTTTGCTTATTTACTTTAAGAATCCTATCACCTCTTACTTTCCCTCATTAGTCTCAGAGGCTTGTTCTTAGAATGCAAACCTATTAATTTAATGTATTATTATTTACAACAATGTTCTTCCATGCTTCTCCCCAGTGCAATATTACATACCAGTTCTAGCATTAAACTGCATAGAGGCATTTTGTTATATGAACAGCTCAATGCGTCATAACACCTAACTTTTGCCCCATGGAACACAATCAATATTGGAGATTAATAGTACATAAAAAGATGTGCCAAATAGAAGTGCTGCCAGAATGATGGAAATTAAAGAGGCAGTGCGTTCGCAAATGTTTTACTACTGAAAGAAGACAAAGGAGAGTGGTATAACGTTATAATATTAGAACAATGGCCGAAAATGCTTGTAATATCAGCTCTGGAAATCTGTTTTCCATAAAGAAAGGACTGCAGGCATGCTTGCAAAATAAGCATGTTCTCCTCTGCTAATTTTCCTAATTGTGCTACTGGGATAGCTATTGATTACCACTTCTTATCAATTATTTATCATCCCATAAATAAAAGAAGAATGATCTTTTGGCTGCCTTTCCCTACCCCACTTTACAATGATAGAAAAGATTAATAGCTTCTTTTTGGATGAGGTAATGGGAATGATCTCAGACAGACTTTTAGTTATGCAGAATAAGGTCCTGATTTATTCTGCTGACCCAAAACCACAATAAGAGCTGTTCACCTGTGAATATACAGTATCCTTGATCATTTGCACATTAACTGCAAGGGTGTTAGCCCTATGGGTTTTTTAAAAATCGAATTAAAAGATGGAAGGAGACCGTTGTGCAAGGAATAAATTAAAGGAGGATATGGCTGAAGGATCTCAACTGAAGAGTTGAGGGTTAGAGTGCCTAAGTGTAACCCCATATCTCAAGTGGAGGCTCTTAGCAGATAACAACACAGTGTGTGAATGTGAAGAGATGCAGAACCTGGGACATCTGTTGGTATGTTGGCTACTACCAGAAACAAGTACTGACAATGACTTATTTGGGGACAATGACAAAGCCAAGAAGGTGGCTTCATTCTGGCATTTTAAAATTGTTTGAGGAGGAGGAGGAGGAGGAGGAGGAGGAGAGGAGGAGGGGGGAGGAGAAGGAGAAGGAGAAGGAGAAGGAGAAGGAGAAGGAGAAGGAGAAGGAGAAGGAGAAGGAGAAGGAGAAGCAGCAGCAGCAGTAGCCTTCTGGGCTAATCCAGACAAAAAGCACACTTGGAAGGGCTAACTCTGTCTTTATTATACATTAATAGTGTCTTATAAAATTGAAATTATTTCTCTTCTCTTTCTCCTTACCCTCTGGAAAACTAAGGAGGGGTCTCTGTAAAGGTATGTGAGAAAGAACTTGGAAGATGGATGAAGAGATGCTGACTGAGGAATGGTCAGATAAGAGACATTACAGCCTACAGCTGTATAGTGGGTGGAGCAAGAGGCTCAGGAGAGATCCTCTCTAAGATCTTGGGTTGCAAAGGTGGTAGCAGGAGAATTATACTTTCAGCTGGAAGTTAGCACCCACCCCTTTCCTAGAGGAATGAAATATTTTGGGAAATATTAAAAAGGCAGAATATTATGTTTCCCTGGATGAGAAATGGAGAAGCATGTTTTAAAGATGAAGCAGCTCCCATCTTCCTGCCCCCACCCTTTGTCAATGGGCAAGAGGCAGAAACTCAATCTTTGTCAATGGACCATCAACTGCAACACAATAGGACCCATCTAGCAACAGAAACTAACACAATAGGACCCATCTAGCAACAGAAACTCACCACATGGCACCTGGGAAGATTACATCAGCCAGCAAGGCCAGCTAAGACCCCCACCTCCTGGGAGTCCGACAACCAATCAAGATACTCTTTCGGGGCCCCAGGAAGTTCAAAGCCAGAGAGGGCATAAAACCCGGGCACTCGCAGCATCTCGCCTCCTTTTCTTTTCAGGAACTCAAACCATGTGATCCTGTCCACCATTAAACCATTTTTCCAAGCAGTCTCCATGTTTCCAGTGTCTTTTTCCCCACTTGGAGCTGAACCCAGAAGGATATTTCTTCCTACATGTCAGCCTTACCAGGTAGGCCAGATAGGTAATCAGGTAAACTAATTCTACTCTATGTGAATGTCTAGTTTAATGAAAAGAAGGACTAGAGGAGAAATGATAGCAGTCTTCCAATATCTCAGGGACTGCCACAAAGAAGAGGGAGTCAAGCTATTCTCCAAAGCACCTGAGGGTAGGACAAGAAGCAATGGGTGGAAACTAATCAAGGAAAGAAGCAACTTAGAACTAAGGAGAAATTTTCTGACAGTTAGAACAATTAATCAGTGGAACAACTTGCCTCCAGAAGTTGTGAATGCTCCAACACTGGAAGTTTTTAAGATGATGTTGGACAACCATTTGTCTTTTCCTTCAACTGAATGTACCCACATTTTCAACAATTAGTCAGACAACTAAACATACCTATCCTCCAGATCATCCATTTCGGTATATAGTCTAGTTCAGGAGTATCAAACTCAATTTCATTGAGGGCCACATCAGGATTGTATTTGGCCTCAGGGGGCCGGGCTTGGTGTGGCCAGGATGGGCATGGCCAGCATGACATCACTTGTGTCGGGGGCGCCTGTGATGGCACATGCTTTGCCAGCAAAAACGGGCTCCCAAGCTCCATTTTCGGCTGTAACGGCCTCCTGCAACCGTCTGCCAGCAAAAATGGAGCTCGGGAGGGCCACATGCGGATCCAGCCCACAGGCCTTGAATTTGACAGCCCTATTGTAATTCATTCCATGAATTAAACTTCATTCAAAAAGTAGCCCGGCCAGTGTAGAATAAACCATCATTAACTATGATCTGACCACCAAGTAATTGTGTGGGGAGGGGACACAAAAAGAGCAGCAAATGGTTTTATATGTTATTGTTGTTTTGTAAGAAGACACAAAGAACTAAAGTGTTCCATGTGAGGAAGAGACAATAAGTGGATTGATGGGGGGTGGTCCCCCCTTCCTGGTGCATCTGAGTCTTTTCTTAGTGAGATATGGGAGGATAATGAATATGAGCAAATGCAATGAGACGAAGGAAAAGGAGGAGGGGAAATTAAAATGTTGTGGGAAAGCAATGATGGAAGATGGTACCCAGGGAGAAGTGGTTGGAGATTTTACTGCCAAAAATCAAAATAACCACAACAGCAGGAGATTCTCTTGGTTCTGATGGGTCTCTCAGCAACAATCAATAACATTGATTGTAGTATCTTTGGACCATCTTGGAGTTGCTGGGGAGATCAATTACCATCAGTATGTTGATGATAACTTGTTGCATATCTCCACTCCCAACAGAACAGTAGATCCAATCAAAGTCTTTATCCAGTACATGGAGGCTGTCAGAGTCTGGATGACTGGTGCAGCTTTTCCTTGAATGAGAAATGTTAACAAAGACTATTCCTGCGATTGTCACTTCTCAGCTACAGTAGTTTAATTAATTCTGTGTAGGACTGCCCTCAAGGATCATCAGAATCTATAGATGTTCAAAGCAGGGGTGAAATGCTACCGGTTCGGACCGGTTTAGCTGAACTGGTAGCGATGGCGGCGGGTAGTTCGGAGAACCGGTAGTGACAGCAGCGTGAGGCTCCGCCCACCTGCCCGGTCGTCATTACTTCCTAGTTTTAACCTAGAGGGTAACCTGTTTTTTACCCTCTGTGCATGCACAGAAGGGTTTGCGCATGCGCAGAGGGTCCAAGTGCACGGTGCGTGCACTTCCAAACTGGTAGGAAAGGTAAGTAGATTTCACCCCTGGTTCAAAGGCAATTGGCTTATAATAATGGGTCAAGCTCCATACACTCAGTCCAATACTATTATTCCAAAAATAAGTCATCCAACTCATCTGTTGCACTATATCCAGATCTGAGCACTGCACTTATAACAACATCCAGCACAAGAAACAACCTATTCTTTTATCCTTCAAGGATTGCACCACTTTTTTGTCTTTTGGGTGGATAATCCAGTTTATTTTAAATTATAACGGGTTTTTAACATACTTATTCTAGTACTTATTTTCAACAAAAAAGGAGAGATTATCTGACACAATTACATAGCGGTGCCCTTTCAAGGAGACCAGGCACAAAAAAGAATCAAAACTGATCCCAGTTGGGCTTCAAGTTTATAAGGAGAAAGATTATAGACATCTTCTATTTTGAAAGAGCTTTGATTTTTAAATGAAATATTGAAGTCATCTTTTGTTTTAAAGAGCTTTGATGTCTGGTTCCTTAAGTCTGACCGTTTTTAAGTAGAAATAAGTGACAATGGATAACTTTCAACATTTTGACAACATTCCAAAACTGCATTCCATTCCCATTTATAACTGACAGAGTTCATAAATGTATTTTTAACTGAAAAAGAGAAACACAAAGGTGTGATTAGAGGTAAATTTTTAACAGTTAGGTTAGTTGTAAATCAAAAATTGCCCTATAAATTAAGACAAGAAGGCTAATTAACTCAAAACTGATTTATGTCCAAAAGTAGATTATATAAAAATAATATTGTTGCAATCAAGAAAATACACATAAAATTGTATTTTGGATGGAATACCAATTCCATTCCATGAACTTCCATTGAATTTGCTTATGCATACACTAGAATTCAAACTCTATTAGTTTTGTCTAATGTTGAAATTTAATTTGTTCTTCCCTTTTCAGACTTTAAAAACTAACCATTTTGTCTACAAAAAGAATCCAAAATCCATATTACTGGAACACTTTACTGCCTTTACAATAATTCTTCATTAAGCAAGCTGGTAAACAAAGAAGAAGAGAATAATAAGGCCAAGAAGCTATTTTAAGTTGGGGTCATACATCGTAAGAAGAAAAAAATCCATTTAGTTTTGAATTTGTCAAATGAGTAAATTCACTCATACTTATTTGTAAATCATGTTTATTTCTTATATTATATGTAAATCCAGCACTCTGATATCTTCATAAAACCCTTATTGAGTAAAATATAGCTTTGCATGGTGTCCGAATCTAGCATCATTACAGAAGAAGCCAAAGTAGGCTAGCAAAGCTTGATTTCACATAGTGCATTATGTACTGATTATCTGTTGAAAAGCCATAATTGGGTGGATTCACACCAGGGATGGGTTGTACTTATCTTTACTACCAGTTCGCAACGGGGCCGTGCACACACGCGTACTTCACTCGCGTGAGCACAATTCTGCGCAAGCGCAGATCGTCATTTATGGCGTCTGGGCAGGTGGGCGGAGCCTCCCGCCGATTTTACTACTGTTTCTATAGAACCGGACAGAACCGGGAGCAACCCACCACTGATTCACACATAAAGAATATAAACAAGCTTTTTTTTTTTTTTTGCTATGTAGACTTTAAGAGAAAACAAATGAGCTGCGAATGTTAAACACTTTGACGTACATTGGGTAAAATATAATATCATGATTTTTTTCCTATGTCCCATCAAGTTATTTTTGACTCCTAGTGGATTACGTAGAGAGATTTTATACCAGGGAACCAAAAGGATTATATTGTGACTGAATCCTTGTGATTTGAAACTCTCTGTGGGAAGACTGGAATCTGGGCAATGACCGCTGGATTGTGACAAACTCTTCTGCATTTTTGAGCATCGCTTTAATCATAATGATAGGCCCGACCTTTAAAACCATTTACTCTGCCCTTATATCAATCACAGTAATGCCATCTGGTCTTTCAGGTCTCAAAACAAGTTCCTTAAGCAGAACAGGAGCAGGAAGATCTTGGCTGCCAGATGGGAAAAAGATTTTCCTTTGCAATCCATTTTGCCACCTTAATCCATGAATGTTTAAAAAAAAAAAGAAAAAAGATTACTTGCCAATAATTATCTTCTGAAAAAGGTTTGCATTTTATTTACTTTTAATTTAAAAGACTGTTCAGGGCAGTCATGGAACAATAATAAAATTATAATGGAGAGACAATATTCTTTAGGCCAAAGAATTCTCCAGCTACCTGTGTTTCCCCCAAAATAAGACCGGATCTTATTTTCTTTTGGTTCCTAAAATAAGCATTAGGTCTTATTTTTGGGGGTGTCTTATTCCCCACCCACCCCCCCATGTACAGGAGGCCCACTTCTTCTGGTTGCTCATGGCAGGGCAGGAGGCCACATGGCATGCCAGCGCTGCCACAGGGAGCAGGAGAGGATGGAGCTGCCCCACATGCCCCACACTGGCTTACCTCAGGGCCCCCGCAGCCAGGCCATCCATGCCCCGATACCTGCCTTGCCTCATGGCCATGGCACCAGAAGCTCCATCCAGCAAGACCCCACGTGGCCTCCAACCCACCACTTCTGCTTGCTCACAGCCACCACGGAGCAGGCCGAGCAATGTACTGGTGCCGCGGCCATGAGGCAAGGCGGATGGAGCTTCCCCATGCGCCTCACAGCAGCTTATCTCAGGGCCCCCGCAGCCAGGCCATCTACACCCCGACACATGCCTCGCCTCATGGCTGTGGGACCAACACACTGCTCAGCCTCCTGCTCCATTGTGGCTGTGAACAAGCAGAAGTGGCAGGTGGCCGCGTGGGCTCCTGCTGCACATGGATACTGGTGCTGCCGCCACGAGGCAAGTGTCGGAGCGTGCATGACCTGGCTGTGGGAGCCCTGAGGTTAGTTTGTGCAGGGCATATGGGGCAGCTCCATCACCACCCTGTCTTACCTTGTGACTGCGACACCGCAAGCAACAAGATGGAATGAGCGGCCAGGCAGCTGCGCAGGCTCTTAAGTAGGGCTTATTTTGGGGGTAGGACTTATATTAGGCATACACATAAAAAACCATGCTAGGGCTTATTTTTGAAATATTTTCCATAGAAAATATAGATAGAACCAGTATTCTCAACTATTAGCCTGGCAAGAAGAGATAGGTTAATCAAGGCCTTGCCAGGAGCAATGTTACTTAACCTTGGTATCTTTTAAGTTATGTAGACTTCAGCTCCGAGAATTCCCCAGTCAGTAAACTGTCCCTGAGTATTTGTGCTTAAGCCTTCAAGGGAGAGATTTTTCTATGAATTCCTGTGGTGTCTTTAAAACAGCCATCATAGTAGGATCCATAAGAAAAATTTTAAAAATTTCTACGCTCTTTTGGCATCATCCATTCTAATGATGCCATCTGCTGCGATTCTTTTATTTTATTTTATTTTATTCTTGCCTTTTTTCTAAGAACCTCTTCTCCTTCTTTTTCTAACTCCCTGTCCATTTAATTCCACTTTAAAAGCATTGCAATTAACCTTTGTTTAAAAATATTAGTTATTAATGTTAAATATTATATATAATCTACCTGCGATACACCTAAAAGACTGTGCATATTTCAAAGTGAACCTAACCCATTGTATAAAAATCTATACTAAGAGACAAAAAGTGGGGGAGAATCCTATATTATACCTAAAAAAAAGACAAAAAAAGAAGAAGAAAAGAATGGAAGAGTCCATTAAAAGTCCATTTTAAGGAGTCCATTAAAAAAAGTCCATTAAAAACATGTGGATAAAGACCAAATTCACAATTTTAAAGTTGACTATTATTAGTAAGGCAACTTTTATCACTGGACATATAGAAGTGCATAAACACTATTTTTACCACTTTTACAAACTTGATAGATCCAAAGCTCTTTAGAGATGGAAGAATTCCAGATTCTTGGGATACAATAATCTGTAACCCATGGCTGTCTTGAAGAACCTGGTTAATCATTGTAATAATATTTACTCACTAAGGATTTACAAGTGAACAAGCCCGTAAGACAAATACGCAAGTCCCTTCAAACTTATTACCGCTCTAGCATAAAAAGGGTGGCATTCAATATTTTTAGAACATTATGTGAGGAGTCCAAAAAACTGTTGTGAATCAGCTTATGCACTTTCTGTAATGTTAACACAGATTTCAGTCACAGCTCATAGGTATGTTGATTACCTCCTGGGCCCACACACAGTAGCTATATTAAACTACTTAAACTGGTCGGTTACAAACCAATATGATAATCCTAGTGTTGTGATCCACCAGCAGCCTGCAGAGCTGGCTGCAGAGTCCAACAGTGAGGAGGCTGAGGAAGAACATGGGCCAGTCCTGGAGGCTGTTGAAGGCCCAGATGAGGGCTCTGCGACGAAAGCAGAGATGGGGCCAGAGCCATCTGGGAGTGATGTGCAGACTTCGGAGCCTCCAGAGGCTGACAGCAGAGAGGCAGAGGAACAGGAGGAGCCTGTTCCTAGTGCATGCATGAGAAGAGCTGCCAGAAGGCAAGAACAGCTAAAGCAAAAAGGACAGCTCGGGAGTAATGCCAAGAGACGATTGGCCTCTCCCATAAGGCTTAAAAGACCAGCAATGGTTCTTGGGCTCTTTGTCAGAAAACAACGTTGATAGATTTGTTTCTTATCTTGCTACATTTATTTCTTGTCGGCGTCTTCTGCTTCTGAACTTTTGCCAAGAAAAGCCTTTGCCAGGTTGCCTAATTAGACCAAGGTTGGTGATAAGGCTGAAGAATTGTGTTATGAAGTCTTTGTTTTGAATTAGTTTGGACTACGCTGAGAATGAGTTACTTCTCAGCTGTTCTAATAGTCTGTTTGTTTCGAACTGATTGAGTCTGATAATACCTACTTGGGCCTGGGTCACAACACCTAGTTTTTTCAACATCACGTAGCACTTAGACTTATATACCTCTCCACAGTGCTTTACAGCAGCGGCCCCCAATCATTTGGGCACCAGGACTACCTGTAATGCTTTTGACAATGATTTGTAATGAGTTCTCCAGCCAGCATAACTTCACAGAAAACAGGTGTCCTGTATTGGAACTCAGAGTGGGGCATCTATCAAATAATGGAACAGGATGTCTATGGAGATTCTCAATCATCCAAGTCAGGGGTCTCCAATCTTGGCAACTTTAAGCCTGGAGGACTTCAACTCCCAGAATTCCCCAGCCAGCTTTGCTGGCTGGGGAATTCTGGGAGTTGAAGTCCTCCAGGCTTAAAGTTGCCAAGGTTAGAGACCCCTGATCCAAGTCACGGTTGTCCCAAAGGTGCTTTTTTCAAGAGGCAACTGGACTTTCTTGTTTTTTCTTTGAAGGCCTTTCACTTCTCCTCCAAGAAGCTTCTTCAGCTCTGACTGGATGGTGGACTGGAATTGGGGGGGGGGGGGAGAGAAGCACCTTTGGGATAATAATGGAACACAGTTGAGCACCTGCGAAAGGTGGGCAGGCTCCTTCTCCCTTCCGGGGACTTAAAACCCATCCAAAGCCCGTGAAACTCCGTGGCTAAGACGCTGAGCTCGTGGATCAGATAGGCCGGCAGTTTGATGGTTCGAATCCCTCGTGTAGGTTGGGGGGGGGGTTGGACTAGATGACCTCCAAGGTCCCTTCCAGCTCTGTTACTGTTACACCTTCCTCTCTTTTCTCGTTTTCCTTTTCCAGTTTAGCTTTTTTTTTTTTAATTGTAACCCGGAGCGCGAACCAAGCTGCCAGTCTGAAGTTCAGGGCGGCAGGAAACCGGCGTGGAGACGAAACACGTGTGTGAGAGACTCGGAAACGCCAGCCTGGAAACCTCCTGGTCCCGCCGGCTGCGCAAAAAAAGGCGCCTTCGCCCTCCGCTTGAAAGAACCGGGCTATAACCCGAAGGCGGCTGATGGGGGGAGGGGGGGGGGGAAGGGGGGGGGGGGGTCCATCGCCGAGAGGAGGGGAGGGGGGGCTTCAAAGCCGCGGGGTTCAAAGCTCCCCCCTCCCTTTCCCAGCGGGTTCCCCTTCCCCGGTTCTTTGCGAAGCGCCTTTGCGCCTTTCGGGTACTCACCACGTACAGAGTTTCTCCCTCAGGCGGATCCAGAGGTTGGAGGCGCAGGAGGAGCGCGGGGGGGAAACCTCCGCCGCTGTTGCTGCTGCTGCCGGCGGAGCGGCCGGGTGGCCGTTTTCCAGCACCGAAGCGGAGCGCACGCTCTCCATGACGAGCTCACTGCCACTCCGGCTCCGGGATGCTCGCAAGAAAGGGCCGCACCGGAGGAGGGGGAAAGGGCGGGGCCACTGCCGCTGCGCCCGCTCCTGTTCTCTTAAGCCGGCGACCGCCTTCGGGCTCGCTCCTTTTGGCTCCTGCCCATCAGGCAGGCCGAAGGGGGAAAGCTGACGGGAACGTCCCGGCCAGGCGACCGGCAGCCCGGCCGTATTTTCGAATCAGCCTTGCCGTCGTGCCTTGTTTTTGCGCATTTTATTGCGGGCCAATTCGCAGAACGAGAATAAGAACGCAATAAAAACGGGGCATCTTTTTTTTTTATCCAGCCTAAAAGATCTTTTTTTTTTAATTGATTTATATGCCGCCCTTCTCCGGAGACTCAGGGCGGCTTACAATGCGTTAAGCAATAGCCTTCATACTTTTGTATATATTTATACAAAGTCAGCTTATTGCCCCCACAATCTGGGTCCTTTTGAGTTTTCTCC
This sequence comes from Ptyas mucosa, assembly GCA_012654045.1. NCBI lineage: Eukaryota > Metazoa > Chordata > Lepidosauria > Squamata > Colubridae > Ptyas > Ptyas mucosa. Next base: position 407,310 of record WNWU01000016.1, read on the forward strand.
TGGGTTAGAGGGCCTGGCTCGCCTCTGTCCCTGAAATCTTCTTCTTCTTCTTCTTCTTCTTCTTCTTCTTCTTCTTCTTCTTC
>WNWU01000016.1:407402-425102 GCA_012654045.1 Ptyas mucosa
TCTTCTTCTTCTTCTTCTTCTTCTTCTTCTTCTTCTTCTTCTTCTTCTTCCTCCTCTTCCTCTTCCTCTTCTTCATTATTATCTCTCATATTCATTAAACATGAAACTCAGTCAACTGAACATTTAAAAATGCGTCACAAATACCACAGACTGGTGCTAATGGTTGATACGGGTTGCTGCCAGCGTCCTAGGTATCAACTAAGTACCTTCTTAAGATGTACCATGTTCCAAGTAGCGCAGTTTTTTTGCAGTTCCGCCGGTGTTATTGCAGGAAGCTGCAATTTGTTGATGTATTTTATAAAACTCTTGGACATGGTACCAAGCGCCCCGATGACAATGGGCATCACTGCTACATGTTTCATCCATAGCCGTGTAGTTTTGATGGCCAGGTCGTGATATTTCATGATTTTTTCCAGTTCTTTTTCTTCGACTCTGGCATCTCTTGGTACCACAATGTCAATAAATTGTATGTTTTGGTTACGGTTTTTGTTGTTGTTGTTGTTGTTGTTATTATTATTATTATTATTATTATTATTATCTCTCTTATTTATTAATCATGAAACTCAGTCAACTGAGCATTTAAAAATGTGTGTCACAAATACCATTGACTGGTGCTAATGGTTGATACAGATTGCTGCCAGCATCCTAGGTATCAATCAAGTATCTTCTTAAAATATACGATGTTCCAAGTAGTGCAGTTTTTTGTAGTTCCGCTGGTGTTATTGCAGGAAGCTGCAATTTCTTGATGTGTTTTGTAAAATTCTTGGACATGGTACCAAGTGCCCCGATGACAATGGGTATCACTGTTACATGTTTCATCCATAACCATGTAATTTCAATGGCCAGGTCACAATATTTCGTGATTTTTTTTCACTTCAGCCCTCGATTATATATATATAATCGCAGCAACACATCAATCGCAGCTTTGCTGGCTCGTGAATCCATCATGGTTATTCCTAAATGGGGATTTTTACTAGAGCCGTGTAAAATAGCAGGAAAGAAGACGCTAGTTTTCCAGCTGTCCAAAATTCTGCCTCAAGGCAGAATAAGGATAGAGGAGAAGCAGCAGAGCCCCCAAATCTGGCTACAGTTTTTCAACAATTAGGTAGCTACATTTATGGACAGCCTTATTTATTATTCTATGTATTGTATTTTAAAGATAAAGCCTTCTTGGAGTTCAGATTGACTCCTGGTGATTCCACGTGTGGTTTTCTTGGAAATCAAACAAAATGTTATTTTGACTTTACAAGCTAAGCTGGGTGAATTTCAATACAAACATTAGGCAGGTCTGAGCTTTGCTTGTTTCTTCTAACATCAGCCAAAGTTGACTAGCTGGTGCCATCTGCTGTGATTCTGCTTTATATTTCTTACCTTTTTTCCCAAGAACTTCTTCATTCCTCCATTGCTTCTTCTCCAGTATAAGCCAAATTCAAAGTCTGAGGGTTTACAAATTTCATTAAGCCAGATTTTAAAGTTGCACACTCAAGCGTTTTTCCAGTAGTGTATAAATACTGTTTTCACAACTCTTCAAGCTTGTGGATGGTTTTCATTCGGTGAAATGATTCCTGATCGCTGGAACATTGTTTGATAAAATGTAAAACAGAGCCAATCTGATGTGGTGGTTAATGTGCTAGCCTAGAAACTGGGAGACTGGGAGACATGGAATCAAACTTTGGGTGCATGATTATGATGGTTTCAGTCTCTCTGAGGTCCCAGGATTGTTTGCAACCTTCTTAGGGTATTTCTGACAAATTTAAATTCGGGGGGGGGAGGGGAGCTAGATTCACTTAACAACCATCACTCTGCTAAACAACTAATTCCCACAACACAGTCAAAATATTTACTAAGACTGTATTACTATTCTTCTTCTCATCCTTCTTATCACCTATCTCCTTTTCTACTTATGATTATAGCCTTGTTGTTTGCATCTTTACAACTTATATTGTTTCACTTAGTTTCCTAGTATGATTTGGATTGCTTATTTAGTATCCTATGACTATCACTAAGTGTTGTATCTTATGATTCATGATGAATGTATTTATGATGACTATGATCATGATTTATCACTTATATATTTTATGTACAGTGAGAGCTTATGCACCGAAGACAAATTCCTTGTGTGTCCAATCACACTTCACCAATAAAGAATTCTATTCTATTCTATTCTATTCTATTCTATTCTATTCTATTCTATTCTATTCTATTCTATTCTAATCTAATCTAATCTAATCTAATCTAATCTAATCTAATTCTATTCATTTAACACCTTCAGTGATTTGCTTAACAAAGGTTGTAAAATGGAGCACGATTCTTTAACAACGGTGGTACTTAGCAATAGAAACTTTGGGCTCCACGGTGGTCTTAAGTCGAGGACTACCTGTGGTCTTCTGCATCACATTTGAGATGCTGTTTTAATCCATAAAGATCATTTTATGAACCTGAGGATGCATGTCATGGGCAGTCTTAGGGGGAGCGAAAGTTGCTCATGTCCGTAGCATCCCTTAAGCTACACATGCTCCCTGAGTGGTGCTAAATGGGTAACAAGGATCAGAGGCAAACGTACTGTTGTCCTGGGCCTCTTGCCCATTGCAAACAAAAGAGTATAAAATCAAATAGTCTAATAAGTGGTTTCAAACTGGCAGCCCAGATGTGTCAGGTGCAGGCCACGCCTACCCCAGCTCCACGAAGGGAAAAAAACACCACGGTACATCATGTGATGGCAACATGACGCGGCAAACCCATGATCTAATACATATTTGTATGTATAAAGGTAGTCCTTGACTTACAAGAGTTCATTTAGTGACCATTCAAAGTTACAACGGTGCTGAAAAAAGGGACTGATGGCCGTTTTTCACACTTACAACATTGCAGCGTCCCTATAGTCCCATGATGAAAATTCAGATGCTTGGCAACTGGTTCCTATTTGTCCCCTGGGGTCATGGGATCTCCTTTTGCGAGTTTCGTCACCACTACCGACTCGGCGGAACCAGGAGGAACCCACCACTGGTCCTCATTTTACCCATCTTGGAAGGATGGAAGGCTCAGTTAACCTTGAGCTTGGTGAGATTTGAACTTCCAAATTGCAGCCAGCCAGCAGCCAGCAAAAGTAGCCTGCAGTACTGCACTCTAACCACTGGGCCACCATGACTCATTTAAGAGAGTTTTATTACCTTTTTTTGCCCTGGTTATTAAGTGAACCATGGCAGACATTAAGTGAATTGTACTATTGTTAAGCAAATCCATTTCCCGCATTGACTTTGTCTGTCTGAAACTCTCTGAGATTGTTGCAAATGGCATTCACGTGACCCTGGGAGGTTGCAACCATCATAAATACATGCTAGTTGCCAAGCAACCAATTGTTGATCATGTGACATGGGATGTTGTAACAATCATAAGCATGAGGACCAGTTGGAGGTCACTTTTTCCAGTGCCGTTGTGACGTCAAATGGCCTCTAAACAAAAGGTTGTAAATAGATGACATGATTTTAATTGTAAGTGTGCACAGTTCCCACTGTGAAATGACCTCTTAGGTGTAAAAATGTGGACCATAGCTCTGTATTTGTTTATTACATGTATATTTGCCACCCATTTTTAGGAGCTTAGGGCTGCTTGCATGCGTCTTCCCTTTTCATTTTATCTCACTATAGCATGATAAATTAGGCTGAAATAGCATTTACTTGTCAAGGTCACAAAATAAGTTCCACAACAGGGATTTCACTCTCACTGCAGCACCTGGGCTCAGCTGTGCATTGCATGAAGCATTGTGTCTTTTTTTTTCTTTTAACCTCCAGGCTATTTTTGTTTTGGGGTTTTTCAGACCACTTTTATGAACTTTTTTTTTTCTAAAAATGTACTGTTTTTTTCTGAACAGTATTGATTCAGAATGTACCGACTGCACAGCATTATAACTTTAAAGACGAGGAGGCTCGTCTTTAAAGTTGTAGAACGGGCTCTGCAACATTTCCTCCCTTGTAGTTTCTGATGAGTCAAATTTGGCCTGGAGGTGATGAGAAGACATTCAGCAGGCGGGAAATTCATGGTTGTCTTCCATTTCTTCTCTGCTGGAAATAGGAGCGTTTGATAACAGGGTTTTGCAAGTCTTAAAGGAAGGAACTACTCTGTTTTTACACAAAGGATATCCAGGGTGGTATTTTCTGATCCATACATCCCAAAGAGTTTGCATTTTGATGCTGTTTCCATTATTCCAATGGAAACAGCAAGTTCCTACAGATGCACTCCAGTAGCAGAATAACTGGAAGGGACTTTGGAGGTCTTCTAGTCCAACCCAAAACCATTTGGGTTGAAGAAATTGTTAGACAAACTATTGAACAAATGGTTGTCCAGTCTCTTCTTTAAAACCTCCAGTATTGGAGCACCCACAACTTCTGGCGGCAAGTCATTCCACTGATTAATTGTTCTAATTGTTCAAGAAATTTCTTCTTAATTCTAGGTTGCTTCTCTCCTTGATTAGTTTCCCTCCATTGCTTCTTGTCCTGCTCTCAGGTGCTTTGGAGAACAAGTTGACTCTGCAGGTCTCCTTCTCTGACTTCTCTTTCTGTTTTGTGAAACCTAGTTTACAATAGTGCTTCACAAGTCAATACACGGTTGGAAAAGCAACATACAACTTTCCAGACTATTTATTCATTTGTTTTTCACATTTTTGAACCACCTGTCCCCCTCAGAGAGAGACTCTTGTAGTGTACAATAAAGTTAAAATATAAAAACAGTGTACAAGAATTTAAAAAAAAAATTAAAAGAAAATTAAAACAGAGGCAAGGGATGATTAAACTCTGTTAAAAATCAATTAAAAAGATAAAGGGAGGAGTCTCAGGGCAGCAGCCATTACCAAGACTATAGTAGTAGCTCCCTATCTCTGAACCATAGAGTACAGGGTATTCCAACATTCTGCATCAGTGTTACAAATTTTTAGGTAGTTCTGATGTCAACTTTATTTATTTATTTATTTGTTTGTTCAACTTGTATGCCGCCTTTCTCCGAAGACTCAAGGTGGCTTACAATGCATTTAAAAACCATATATAAAAACATTAAAAATTAAAACATTAAAAACAATTAAAACCCATTCACACCATTCATGGCCGGATCTCACCAGATCGCAACAGCGAGATGAACTGCCCCAGGCCTGCCGGAAAAGCCAGGTCTTCACCGCTTTTCAGAAGGCCGATAGGGTGGGAATGGTCTGGATCTCAAGAGGTAACTGGTTCCAGAGAGCTGGGGCAGCCACAGAGAAGGCCCTCCCCTGCGGGCCTGCCAGCCGGCACTGTTTAGCTGACGGGACCCGGAGGAGACCAACTCTGTGGGATCTTACCGGTCACTGGGAGCTATGCGGTAGAAGGTGGTCTCGAAGATAACCTGGCCCTGAGCCATGTAGGGCTTTAAAGATAATAACCAACACCTTGAATTGTGACCGGAGACCAATAGGGAGCCAGTGCAGCTCGCGGAGAATTGGTGTAATGTGGGTGTACCTAGGTGCACCCACGACAGCTCGCGCTTTGTTTATTCAGCAGGGAGGGGAAGAGAAAATGTGATGGGAGAGAGCTATGGGATACAGTATCATGGGGAAGGGCATATGACTAGACTAGACAACACATTGACCTACCACACGCTCAGTGTGTCATGCACCATTCAGACGAAAGAGTGTAGCTCGACTTTTCATTCCCTTTTAGGGAAACAGAATCCTCCTTTCTCTACCAAAAAGGTGCCATAAATTTCTTTCACAGAAAGATCAGGATACGGTGGTACTTTGGCACTAATTGTTAATTGGTTCCGGGAGGCACAATGAGTACCAAAAGCAGGGAGTACCAAATAAATTTTTCCCATAAGGAATAAGGTAAATAAATTGAATTCATTCCCAAACCAAAGACAATGCACATTTTAACGCAATATGTAAAACTATAGGGTTGTATATCATTACTTTACATGAGAAATAAACTTTAAAATTAATGAGTACTTAGATTAATTAAAATAAAAATTTACTTTACTTATAGTGATTTTTTTTTAAATAAGAGCAAAAATTCACAAAAAGACTCAGGGGTGGGTTCTACTTACCTTTACTACCGGTTTGCTGCAGGAGCACGCATGCGCACTCGCTTCGCTTATGTGTGCGTGTGCACTTCTGCACATGTGCAGGAACTTCTGCACATGTGCAGGAACTTCTGCACATGTGCAGGAACTTCTGCACATGCACAGATGATCCATGATGATGTCGTGGCAGGTGGGTGGAGCCTTCCACCAGTTTTACTACTGGTTCCATAGAACCGGACAGAACCGGGAGCAACCCACCACTGGTAAGACTGCAAGGGGGTGTAGACAGAGCTACCGCGTGACTGATGTGTCACCAGGGGTGAAATCTAAAATTTGTTACTACCGGTTCTGTGGGCGTGGTTTGGGGGGGTCATGTGACTGGGTGGGCGTGGCCTTTTTTTTTTAACTTTTAAAACCATTTTTTCTACAACCTCTTCGGTGAAGAGGTTGTAAAAAAATGCTTTCAAAAGGCTCTGACGATCCCAGCTGAATTGCCTGATCGGCAGAGACTTTTTTCCTTTTAAATGCCTCTGACGATCAGGCAGCTCAGCGTGGATCATCAGAGGCATTTAAAAGAAAAAAAGGATTTTTTTCTTTTAAAAGCCTTTGATGATCCCAGCTGAGCCGCACGATCATCAGAGGCTTTCTTTTTTTACTTTTAAAAACATTTTTTCAGCTGAAGAGGTTATAGAAAAAATGCTTTTAAAAGTAAAAAAAAAAAGATTGTGAGGCTCAGCTGGGCATGAGGGGGGGCAGGGATTTTTGCTACCGGTTCTCCGAACCACCCGCCTCCATCGCTACCGGATCAGGCGATCCGGTCTGAACAGGGAGCATTTCATCCCTGTGTGTCACCCTTTGTTTCTGGTGGAGTGGATACCAAGTCCTGAGGCAACCAACACTGACAAGTTCTAGCCTGCACATTGATACGAAACAAATGACAAGTATCAAGACAACATTTTCTTGTGCAAATGCATTGAACATTCGATGAGTTTCAAAGAAGTTGAGTACCAAGGTACCACTGTATTTTGCTGTTGTTTTTTGAGGAAGCTATCCCACTACATGGAATAAATTACTCAAAGCTCTTTCCTTCTGTCTTTACAGAGCATTAAAATGCAAGGCACATGGTGTTCTTTCTCTCCCTTGTTTTGTCTGGTTCCAAGAGACATGGCCCTGAATGTTTATCCGATTGAATGTTTGATGATTGGTACTGTAGTATAGTGTTTTTCTTTCATCAGCATTCATCCCCTCCTTAAATAGAGCTGGTAAGAAAATAGTTTGGAAGAGGTTACATTTAGGCTGGGCTCAAAGCCAAATGCATTTCCAATTTTCAGTCTTCACTTCAGATGCTCATAAACTCTTACTGGAATTAGAAACAATTCCAACATTTTTTTCACAGAATGTGTTTTAACAAAACATCACTGTGCGTTTTACTCCAGTTTCAACTGGATATTGTTATTATTAGAGGTATTTAAAGAGAACTTGTTACTTGACACCTGAGCTATTTTGCACAAAGAGGACCTAACGCTATTAGTTACCTGGTTTGAAAGATTTCTAGATGGCTGTTTTAATTTAAATAAATTTAAATCCATTGAACAAAAAATAAATTTCAGCCAAAAAACAGCAACAGTGTGTTAAGACAAATAAAATACCTATTCAATCTACAACTCTGTAATACTGCTACTTTTCCTTCCATAGAATCGTTAAATGTGTGAATCAGAAGAGTTTTTACACAGTTCAAAATTTTGGGGAAAAAAACAACAGTGAGAGGAGAACAACAGTGTGTCCTAAAATGACCAGCTCCCGAAACAACTTCATGGGGCTTAATTTCCAGAAAACTCATAATTCTGGTAGTTTTCTCCCTGACCCTTTTAAAGTGGGGTGCCTAGAAATAAATGTAGGTACTCCAGATGTAGTGTACAGTGGAAATATTATTTCCCATGATCTGGATGTTAATGCAACCCAACATCTCAGTAGCCTTAAATAGCTGCTGCACAACACTGCTTGTTCATTTCAGCTGATAGTCCACAAAGACTTATAGATTTTCTTACATGTACTGGTACTAAGCCAAATATCCCTATTTTGCACCTTTGGTTTTTCCCCCTAACCAGTTGGAGAACTTAATATCTGTTATGTTTTAACTGCTCCTGGTGGAGCAGTGGACTAAAGCGCTGTTAAATAGCACTTAGCTGCCAACTGGCTGCAATTACTGCAAGTTCGAATCTCACCAGGCTCAAGGTTGACTCAGCCTTCCATCCTTTCTAAGGTAGGTAAAATGAGGACCCAGATTGTGGAGGGCAATAAGCTGAGTTTGTATAAATATACAAAAGTATGAAGGCTATTGCTTAGCGCATTGTAAGCCACCCTGAGTCTCCGGAGAAGGGCAGCATATAAATCAAATAAAAATAAAATAAACACTATCTTCTTGGATCTGAATGTTGAATAGAACGTTCTATTCTGAAAGAACCGCGCTTACAATACTGTTCTTTGCTGTCTTGGCTTTATTGTTGCTTATAATCCTTTTAAACATTTGTTCCTTCTAGAAGTGTTGTTTCTTAGGCAGCAACTGAGGTTTGATTCATCTTGGAGTGTATGTGCACCACATGCTTAAAGTGCTCCTGTCTTCTGCTCAAACTCTAAGCCAGTTTATGAAAATTGATTTTAGACTGAGCAGCTATGGCACCAGATTTCAAGTTATTTAATATGGAAAGAAGGTTAACATGTCCTCCCATTAGACGATCTTGCTACTATGTCTTCCCACCATTTTGTTTTAAGAAAGTATTGATTATTTACTTCATACGGATAAGTCTTCCTAGACTTAACTTTTGCATAAAATGTACTTATGCAAAGTTAAAATTCATACATAAAGTTAAAGCAGCAAAATGCACATATCTACAAACAAAGCATCACACTTTAAAATACAGTACATATTCCTTTCTTACCACTCTTTCTGTTTCTAATGCTGTTTTTATCAGTTAATGCTACAAATAGGAGGAACATGAATCTTATGAACAGAAAATTGCTGGTTTAGGCATAATTTTTATTGCGAGATCAAATTTGGGTCAGCCATCAGGACTGGAGATTTCCGAGCTTTCAGACTCATGCTGAAGCCCATTCTCAAGGAACTTCTCTCTTACTGGAATACATACTTTGGGCTGTTCTGAGAGTCGTGTTTATAAGTTTTAGTACTATTTTTTTTCTGAGCTCCCTATTTTTCATCCAGTAGTACATTATTTTATCATTGCTCCAGTCTAAGTGAAATCCAGGAGAAATGTAACCCTCTTCCTTCAAAAAATGATGAAATTATGAAACAATAGAATAGAATAGAATAGAATAGAATAGAATAGAATAGAATAGAATTTTTTATTGGCCAAGTGTGATTGGACACACAAGGAATTTGTCTGGTGCATAATACCTTGTTAGATTTATTTTTTAAAAGCCCAAGGGCAAAACTGATAACTCAGGGAAAGAAAGGCAGTAATTAAAAGACATTTCTATTGCATTTCAAACCAACAGCTGTGGTAACCATTGTGCTACTGTGTCATTAATGATGATTATGGGCTAACAAGTCATTTTCAGTTCTTAAGAGACCACATAGACTGATTTTTTCCCCCCATGATGATACGTCCCCTAATCTGGTCTTTCAGGCCTTCCAAGGGTGTGTTTACTTGTACCATTAGAAATTATAATATACTACTCACAATTGCTTATCTGGTCCACACATGGCTACTTTTATCCCTCAACCTAATGAGATTCCCTCCATCACCACTCTTGAGTACAGTGCTTGATGATTTGGAAGTACCTCAGCAGAAACAATAGAACAAATAGAAGATGGTATTGTGGCTCAGGTATAAACTGTGAAGTCATCGGTGCTCACTGAGCTTGTTGTTGGCTTGAAGACATTTCATTGCCCAACTAGGTAACATCAGCAGCCTGACATCTGTGAACAGTTGCAAGAAGCAATGAGCAGTGCAAGAAAATGCCATGACTTGGGTCCAGGCTATTTGAGGAACCATGCTCATCCCACTGGGATTGGGCTACCCCACCCGTGCCAGCAGAGGAGGAATGCTGCAGGCCCCATCAGCTGGGGTTTTCCAGCTGAAGGAGTCCAGGAGAAGAGCCTTCTCTGCCGTTGCACCTGCCCTTTGAAGCATCTTGCTTTCAGAGTGAGGTTGGCTCCATGAGCTTAAAGATGTTGGCTTTGCCAGTTGGATTGGGGCTCCAATGAGAGGTGGGGGTGGTTGATAGATTAATAAGAAATCCCACTTCCCACCCTGCTCATCCTTCTCCCTCCCTCCCCATCATTTAATTATGGCTGAGTATTCATATTTTTATAGTATTTATAGGTATTGCACAGGTATTATCTCTTTAATATTAGAAGCTCTCTGAGTTACCCTGTGGTAAGATGGGCAGCCGAGTTGAATGAATGAATGAATGAATGAATGAATGAATGAATGAATGAATGAGAATGTGAGCATTTACACAGGCTCTCTGAGAAAGAGGCAACCTTCATCCCCATCATAAAAAAGAACAAAACAATTGGGATATCTTACATCTGGAACTGTTCTTTACTACCACTAGAGGCCACTTGTGAACAGCAACCAGTCAAAAAGAGCTGATACGTTTTCATTTACAGGTTAATTTCTGGACTCTATTTGTTAAGGGTAGTAAGATTCATACTGAAAAAAAAATAACTAAAAGAACATGCTGAAAAAAAAATCTTGTCTCTTAAGTCCCATTATACAGAAGTTGGATCTGGATACTAAGGCCAACTATATATGCTAGGTAAATAACATAGACATAATACAAATATTTATAGATGTCCACTCTTCCTCCTCTTCTTCCCCACTCCAAGCTAAATCAATATACTATACTAAACCATAAGGTGCTTGCTTAATGGGTTGCATTAATCTGGTCAATGTGGTTTATAAATGACATCTCCGAGTTTTGTATGAGATGGAAACCCAATCAATTTTACTTTATTTACTAAAACATGATTAAATAAATCATAGTTTTGTGGTGTGTGAAAATTCCACATTCTCTCTCTCTCTGTATGTGTGTGTGTCTTGTCTCTCTGTCTCTGTCTCTGTCTCTGTCTCTGTCTCTGTCTCTCTGTGTGTGTGTGTGTGTCTCTGTCTCTCTATGTCTCTGTCTCTCTCCCTCTCCCTCTCCCTCTCCCTCTCCCTCTGTACCTCTCTCTCTCCCCACACACAGATATAGTTCATCAGTGGTCGGATTCAAAAAATTTTACTACAGGTTCTGTGGACGTGGCTTGGTGGGCATGACATGGCTTGGTGGGCGTGGCTTGGTGGGCGTGGCAAGGGAAGGATACTGTAAAACCTCCATTCCCACCCCACTCCAGGGGAAGGATACTATAAAATCTCCATTCCCTCACCACTACAGGGGAAGGTTACTGCAAAATCCCCATTTCCTCCCGATCAGCTGGGACTCAGGAGGCAGAAAATAGATGGGGGTGAGGCAAGTCAGAGGTGGTATTTACTGGTTCTCCAAACTACTCAAAATTTCTGCTACCAGTTCTCCAGAACTGATCAGAACCTGCTGAATACCACCTCTGCACTTCATGTAAAAGGAAGAATACTTTCAAGTCAAGTTTAGGAACCTATATAGACATATCTATGAAGTTTATTCATAGACAATGGCAATGTTAAAAGAACTGTTTTGCCACTGTTTATTTCTGAAATGTTCTTTTAACTCACAGTCTATAGTGCCAGGTTGGCTTGATGGTCTCTCATCCATGAACTCCAAGCTCAGCCAACCCCAGTTGTTACATGCTCTTAACATTTTTCTCTTAACATGTTGCGATTGGTTAATTGATTATATTCTTTATTCTGTATTGATTGTGATTTTGCAGTATTTCTCAACCTTGGCAACTTTAAGATGTGTGGACTTCAGCTCCCAGAATTCCCCAGCTATAGTTCCGTGATTTTTCACTAATTATAAAAATGTTGATAGGGTACTTAAAAGAGTAAAAGTACATTCACACATTGTATAAATATAAGTATATACCAGATGGGGAGAAACATTTACCAAAAAGTAAATATTACAGGGAAGCCAAGAAATGTTTGCAGCTTTGTATTGTGCAAAGTGTGATCATGTTACTTACTCTGTTTCCCCTAAAATAAGATATCTGCTGATAATAAACCCAATCGGGCTTTTGAGAGCATGGCAATAAGGCCAAGCACTTATTTCAGGGTTCAAAAAAATATAAGACAGGGTCTTATTTTGGGGAAAACATGGTACTAAAACATTTTAGAATCTACCAACATCTGTTGACATTTCTAATTTAGCTCTCAGACTATTAGCCATAGGATGAAAGGCACCCCTGTAGAGATTCAGCCACTTCCCAGAAACAATATATATATTATCCTCTATCACTTAAGAGCCTTTTTACAAAAATGTGAAGTTTTAGCTGATTCATCAATGGAGTTTATTTTAATAAGAAGGATACACAAATTCGATGCAGTTCAGATGCGAACACCTGGTTATTTAATCTTTAGTTTTGATATATTCCTATACAGAAGGCAAAAATAAAATACAGAACTTGACCAACTGTTTGGTCTAAAAATCATTGTGAGCTTTGTTGATGACAATGTAAAAAAAAATCAGATTATTTATTTCATTATTTACCTGTAATCAAATGTGGTTGTTTTATGCCACACAACTAACCCAATAAAAGCTAGATGACTCAGCAAGTAAATCAGTTTGATATATCGAATATTTGGTGTATCAATCTGATATTTTCCAGATATACTTATTTAGTTCATGTGATCAAGAAAGACATGTGGTTTTTGGTCTTTTGCATATCTTTTAGAGTAGATAAGGAGAGTAAAGAGAGAAGTAAAGAGAGAAGTAATACTTTTGTGGGATTCTGCCTAAGTAACATTTTACTGGCAAATGGCTTTAGTGCACCAAGTTTTCCAATTGGGAACATTAGTTTCTTTTTGTTCTAATATAACACATGCTGTTCCATCCAATATGCATAATACAGATTCTTGTAACACTTCATCAGGTCTTGATATTTGGTGTCAAAAATCAGATATACAATATAAGGTCTCCTGGAATATGTACAAGAGGCTTTTGGCTCAATAAATGTAACCATATTTAGTTCTCACTGTTGTGGGGAGAACATAGAAGGCAGAATGTGCCATCTACAGCTTCTGGAGGAAGGTGGAACATAAACCTAATAACAAATAAAATGCATGCAGCAGGAAGCAAGATACAAAAGATTTTCATGCCAGAAAGGCTCACATTCAATCTGGTTTGTGCTCTGTCATGTTTCACTTCCAAAATCAAATACAAGCTATCAAGAAATCCTGTTTCCAGCTTGCCCTCCATCCAAGGGGGCATGATGGCTGAGTGGTTAAAGTGTCATGTGATGGGTGAGCTCCCATCCTTGCCCCAGCTCCTGCCCACCTAGCAATGCAAAAGTATGCAAATGCAAGTAGATAAATAGGTACTAATTTTGTGGGAACAGCATTCCATGCGCCTTGGTATATAATCATGCTGGCCAAGGATCTTTGGGACAATGCTGGCTCCCTCAGCTAAGAAATGGAGTTGATCCCCACCCTTAGAGTAGGACACAACTCGGCAGGGACACACACACACACACACACACACACACACACACACACGTGTATCAGTGGTGGGTTTCAAAAATTTTTACTAACTTCTGTGGGTGTGGCTTGGTGGGCGTGGCATGGCTTGGTGGGTGTGGCTTGGTGGGCACGGCAGAGGAAGGATACTGCAAAATCCCCATTTCCTCCCAATCAGCTGGGACTTGGGAGACAGAGAATAGATGGGGGCGGGGCCAGTCAGAATTTTTGCTACCGGTTCTCCGAACTGCTCAAAATTTCCACTACCGGTTCTCCAGAACTGGTCAAAACCTGCTGAAACCCACCTCTGGCGTGTATGTGTGTGTGTATGTATGTATGTGTGTGTGTGTGTGTGTGTATGTGTGTGTATATGTATGTATACATTATTTATTAAAAATAATACATTATTTATTATACATTATTATACAATAAATACATTATTTATTAAAAATTGAACACAGAATAAAGAGGGATATGTTTCATTGTTTGAAAGATCCTCTATAAGGGAGATGAGTGGTTAAGAAGTTTGATATACACACATACAGTACATACATACACACACACACACACACACACACACAGGTGCATTATACATGTTTGAAAATCAATAATAATACAGAATAAAGAGGGATATGTTTCCTTGTTTAAAAGCTCCTCTGTAAGGGAAATGGATGGTTAAGAAGTTTGATATCTATATATCAAATCTACACACACATATATACACACATACATATATATGTGTGTGTAAGTTTGATATCTATATATCAAACTTCTTAACCATCCATTTCCCTTACAGAGGAGCTTTTAAACAAGGAAACATATCCCTCTTTATTCTGTATTATTACTGCTTTTCAAACATGTATAATGCACTTTTCACACATGCACACACACAATCCCAAGTGGAGTTGATTTAAATCAAAACATTCAATAACTTTTTAAAAAATCCCCTCTGTTGAAAATCCTAAAGCAGCTTCAGACCCACAGCCCAAGGCAAGAATAAATGTACAGCCAAGTGACTGATGATGATTAGTTTTCTTTTTAGTGGTCAACTAATAGTTGTTCCTCTTTTGATGTAGAAATGTTCCTTCTCTTACTGCATGCTAATTCAAAAGTGCAGCTGGGGATACCAGCTTGCAAAACGTGAAGCCAATTTGGATTTTACTTCCAGTTTTCTCAGAAGGTTGCAGTTTCTTTCTCTCCCCCCCTCCCCCAACATGGAGACACACAGACACTTGTATGAGGCATGCAACCAATTTGTTCTCAGAAAACAGACTGTTGTGTTTCGTTGCTGATGATGCATTCAGTTTTTAAGTGAGGCGCATCAACATGGTGCTGAATGGATAGCTCCCCTGCCTTTAACCTCTGCTCCATCTGCCTTAGCCAACTTTCTTCCCTACTTAAAAACAGTAGCATGGGTGCCAGAGTATGCTGGCAAAAGCTAAAGGACCAGCACCCTCCCCCCCACACACACACACTATCCATTACACAGTGACAAAAAAAAAACCCTGTTCAACTTGTGATGCAATGGGCAAGGAGATGAATCAGGACAGAAAAAATAAACTCATATTAATTATTGGAACCTAGACAATGTGGACAAAGGGATGGGATGACTCAGTGGCTAAGACGCTGAGTTTGTTGATCGAAAGGTCGGCAGTTCGAATCCCTAGTGCCACATAATGGGATGAGCTCCCATAACTTGTCCCAGCTTCTGATAACCTAGCAGTTCGAAAGCACATAAAAATGCAACTAGAAAAATAGGGACCACCTTTGGTGGAAAGGTAACAGCATTCCATGAGCCTTTTGCATTGTCATGCCAGCCACATGACCACAGAGACATCTTTGGACAGAGCTGGCTCTTTGGCTTTGAAACGGAGATGAGCACCGCCCCCTAGAGTCGGGAACGACTAGCACATATGTGCGAGGGGAACTGTTACCTTTACCTTTTAGACAATGTGGATTTATAATGCTGAATGCAATGTATTTAATAGAGACTGGATTTTCTTTTAACATAGTGAAATATTAAAACTGACATGGAATCTGATCTCCATTCCTCCCAGACACCTTCCCAAATGTGATACTGACCAGATGTGTTGGATTAGAGTGGCCATCATTTCCAACTCTACAAGGTGGAGAGTAACATTCAGGGTTGTCCCAGGTTCTCTATGGATGGACATGGTTCTAAGAAAACCTCTACCTAAGGTCTTGAAGAGTCATTGGGGGATTGGTTGCGTTCAAAGTTGCTCACTGAATATTCTTGTATTTTTCTTTTATTTGTGCAATTAAAACCTTTTTAGCATCTACTATAGCATCACACACTTGCAAATAAGGAGATTAGGAAGCAACCCCCAGCATTCTAATTCTTTGTTCTGGTCTCCTTCTTCCTTGTTTTCCACCTCTACTAGACCAGTGTTTCTCAACCTTGGAAAGTTGAAGTTTCAACTCCCGGGGTTCTTAAACTTGCCAACACTGTAGTAGAGAATTTGTTTGTAACAGTGCAGCTGCTCTGGCACATGTCAGAATCTCCAAGTCAGAGCTCTTGTTTTCCATCAGGCAGTCAGAAATGGTCCTGACCAAATCGGTCAGCTCCTGATATTTTGCTGGGTGATGGGCTGAGAAAGCTTTCCTGACCTCTCCAATCCTAGATCCTGAGCCTATTCCCAGGATCTCTGGACCGATAGCTGAAGTCTATGGAAAACACAAGCACAGGTCAAAACAGGCAGAGGAGGAGGAGGGGGGGGAGGAGGAGGAGGAGGAGGAGGAGGAGGAGGAGGAGGAGGAGGAGGAGGAGGAGACATTAAGCCCTGCTAACTCCCATCCCACAAAGGCTGACCCCATGGCACAGACCCACCTATCCGTCAAGAATGAACAGTTTCTCTTTATCTCTCTCTTCTTTCTCTCTCTCTTTCTTTCTTTCCTTTCTTTCTTCTTTCTTTCCTTTCTCTTTCTTTCCTCTTTCTTTCTTTCCTCTTTCCTTTTTCTTTCTTTCCTCTTTCTCTTTCCTTTTTCTTTCTTTCCCTTTCCCTTTCCCTTTCTCTTTCTTTCTTTCTCTTTCTTTCTTTCTCTTTCTTTCCTTTCTCTTTCTTTCTTTCCTCTTTCCTTTCTCTTTCTTTCCTCTTTCTCTTTCCTTTCTCTTTCTTTCCTTTTTCCTTTCTCTTTCTTTCTTTCTCTCTCTTTCTTTCTTCTCACCCTCTCTCATCTCAAGAATAAAGGCTTTGGACAAGCCCCGCCCTCCCCCTCCCCCTCCCCCTCCCCCTCCCGCAACCCACCAGGGACAGAAAATTGGAAGGAGAACCCAGCCCCTTCCCACCGCTGCCCCCAGCCTTCCACCTCGCAACTCGCAGTTTACGGGAACAAAGAACAGCGTACGGGAACCGAGCGAGAAGCAGCGTGGCAAGGCGGGCGGGCGGGACGGCGGACCAAAGGGAGAGAGTGAGGGTCTCCAGCCCTATCGATCACCGGGCGACTTTCGGCTGACACCCGGGCCGTGGTGCGGGGAAGCCCCAGCCGCCTCCTCCCGAGGGGATCTCCGGCTTTTTCGGGTCGAGTCCTCGCGCCAGATCGAAAGCACCTCCCTCCCTTCCTTCCTTCCTGCTGCGCCAATGCCCGGGATAGGGGCCGTGGGAGCTCGGTGCAGGCACCGCCCGAGAAGGCGCCCCAACCAGGCCAAGGGGAGCGGCCACCAGGCGGACGGCAGCGGGGAGACCGCCATGGACGCGGCCATCTGGATCTACCAGTTCCGCCTGATCGTGCTGGGCGATTCCACGGTGGGCAAGTCCTGCCTCTTGCATCGCTTCACCGAAGGCCGTTTCCCGGGCCCGATGCACTGCGATCCCACCGTCGGGGTGGATTTCTTCTCCCGCCTGGTGGAGATCGAGCCGGGCAAGAGGATCAAGCTGCAGCTGTGGGACACGGCGGGCCAGGAGAGGTTCAGGTACAGGCAGCCGATGCTGGCCCGCTCGGCGCTTCGGTTTCCCGCCCCACTTTTGCTTGGCATCGCCTTCCAAAAATCTCTCTCTGTGTGTGTGTCTCTCTCTCCCTCCCTCCCTCC
>WNWU01000016.1:427384-451595 GCA_012654045.1 Ptyas mucosa
CTTTGTTGCTCTTTGGGTGGCTAACAAAGGCTAAAAGCATTTGAAAACTTTTTTTTTTTAAATGCAGATAAATAGAACTAGGCAGTAATAAAAATTACAGCAGTAGAAGAGTAACAGACTGAAACAAAGCTGGAGAGGCTCCGACTTCTTTTTTTTTTTAAAATAAAACAAAAAAGTTTTATGGGGCTAGAACAAATTATAGGTCATCCATCATCTTGGATGTGTGAAGCACCAGTGAGGAAAAAAATGTATTTGAATACATGTAAAGAATCTTTTGCTCATCATTAAGCAATTGTGACCAATCATTCACAGATCCACAAGTCCATTTTTCTTTTCCTTCCTTGACATACACACTTCAGGTGTCCTCAATGTATGACCACAATTGGGATCAAAATTTCCCCTGCTAAGTAAGGCAGCTTTAGAGTGAGTCATGCCCGATTTTATGACTCATGGTTGTTAAGCAAATCATTGCAGCTGTTAAGTGAATCACATGGTCATTAAGCAAACCTGCCATTTTGCGGCTTGGGTCTCTCTTCCCCCGCAGGGTTAGGAGGGGGGAGGGGGTCCTAGTCCCAGCTTCACCTTCCGGTGAAGATGGCGCGACACCATTTGTCCAGCCATGCCAGTCCCAGGATGATCGCTTCGGGAATTTTTGGCGCCACCACGAATCGAATGAATTCCCAGCGGCAGCCCAATTCTAAATGCTCGGTGATCAGAGTGGCAGGTGTCCCCCCAATTAACGTCCCATCAACTTGTTCAAAGCATATTGGGTTAGCTGGGGTTGTGTCTGGACACCTAGCTTTTGACAGAGGGGGAGGCAGTGAGGGATATGGCTTCACCCAGGTCAGCTTCAGCAGGGGTGGTATCAGGGGTGAAATGTTCCTGGTTCGGACCAGATCGCCTGATGCGGTAGCGATGGCGGTGGATGATTCGGAGAACCGGTAGCAAAAATCCCTCCGCCCCCCCCCCCACCATGCACAGCTGAGCCGCACAGTCATCAGAGGCTTTTTTTTTTTACTTTTAAAAGCATTTTTTCTACAACCTCTTCCGACAAATAAATGCTTTTAAAAGTAAAAAAAAAAGGCCTCTGATGATCGTGCAGCTCAGCTGGGATCGTCAGAGGCTTTTCAAAGCATTTTTTTCTGCAACCTCTTGGCCGAAGAGGTGGTAAAAAAAATGCTTTGAAAAGCCTCTGACGATCCCAGCTGCATTGCCTGATCATCAGAGAGGCTTTTCAAAGCATTTTTTAAAAAGCCTCTCTGACGATCCCAGCTGAGTTGCCTGATCGGCAGAGGCTTTTCAAAACATTAGAAAAAATGCTTTGAAAAGTTTTTTTTTAAAAAAAGTTGGCCACGCCCATCCAGTCACATTACCCCACCAAGCCATGCCCACAGAACTGGTAGTAACAAATTTTACATTTCACCCCTGGGTGGTATTCAATTACCTTCGCTACTGGTTCGCAAATGTAAGCACACGTGCCACCTCTGTGCATGCACAGAGCCTTCCATGCATGCACAGAGCATCAAAAATGGGATGTGATGACATCCGGGCAGGTGGGCGGAGCCTCTCGCAGCCACCGCTACCAGTTCGCCCGAATTGGATAGAACCGGCTGAATACACCACTGAGCTTCAGGGTTGACGCCTGGCTTCCCCAATTGACTTTGCTTTGCTTGCCTGAGGCTGGTTGCAACTGGCGTTCAGGTGATCACAGGACATTGCAACCATTTTAAATACATGCCGGTTACCAAGTCCCTGAATTTTGATCATGTGACTGTGTGGAAAGCCGCAATGTAAGGAGTGATCATAAGTCATTTTTTTCAAAGTGTCCTTGTAACTTCAAATCATCACTAGTATTTTCTACTAATCCTTCCAGTGTATATCCTGACGTTAGAAGTATCACTGGAAATGAACATCATGGTTTAGGCCAGAGGTGGTATTCAGGAGGTTCTGACCAGTTCTGGAGAACCGGTAGGGGAAAATTTGAATAGTTCAGAGAACCGGTAAATGCCACGCCCCCATCTTGGCAGATTGGCCACTACCTCCCGAGTCCCAGCTGATCAGGAGGAAATGAGGATTTTTCCAGCAACCTTCCCCTGGAGTGGGGAGGGAATGGAGATTTTACCATACCTTCCCCTGCCACGCCCACCAAGCCATGCCACACCCACCAAGCCACGCCCACAGAACCAGTAGTAAAAAAAATTGAATCCCACCACAGGTTTAGGCTAGCGCTTTGTTTTGCAGCTTGTTAGAATCCTTATTTTTTTTTATAAAACTACTTTTTAAAAAACTGGTATAGAAGTGGGAGTAAGGAGCCTGAGATACAATGGATATTCTGAGATCTAATACATTTTTATTTAATATTTGCACATGGAGAAGTTGGGAAATTAGGCAAAAGGCTAGACTGAAAGTGTCTATCCAAAAGGCTATTTTTTTTTCTTAGAGGATGGTTTATTTATTCCATAATATTCATATTATTGCATATGATCTGGAGACACAGTTCCCCAGACTAGCTGGCACTCATATCCTAAATTACCATACCTTTGCACAAGAGGGCAAGCTGGACAAGACAACAGAATTGTCTGTTTTCACCTTAATTCTATCCAGCTCTACTGGCATCCATAGAAGGTGTGAGTGTGGTTTTGTTTTTGTTAGTTGCGAAGTCGTGTCCAACCCCCATGGACAAGGTTCCTCCAGGCCTCCCTGTCTTCTACCATCCTCTGGAATCCCTTTAAGCTCACGCTGACTTCTTCAGTGACTCCATCCAGCCACCTCATTCTCTGTCATCCCTTTCTTCTTTTGCCCTCAATCTTTCCCAGCATCCCTTGGAAGAAGAAGTAATAAAAAAAATTAGACTGTGCAGAAATGAATAGATTAACCTTGATGATTAAAGATAAGGAGGAATCAGAATATTTTAAAACATGGAATTATTTTTATAGTTGGTTGGAAAAGAGATATAAATGATTGATACTATAACTGTGTATAAATGATGACTATAATATTGATTTAGAAATGAAATGTTAGAATAGTTTGGATGAATGTGAAGATAGAAGAAACTCATGGAAGATGGAAAGAAGCCTAGAAGATAACACTGAGGCATCACAGGGAAGGGAGGACTGATGAATTAAATGTTTGTTTGACTTTAAAAATTTTTAAAAAATTATTATAAAAAAAAAGCTTTCCCAGTGTTAGGCTCTTCTCCAGTGAGTCCTTCCTTTTCATTAGGTGGCCAGAGTATTTGAGTTTCATCTTCAGGACCTGGCCTTCTAAAGAGCAGTCAGGGTTGATCTCCTCTAGGACTGACCGGTTTGAATGCCTTGCAGTCCAAAGGGACTCACAGGAGTCTTCTCCAGTACCATAGTTCAAAGGCCTCAATTCTTTGGTGCTCAGCCTTCCTTATGGTCCGACTTTCACAGCCATACATTGCAACTGGGAGAACCATAGCCTTGACTATACACACTTTTGTTGGCAGGGTGATGTCTCTGCTTTTTAGTATGCTGTCTAGATTTGCCATAGCTTTCCTCCCCAGGAACATAGGAGTCTAGGAGTGTGGCATTATTGCACATTTCAGCACTGATACAATTCAAGGCCAAACTTGGCATGTGTAAGGAAGGAACAGCGTATGCTTTTATTATTTTGAAAAAAGCAACACAATCCGGCAGATACTTATTGTCCCCCTTCCCTTCCCATTGCTTTTGAAATGTACACTTTAAAGTGAAATATTCCTGCTGAGCTTGTCTCTCCCTTTTAATTTCACAGGTCAATCACCCGTTCTTATTACCGGAATTCAGTAGGCGGCTTGCTGGTGTTTGATATCACAAACAGGTCTTCTTTTGAACACGTCTATGATTGGTTGGATGAAGCAAAAATGCATGTTCAGCCTTTCCAGATTATCTTCATCTTGGTGGGACACAAATGCGACTTGGAATCAGAGCGCCAGGTTACAAGACAGGAAGCTGAAGAATTAGCATCTGCCTGCGGCATGAAGTACATAGAAACATCTGCCAAGGAAGCCATAAACGTTGAAGAGTCATTCACTATTCTCACTAAGGACATATACGAACTTGTGAAAAAGGGAGAGATTTCAATACAGGATGGATGGGAAGGGGTGAAGAGTGGTTTCGTTCCAAATGTTGTACATTCCTCAGAGGAAGCTACCACACTGGGAGAGCAGTGCCCTTGCTAAAAAAAAATGTGCATGCCATACAACTTAACAAAGGGTTGGAGAATAAGGCAACCGTTTGCAAAAGATCATTTTAAAAGATGCATTAGAGCAGAAATAAGTGATCCGTGGCTTCTGAGATGCTTATCGCTCCTAAAATACTTACATGTGGCTTGCAGGATTCTATAAGGATCATAAGAATCAACAGTGTTTGCTTAAAAAGCAAAGCAAGCTTCTAATAGTTAATTATGGGAGTCAGCCAAGTGGGTGGAGGCAAAAGTGCAGTTTTTTTAAAAAAAGGAAAAATTCTTTTCCTGTTCTCGTCTTTTGCAACTTTTTGAAAGACGTATATAACTATTTTCTACAAGGCCGACTCAGGTTTAGTTATCATTTGTTGCTAACAAGTTTTTTTTCCCATACGTTGTAACTATGAATATTGTCAAGAAAAGTGAAGCATGGTCATCACGTGTCCTTCACAATCACCATGTGCATGAAATAGGATGTATTAATGATACAAATTCTCCATATATTTTTCACTGTGGACCTCAGGGGTACCCATTCATTTATCTATGGTTAACACCATAAAAGAAACTCCAGTCCAGGAGGGGACAACCCAGGGGTGAAATCTATTTACCTTCCCAACCGGTTCGGAAGTGCACGTGCCATTGCATCACATGCGCGTGCAGACCCTCTGCGCATGCGCAAACCCTTCTGTGCATGCACAGAGGGTAAAAAACAGGTTAGCGATGACCGGGTGGGTGGGCGGAGCCTTGCGCTGCCATCGCTACCGATTCTCCGAACCACTGGCCGCCATTGCTACCGATTCAGCCGAACCGGGAGCATTTCAACCCTGGGACAACCCTTTTGGGAAGGAAAGCACTGAACAACCTGGTGAGATTGGTGGTGGGGCAAGATACAGTAATTCATTCACATTCGCTTAGGTTGTCCCAAAGATGCTTTTTCAGGAGGCAAGTGGACTTTCTTGGGGTTGTTGGTTGTTGGCTTTTTTTGAAGACATTTCGGTTCTCATCCAAAGAAACTTCTTCAGCTCTGACAGGATAGTGGGGATAGTACTACTCAGGTGAACCTGAGGATACAGATAAATCTCCAAGGGCTTCAACGACCCTCTAAAACAGTGGGTCTCAACCTTCCTAATACCGCGACCCTTTAATACAGTTCCTCATGTTGTGGTGACCCCCAACCATAAAATTATTCCTAAGACCATTGAAAATATGTGTTTTTGGATGGTCTTAGGCAACCCCTGTGAAAGGGTCGTTCGACCCCCAAAGGGTCCCCGACCCACAGGTTGAGAACCACTGCTCTAAAAGGATGCAAATGACTAGCTGTCTGCAAAGAATATAAATCCTTCCATTCCCCACTATCCTATAAGATCCGAAGAAGCTTCTTGGATGAGAAGCAAAATATCTTCAAAAGAAAAAACAAGAAAGTCCAGTTGCCTCCTGAAAAAGCACCTTTGGAACAATCATGACCTGGATGACTCAGAATCTCTACAGACATTTGCTTGTGCTCTTATTCTTCCTCCAATTGTGAGAAGTATCTCACACCAAATGACTTTCCAAGGGATGGATGGAAAAACTTTTAACCATTTCACCAAATTGAAAGAAAATAAAATCTCACTCCAAGATTAAAGATCCCTCTGAAGATTATTCTGGGAAATAATGGTGGGATGGCCACATATTATCAGCATAATTAACTGAGGGCCCATTTCATCTCAATGGGATTGGTTTGTTCAACTCATTCCAACTGAAGAAACCTTCCTCAGATCTGTGCAGATTCTCAGTCATCCAGGTCAAGGTGCTTTTTTCTTCAAAAGGCAAGTGGCCTGTTTATTTTTTTCCTTGAGGAAGAAGAAGAAAATGTTTTGGTTCTCAGCAGAGAAGCAAAACATTTCCCCCATCAGAACTGATGAAGCTTCTTGGGTGAGAAGCGAAATGTTTTCTTCACTTTCTTCAAGGGGGAAAAAACAGTCCTTGCCTTTTGAAGAAAAAAGCATCTTTGAGAGTTCTTCAGATCCTGTCTGCCAAAGAATTTTGGCTGGCATGGTCTAAGAGGAGAGTCTTTTGAACTGTGCCTCCCCCCCCCACCCTTTGGAATATTGTCCTATCGGTCATCCCCCATGCTTTGGCCTTCCAGAAGACCCTTGTAACCTGACTCTGCTGGATGACCTGGGGCCCTGATAGGGATGCTCAATTATGGGGGTGCCTGGACAGGGTTAAAAGAAGGTCCCCACCCCCATGTCACCTAGCCTCTTGATTTTTTGTTTTTTTTTGGTCTTTATTTAATGTTTCTTAATTTGTAATTCTTTTGTATTATCTGTTTATTATGCTGTAAACCGCCCAGAGTCACTGCTGCAGTGAGATGGGTGGCATATATGTTTAATAAATAAATGAAATCAATAAATAATTGCAGCAAAACTGGAGGAGGAGGAGGAAGGACAATGTAAAAGTGGTAGTCATGATAGGAACATATACGAGATATCATAGAGCTAAAGTCAGTGGTGGGATTCAGCCACTTTGGGCCAGTTTGGGCAAACCAGTTGTTAAATTGCTGGCTCGCCCCGCCCCTTCCAGGAGTTCCAACGTGCCCCATTTTGGCTCCCAGGTAAGTGCAGGGAGGCCTACTAGACCCAAAATGGGACGGGGGGGCAGCACCCCCCTACGGCCCATTTTTTGCTCCCAGAGGGGTGTAGTAGGCCAAGTGCTGCCTGTCATACCCCATGGCCACCCCCAACCAGTCATTAGGGCAGAGAACTGGTTGTTAAATTATTTGAATCCCACCACTGATTAAGGTTGTCAAAATTTCATTAGATATCCTCTAGAGCAGGGGTCTCCAACCTTGGCAACTTTAAGACTTGTGGACTTCAACTCCCAGAATTCCTCAGCCAACTTTGCTGGCTGAGTCCACAAGTCTTAAAGTTGCCAAGGTTGGAGACCCCTGCTCTAGAGCAGAGTTCTTCAACCTTTCTGGCTGTGTGGATCCGGGGAGGGGTTGGTTCCACGTGAGCGGCGGGCAAGCGCGCGTGCAGCTCCATTTGCGTGAGCAGCAAGCAAGCACGTCTGCCACCTTCCCAGATGGAACACACACACACACACACACAGTCGGCCACTGCTTGCACAAGTGGGAATGCACAAGAGTGCACTTGTCAGCAACTTCAGTGGCTCAGTTCCAAACAGCTCACGACCCGGTAGTGGGTCACAGCCCGGGGTTGGTGTGTCCAATCTTGGCAACTTTAAGACTTGCAGACTTCAATATGGCTGGCTGGGGGATTCTGGGAACTTGAAGTCCAGAAGTCTTAAAGTTGTCAAGATTGGACACCCCTGCTCTAGAGAATCTGAAATAAAAGCTTTGGAGTGCCAACCAAGATTTGGAGGGAACTTAATATTATGATCCCTTGCCTTAAATTTGATGTCAGGTCTCCGACGAATGCTGTAATTAACTCATTAGCCTCGAGCCAAGTTTCAAAAGAAATCCAGTTATTTATTAGGAGCAACATGGCAGCTTTCCAAGTGTAGTCAACTCTGCTGCACGTAATTTACGGCTC
Source organism: Ptyas mucosa (assembly GCA_012654045.1). NCBI lineage: Eukaryota > Metazoa > Chordata > Lepidosauria > Squamata > Colubridae > Ptyas > Ptyas mucosa. Next base: position 435,106 of record WNWU01000016.1, read on the forward strand.
AACTAGGACCCTATTCCCCCTCCTCTCAGGCTGTGTCATAAATCACATTCTCCAACGAGGCACTTTCGCGGGTGGCTGCTGAACTGCTCCGACAGATCTTCCCCCTTTCTGCCTATGACAACTCGAGAGCAGACTAGAAATGCTTTGTGAGTTGACATTTGACATCTAACGAGAGCCAGGAAGCGTGTGTTTCCCATAGTATCCCCTGCCCTGGGGAACGCCTTTCCCTTTGAGATCTAACAGGATCCACTTTCTTAACCATAAAGAGGTAGCTTGACCCCAGGCACTATGATAGTAATAAATGAAAATAACTGATTGGTGATGAAATAAGGGAGAAATCCCCTCAACCAAGGCTGCCCCCTGTTGCACTCCACATTACTAAAGGGCTGCCTAATCCCACATTTTAAATTTTTTTTTGAAATAACATGAAACATGTAGGCCTAAAGAAGGTCCATGCTGCTCCAAATTCTTTCTTCCCCCCAGAATGCTGATTATAATGCAGGCTGCTACAACAAATTATGCTCCAGATGTATTGGAACCACAGCTTCCAAACACCAAGCCAGGATGGACAAATTGGGACACCCTCCTCGACTTCCAAAGCCTGTAAGCTCAAATGCCAAACCTTCTGTAGATTAACTGTATACTACAAAACTAGACATTTTATCAGTTGCTGCATATAAGGATTGGAGAAGCCAGTCCTTTATCTGACAGTGGCTCTTCTTCACCTACAGAACATGAGAGGTTGTTATGGGAGGATATTATTAGCCAAATACCCAACAAAGGTGTTTAAAGAGGAAACTGGACTTTCAGAGCTAAAGAAGCTTCTTGGATGAGAAGCAAAACATCTTCAAAGAAAAACAAGAAAGTCCAGTTGCCTTTTGGGGGTGGGGGGTGGGGAAGCACCTTTGGGATCCAACAAGCAATCATCTTAAATAAGTCAAAACCTGATAAGCAGTGAGCTATTTTCTACAATATTCTTGCTTATAAATGACTGCTTCTTAAGAGTTTATGTAAAACTGAAATGAACTATGAAACATGGGATTCCACTGAATTTCTGCTTTGGTTTACTTACCCTTATTTCTGAAAAGCAGTGACACCTGTTCCTTTCATTTAAATACTTGGTTACACCTTTCAAATTCTTCTGTCTATTAAAATCTTCCATATATTGAAGTGAAAAAAAAAGGACTGGTGCAGTGGCCTAGAGGTGGAGCTCTTGCCTCACAATCAGGAGGCTGTGAGTTCAATCCTAGGTAGAAGCAGATATTTCTTTCTCTCTGGGCACAATGAGAATATATCTGCTGAACAAAACTTTGCATTGGCGAAAGGAAGGGCATCCGGCCATTAAACACTCTGCTAGCTCCATTCAGTTGCCCAGACTCCACCCCACAAGGGATTATGGCATCATTAAAAGATGATGATGATTGAAGTGGGGGGGGGGAAATCCCTCTTCTCTCTCACACACACACATGCGCACACAGAGCTACATATGCATGGAGAAGGCATCAAGTTCCATCTCAAACATCTCCAGGAAACTGAATGAAGTTCAAATCCTGGTCACGTCACCAGCACATCGATGATGTTGCTTCTGTGGCAAGGTGACAGCAGCAGTCTGCTATTGCCTTCTTGTAGGAGAGTTTGACCTTGACCTAAGCTAGGTTCAAATAAAGGATTAGCTTCTGCAATCTGCAAATCCTAGCCCTGAGATTTCTCAGTGATCTTCTTCCAAGTACTAACCAGGTTCAGTCCTACTTAGCTTCCAAGACTACATGAAGTTAGGCATGGAAATCTTGTCCCAAACCTTGGATTGCTTCTCTTAGTTGGTCAGATGGATGAAGCATAAATCAGCATAAAGCATCTTCTTGTTCTTTGCAATGCTTATAATGCAATGCCATTCTGCACCATTCTGGATTTTTTTTTCAATTGCAATGCTTTGACATTGTTGAAATTACATATAGCAAAAAAAAAAAAAAAACCAAACCCCAAAAACTTGCCACCTTAGTACATATTTTTTATATTTCTTCTGTGACTCTTATTAACAATAAAATGTAATAAACAATCTCTTTCTGAATCTTTAAAGGTCTATGAAAGAAGTACTGTTAAAAACAAAACATTTTTCTTAATTGTCTTGCGTTATTCATAATTATACTCCATTTGACTTGGGTAGAAAATTGATTTTCCATTTTAACAGTGGTGCAAATAAAGCACCACATTTGCATAATGAGTAAAAACACAATCAAATATATAACCCTGCTTTCAGATATTTGTGAAAAAAAAGCCCCTAAATGGATAATGACCAATAAACCAGCCACACAATCATATTTTTGTTGCACAAACCAATAGGATACAAATAATGTTTACTGAGCACATAAAGATGACCACAAATCTCCATAATGGAAGATTTTTCAACTTAATGATAATATCTGTTTCCTAGATGTCTTTCTCCATTGGCCAATCTATTAATCTAGTTATGAATATTACCTGAATATTGACTTTTAGTGCAGTTGCAAGTAATTAACCAAAAGGTTTGCAGACTGGCAAGATAGCCATAGGAAGCCTGGGCTGATTGTTTTTTTTGCAGGGACAATAGCAAATCATTTCTGAAAAGTGATTACTTGCCAAGGAAAGTGAAAGGACTCACAAGGCAGTCTCTGAGAATCAGACAAGATTGAATGGAAGGTGTGGGGGGGGGGGGGCAAAGAGTTTAATAGGTAAAGGTTCCCCTCGCACATATGTGCTAGTCGTTCCCGACTCTAGGGGGCGGTGCTCATCTCCGTTTCAAAGCTGAAGTGCCAGCGCTGTCCGAAGACTTCTCCGTGGTCATGTGGGCCAACATGACTAAACGCCAAAGGCACACAGAATGCTGTTACTTTCCCACCAAAGGTGGTCCCTATTTTTCTACTTGCCTTTTTTACATTCTTTTGAACTGCTAGGTTGGCAGAAGCTGGGACAAGTAACAGGAGCTCACCCCGTTATGCAGCACTAGGGATTCAAACCGCTGAACTGCCAACCTTTCGATCAACAATCTCAGCGGCTTAGCCCCTGAGCCACCGAGTCCCTCTAAAGAGTTTGCAGACTGGCAATAAAAGATAGCTATAGGAAGCATCCATATATATATATATATATATATTTATTGACAATTTTAAATACAGAAATAAAATTAATACAAACGAAACTCAAAAAGTAATAAAGAATAAAAAAGTGCCAAGAAAGTAAAAGAAAAAAAGGAAAATGAAAGAGTGAAATAAAGAAAAGATGTGACCCCTAATCTTCCAAGCATGGTAATTCTTCTACCTCCTATAAAGTTACAAATGGATATCTCTGTCTTCATCCCATATCCTATACTTACCTATAAGCTGAGATGCTGACGTTTCCTTTCCATTGTATCATTTCCATGAAAATTTTATGAATATGGCACGAGGTGAGGCTAACAAGAAAACAAAAATCAAGCCTGACCAACTAAAATCCATTTCAAAGGGCCATTCTCATCAAGGATCATAAAGCAGGTTCACCATTATTTGTTCTTTTTATCCACATTTGTCACTAAACAAATCCAAATTTGAGGACTATCCATGGGAGATTTAAAAAAGGAGCTACGTGGCAAGTATAATCACTTGATTGAAGTCCCACTGCTTTTATATTATGTTCTGGGCTGGGCCTTTGATCAAGTGGCCACAGTCATCATCTTCTGCAGATGCCCTACTAAGTTTACAACTTGTATTGTTCACCCTTATGAACTCAAAACTCCACTCACTCAATCTGCACACACAGAGAAAATTATCTATCCAACTCAAAGTCTAGTTGCGTAGATCAAGTTTACATTAGAGAAGAACTGAGGGAGATCACCCACTGTGCAATGTTCTTCATTCTACGTTAAAGAATAGACTAGTCAAGAACATACAAGCCGTGACCAGTCTATCAAAGCTAAACCAATCCTCAGAATGCCTCTGTCACAGTCAGTTCACAAGGGAACCATCTCTTATTCCAGAAATGATATACTATTGTGAGAAGAGCATACTGCATTATTCTCAAAATCATAATTTCCCACATAAACTGAAATCTTTCTGAGCAAACCTTTTTGCTTTTTGTCCAGCTTTAGATGGAAATTTCATACTGTATCTTTCATGAATGCCAATTCACACAAATGCATGGAATAATGCTTATAAGCATATAATAGAGTCCTGGTGGCGCAGTGGACTAATTCACTGTTATTACGATCAGCTGCTTGCAATTACTGCAAGTTCAAATCCCACCAGGCTCAAGGTTGACTCAGCCTTCCATCCTTTCTAAGGTAGGTGAAATGAGGACCTACCTCATTTGTGGGGGCAATAAGCTGACTTTGTATAAATATACAAAAGTATGAAGGCTATTGCTTAACGTACTGTAAGCCACTCTGAGTCTCCGGAGAAGGGCGGCATATAAATCAAAATAAATAAAAAAAATAACAAAAATGGGATTATTGGTCTTACATCTTTTTGACCATATACTAGCCAGAACTGTACATTAATATACAAATATGAGTATTTATTTCTTACATGATTATACATAATTCAAATATCTGAACATAGGTAGAGTACAGTTAGTGAGCCAGATTGGCATGGTGGTTTATTTATCAAATTTAGAGAGCACACATGACACTCATGCAGCAACTCTGGTTAAGGGGTTTGACAATATGCATATGCACTTTTTGTCGGTGTGATGTATCTGCATTTTAATACTTTGGATAGGAAAATTAAGGCCCTGTTGTATAGGTACATAATGCTAAGCCATAACCTCATTGGAAAAGCCACTGCTGATAAGGTTCATAGATCACCATCACCAAAATCCAGATGACAGCTAAATGGCAATCACGTAGTGATCCTTTGGATTTTTTTGCAGTCCAGACGTGGTAGCCAGTACTGTAGCCCAAATCAGATTAATCGCTTACCATTACAAAAAGCCCAAATGGCAGCAATATTAAAATCCAAAACCTGGTTTTCTGCTGAATCTATCTCAACATGAGTGCCCATATAGCAATTTAATCCAAATTCTCAGAAAGCTAAAGAAGTCCTAATTTGGGGCTAGGTGGGGTGGCTTGCCACAAACACTACAGAACATGCAAGAAGACATATGAAACTGAAACAGCAACTCACCAGCCATGTTCTGATACCCTGTATTGCAATCCTGTCTCGGTGGTCAGTTCATAATTCCCTGCATTTGTTCACTAAGGTAAGCAGGCCATGCAGGCTTAAATTTATCAGGCGAGTGCAAGCACAAACTAGAACCAGTTTAGCACTTGGCCCACCAACCTAACTCAACCCAACCCAATCATCCAAACCAATCCAACCAAACCAAACCATCCAATGCAACCCAACCCAACCATCCAACCTAACTCAACCCAACCCACCAACCAACCCACCCACCCACCCACCTAACCACCAATCCAACCCAACCATCCAACTCAACCCAACCCAACCATCCCAACCAATCCAACCCAACCATCCAACTCAACCCAACCCAACCATCCCAACCAATCCAACCCAACCATCCAACCCAACCCAACTCACAAACCAACCAACCAACCAACCAACCCACCCACCAACCAATCCAACCCAACTATCCAACTCAGGGGTGAAATGCTCCCGACTGGATTGCCGGATGCTAGCAATGGCGGTGGGTGGTTCGGAGAACCCGTAGCAAAAATCCGTGCACCCCTCCACCATGCTCAGCTGAGTCGCACCATCAGAGGCTTTTTTTTTTAAAAAAGCATTTTTTCTACCTCTTCCGAGGAAAAAATGCTTTTAAAAGTAAAAAAAGAAAGCCTCTGATGATCGCGCTGCTCAGCTGGGATCGTCAGAGGCTTTTCAAAGCATTTTTTTCTGCAACCTCTTGGCCGAAGAGGTGGTAAAAAAAATGCTTTGAAAAGTCTCTGACGATCCCAGCTGAGTTTCCTGATCGCCAGAGGCTTTTCAAAGCATTAGAAAAAAAATGCTTTGAAAAGTTAAAAAAAAAAAGTTGGCCACGCCCACCCAATCACATTACCTCCACCACCACCACCAAGCCACGCCCACAGAACCGATAGTAACACATTTTACATTTCACCCCTGATCCAACTCAACCCACCAACCAACCAACCATAGAGGGAACATTTCTTCCCGGGTTCCTCCCAAGGAAAAGAAAGAATGGCCTCCGCTCGGTAGATGGCGCTATGGGTCGGAGCCGCAGCACTCTCTCTCTCCTCCGGATTTGGACTTTCCTCGGCACCGCATCATGCGGGCTTGGCCGGCCCCTCGCGAGGAGCCGGAACGCCGCTGCCGCTATTCCAGCCGCCGGAGCCCTGAATCCCGCGGGGCCGCCGTCGCCATGAGGCGCTGAGAGCCACGGCCCGCAGGAAAGCCCGCGCCGCCGCCCCCGCCTCCCAGCAAGCAGTCAAGCCGAGAGTCGAACCTCGCCTGGCCGCGCGTTCGCTCGCTCCCTCCCTCCCTCTCTCGCCCGCGGCCCCGTCCGAGACCATGTAAACCGGAGACCGGCTAAAGCCCGAAGGCCGGCCCCGAAGAGCGGGGAGGGCGCCGGAGCTGCTGGCTCGGGAAGGCCCCGCCGTGCTCCGGAGCGCGCGTGGGTTGGGGGGGAAGAACATGGCGGCGTCTAATCTCTTAAAGGTGAGGAGGGAGGGAGGCGGGCAACCCCTCGCCCGGCTTGGCCCGTCCGACCCCTAGCTCCAGTCCCGGGCCTGGAGGAGCTCCGGAGGGGAGGGAAGGGAAGGGAGGGCTGCCGGGAAATGGAGGAGTGACGGAGAGAGTCCTAATCTGTGGGGCTGGAAGGACGGACGTTGAGGGGAGGGGGGTGTTGTATTCGTGACCCGCACTAAAGGCTTGTAACTTCCGCGCTCCTGTAAAGTGAACAACCTCCGTTGTTCACCTCAACAACCTCAAGCCAGAAGCGGTAAAACATTCTCCCCCCCTCTTTTTTAGCCAACCGTGTCCGAAGAAGAGTGACACCCCCCCCCCAGATCTTAGAGATCGGACAACCCCCCCCCCCCGCCGCCGTGTAGGAGAGTGAGAAAGAGAGTGAGGGTCCCGGTTCATGTAACGACCCCGAGATTGCCTGAATGGACTCGGTTACATCACCATTATAAACCAGCTAAGTTGGCTTGGGGTTTGTGTACATCATCTTAATAATAACGCAAATTAGCCGCCTAGAATTTCACCCGGTGTCTTGTCTGCGCTCAACCCCTGTAATAATGGTTTATGGATGAGAGTGCTATTATTATTAGTCTTTTTAGTCTAGATTATTAGTCTAGACCAGTGTTTCTCAACCTTGGAAGCTTGAAGATGGGTGGACTTCAACTCCCAGAATCCCCCAGCCAGGGCTGTGGTGGTGAAAACAGGAGGCATGAGTTTTAGCTGTGTTTGTGTATATATGTATGTGTGTGTGTGTATAATACACACACACACAAAAAAAACATACATAAATATAGAGGGGTGTATATATGTGTGTGTGTGTGTGTGTGTATGATGAGAGCTAAATAGCTTGAAATAGATCTATACTAGTCTCCCTTTATTTGTTTATCAGCAAATATAAATTTGGTATAAAATGGTTTGTCCTGAATGCGACTGCTTGAGGGCTCCTGGATTGGAGCTGAAAGGCGAAAGGGAAGCAAGATGCTCCCTCCAATATTGGGGTAGACCAGGTGCTTCTACAAAAAATACTTAATATACATACATACGTACATGCACACACATATATGTACACACATACACATATACATACACACATAACTAAAACTCATCATTCCTCCTGTTTTCAGCACCACAATTATGCGAGGTGGGTTGGGCTGAAGAGGGAGGGTGATTGGCCCAAAGGGGGGAGAGAAGCATGGTTGTGTTGACTGTGTTGTGTGAATGCAAATATGAATGACAATATGTTCTGAGGGGCTTTGGTTGGTATTTCGTGGATCAGATTGTCTTCTGCTTGGTTATCCTTAACTGCAGACAGTGGTCTGCTTGAAAATCAACTTTGACTTATCACTTTATCAAAACAAAAAACCCAAAGCCGTTTGTTTCCATACTGCATTTTCCTGCTCTGAAAAGTTTAATGAAATTATTTACTTGATAATGTGCTCTTACGTTTCAAATATTAAATATTTTTATACTTTATTAAATAACCATAGAATAAAAATATAGTTATAGGCCTAGAGGGGAACAATAACATGTAAGGAAGGAAAGAGAGGACATTTGTGTGTGAATATATGTTTCAAAGTATCTAGAAATAAATTTATTGAGAATAAAGATAAGGAGATTTCTAGTACAGATATTTTTTGTCAATATTGAGCATGGCTAGTAGCTTAAATTTAATGTTCTTCAAAATTGGGAACATACTTGAAATGTTTCCTATCTATGCTTTAACAGATCTTCACTTAATTTAATGTGTTTGTATATTGTGTTCAATGATTTGACAGTAATATACTTCCATTAATCAAGCCTTTCTTGCTCATAATAATTGAATAATTTATTTCATAAAAGTAGGCATATGTAACCACTTACATATGTGCAAATAAAAATGTACAGGAACTAAATGTTTTAAAATAATTAGTAATAGAGAAAACTACATTATGCTTCTATTCTATTCTACTTTATGCTACTATTTGCTTCATCTAGCTCATTAGTCTGCACTTCAATGTAGAATTCTCTGAGCAGTTCACACAATACTGTAAAGTTAAAATTTGGTGGGCTAGTTTATGGGTCAGTCTGCAGAAGACATTGCCTAGCCTTGCTATAAATTGATGAATGTAATATAACGTTAAATTTTAGAGCTAGAGCAAGTACTTATGAAAGTTTCCTAATATATTTTTAAACTAATAATACAAGGCCATAATAAAGGTAGACAATTATAATATGATTTTAATGAAAATTGTATGACAATTTTAGATGTTCAGGAATATCATGGATAATCACAATATTCTTTTCTCGTGGAACGAACATGTAAGTTTTTAGTATCTTGATCCATATTAATTGTATACAAAGCTGCTGGGGAAGGTCATCTGATGTTTTGGGGTATGATATCCTCATGCTGTTGACATCCACCTTCAAATATACTGTGAGCTGTAAGGAAGATGCTGACAATGTTTTATCCTGATTCCTAGAGGCCACAAGAATTTGAATCAGACAAAACAGGCTGAAGTTGAACCCAAATAAAATGAAGTTGCTGCATGTACATCAGGATTCTCTGTCAATACCAGTATTATCCCTACCAGTGAAGAAGCTTGTAATTTTAGGAGGCCCTTCAGGACTCCATTTTCTCCCTGAGCAGCAGATGTAACTTGCTAGAGGGCCCCTTGCCATACAACTCAACAACTCAAACTGCAACAGTTTCAGAATGCAGCAGCTGACTATCTACCTGGTTCTGAACATTGGGAGCCTATAACACTGATTATATTCTGGCTGCCAATTGGTTTTCAGGTATATTTAAGGTGCTGTACCAAGCCCTTCATGGTTTGGTACCTAGCTATTTAGACCAGAGGTGTCAAACTCATGTCACGGCAGTGTCACGTGACATACTGGGACTTTCCCCCCCTTCGCTAAACCGGGTGTGGGCGTGGCCAGCACACGTGACGCATCCAGCCCAGGAGTTTGACAGCCCTGATTTAGAGGAACTCCTGCTCAGTTACCCTATCCGCTAGATCTTGAAGGAAGAACATATTTGTAACCCACACTTCTGAGAGATGAGGGGTCCTAAAGTTAGAAGGAGTTGTACTTTCTGTGGTAGTGTTGGTGCTCTGAAAGGTCTTTCTCTGAAGATTCAAATCTCCCTCCCCTTGCTGGTTTTTAGGAAAAGACTAAAAACGATTACTTCTATTAATAAGCATTTCTCTATCTTTTATTTTCTGTTTTTACTTGCTAGTCTGTCTTTATGTTGGGTGCTTTATGATGTTTGTGTTTTCTTATCCTGTATTCTCTGTAAGTCACAAAAAGTCTTTAGATTATGATGGAATATAACTTTGCTGAATAAATATCATAAGATTTATATCCTATTTCAATATTACCATTTTTACTGTATAAATAATAGATACAAATTGTATGAAATGGTGGCTGTATGGAACTACATTTGTTTTAAAATTATTCACTGATATTTCCAGCCTTAAAAAGGAATTTATATAAATGCTAGAGGGGCAGAAATTGTTATTTTTAATTACTCTGTTTCCCCCAAAATAAGACATCCCCTGATAATGAGCCCAATCGGGCTTTTGAGCTCATGACAATAAGGCCAAGTGCTTATTTCAGGGTTCAAAAAAATATAAGACAGGGTCTTATTTTCAGGGAAACACGGTATTAAATAAATTTGAGATTTATTTAAAAAATGAGAATCTCAGAAATAGGTAAAAAGCAGTAATAAGACATAGTATATAATGATACTAAAGTCGAATGTTAAAAAGGATCCATACAAAAATTTCCTTTTCATTTTTGGACCTTATGAATATTTAAATATATATGAGACTAATTTGTCCATTGAAGGTTAGCCACCTAAAAATTCAATCAGTATTTTTCAATCAAGGTCTGCTGAGCCTGTTTGCTATTTTATTTGTAAATAAACAGCATACATTCATATGGCTCTTATTATATTATTGTCCTGTTCATATTCTTGTAAATCTAATCTGATGTATGATGAATCTTAATGAAATGCATTAGTTTCCCTTTATAGTGTTTATGACTAGAATGGATGTGCTTGGAAATACCAATGTTATGCAGCTTGGCTATCTCTGTAAATATTGCATGGTTCTCGCTTTTAATCTGGTGGGAGGAGAACCAAATGGATTTTGAGAATTTAACTTGATAATATTCCAGATTATATGGAAATAAAAGCCTACCCATAGCTGCTTCTTCTAGGTTTCTGAATGTCTTAGTCCTGGCTTGCTTAATAAATCTATTAAAATGTAAATGTGTGCAAAGTAAAATTAATACCATTCTTGGCACGTATCCAGCTGGTAGAAGGATCCTAAACCACCAATTCTTATGCTTATACAAGAAGCAACATGAATTATGGTTCTCAATAGATATATTAAGGTTCATACATCGTTTTGGGCCATAACGTACTTAACCATGGTTTTAGAACAACTTACTTTTGACATGATTTATACAATATATTAAGCCAAAGTTAAAAGAAGTTATGCTATGGTTTAATGCAGCTTGCAGGATAACTGCTTTAGGTGTTGGGGAGAGTTTTAGGTGAGCAGGCCTCCCTAACATTGGTTTTATGGATTAACTTTCATGCATTAATCCTCGTGCATTGTGATTCAAAATGGCCTACACTGTTATTAAAAGTGGCTTTTAGAAATAATCATGTTGAATTATCTGAATTTACAGATTTTGTTAGCTATACATAACTAAGCCTAGAAGTGCCAAACATTGGAGTAGTTTCCCACTTTGTTCAATAAGAAATATATCAAAGACATATTTCGATCAGTATTTCGCTATAAGACATAAGCCCCTCCCAGGCAATATTTATTTTACGGCTTTTTTAATATTGTCTTTTTGCAAGGCTTTTATTTTGTTTCTACAGTGAACAGCCCGATTTGTTGGATCAAACCAATTGGTTTATCTAGCGTGATTAGTGAAAAAAAAGTTGGCTGCTGGTACTAATTAAGTCTTCTTTCTGCAAGGAATGTTGAGTTCATCACCACCACCCCTTCCTCCTCAGTCTGTTGAAGAAAGAGCTCTTATCCCAGCTACTGTCCTGTCTTTTCCTTCCTTCATCTCCTCCTCCTCCTTCATATTTTCTCCACCAATTGTTTTTCGTACCCTTCTTTCTGTGAAGGAAGCAGAGGGGGAGGAGTGTATCTCTCTCTCTGTGAGTAAAATCATATCATCATTGGGTTTGGTTAAAATTAAAGTATAAGAGTGTAAATTAAAATATAATATTCTTATGGCTAACATGCATGAGCTGCATTTTTATAAATATTTTTTTTTTAGAATAAAATCCTTAGTGGACTCAACAGGCACATGCTATGACATATTTTCCCCCCCCTTTTGTGCAGCTTCATGCAGGTGGTACTACTGGAATATCACTTGTCCCAGTTTCTTTGTAGCTGTATTATCTATACAACCCTTTGTTTCTTTGCTTTATTTGTATGTCCAGTGGGTCCTGCAAACTAAACAGCTGTTGTACTCCTCCTGCCATCCAAGTTTCCTAACTTCCAAGATTTAAAAGGGAGAAGAAAGCGAGCAGAAACATGTTTCTAAATTGGGCTGATACAAATTCCTTGATTATAGCATCTCTTCTTATCTCCTTGCAGTAGAGCTACACTAGTGAAACAACTTTCAATTGCCAAGTTAGCCCAGTGTGCTAAGGCATTAGGAAACCTGTTTAATGTCTTATGTGAACTCAGTTATTTTGGTTAGTAGACTTTGGATTATAACTTAAGCATGTTTTATGAACTCATCCAATTGCGATTATTCAGTAAAACTGTAGTAAACTATATTATTAGTGTGAAATGTTGAACTGATCATGCTGTGAAAAGACCACATTTGTAGTGCACATTGTAGTTATATTCAATGATCTTTGGAATTATTTTTCACGTCCATTCATGCTCTAGGGTCACAGAATAATCTATTTCTAGAAATATGTGCATCCTCCCTGTAATGTAGTAAACTTTTTCTTGAGAGCTAAAAATCTCAAGTATTAGTAAAGTTCTCAGGGATAATGACAACATAACATGGCTATATAAGGGAAATAGCATAACATGTATAAAATCTTCCATTATATTAATTCAGCTAAATACTAGTCTTAGTGTTTATATTATCTGCCGGTAGTACTCAAAATATGGTAGCATTTCTTCTTAAGCTTTGTGACAGTTTATGACTGATTATCTTCAATTCAACTATTGATCTTTAATTAGCAGTCAAGTATCTTATTTGCTAATGTCTCTTTTCTTGAAAAAGATTTCAAGTTGAGCAATGAGCTTCAGAATCAGGTATTCAGAATCAGGTATCAGGAATATGCTGAAATCAAGTGAAGAAAGAAAGGCAGGGTTTATAAAAGTACTTCATAAAGAGAATAGTGGAAACCTTACTTATTAAGATAGAAAACTTGTGGGCTTTCTTTTTGTTAACGTACAATGGAACAAGTTGGTGGAAATTTGTTATATAGGTACAGTAGTGTTTACCTGCCACAGGTTGCTTAACTGTAGTTTACTTAATAGTTTATAATGGCTTTGTGTAAACATCTGCAAAGGTAAAAGGGGTCGAGCAATAAAACATTCTATCATTATAACCCCAGTCAAAAGTGCTGACAAAATAGCAAGGGATTTGTTCTTCTAAATTTTGTAAAATTAATAGATTTCAGGAAGATGCTTTGATAGTCTTATCTTAGATACTTGTTTATGTATTTATTTGTTAAATACATTTCTATGGCCGCCCAACTCACATGCTGACTCTCAACAGCATTAAGACGAGAATAATTCAGAAACTGTGTCCAGTGCTTAATTTGAATGTTCCTGGTGGAGCTTCTCTGTCACATTGAAGGAGTTATCATGATGCTAATAGGTTGTAGAGAGGTAGCATTCTTGACATGATCGTATGTTACTTTTGAAGGAGTATTTGTGGGACAGAATCAGATAAAAGACCAAGGATAATCATATATGTAGAAGAAAACTCATAAATACAATAAGTGTAACTTGTCATTATTATATCTGAACATCTTACTTTTGTGTGTTTCTTTAATTATGAATTTCTTTTGACATTTTTCTTAAATTGAAGTTTGGTTTTTTTAAGTAAGAAAAACAAGTAAAGAAAAACATAGGAGCAAATGGTTAGAACTATACAGCAGGTTCCATATTATTAGAGGCAGGTCTGTAATGAAATGGTAATAATATTTGATATCACTGGTTATTTTTATATAATTATGTACTATTTTTGAATCTACTGGGAAAATTTCAATAGAGTAGCATCCTCTTGCAGCAATTATTACTCTTTTCTGTCTTTGAGCAGCTCGAAGTATCAATACATAAACATCATTGCTGTCAGCTATATAAAATGTATTTTCCTTTTCACAGTACATTTTAATATGGAGATAGCAGTTTTTCAGATGCATAGATTACATTGAGAGCAATGCGACATTATGTACTTTTGTGCTTATATTGATCCAGAATCATTGATTGCAAAACACTGCTGATATGTATATTGGGTTCATATAAAAATGGTAGATTCCTAGTACTGTACTTTGTAGTATAGACTGTTATCTAGTCATGAAGATTACAATGGTATTTTAAGTCTATTTGTTTCTATTATCAGTGTTTCATTATGATTTAATAATATGTCCCCTGGATAATCCAATTTTACATAATTGGTGAATCATGAAGAAATGGGAACTAATTTTCTTACATGATATTTTTAAACAATGGCACATTTATCATATTTGAAATATGAAGCTGTTTATTGTTATTCATGTGTTTCATGATATTTATTGTTACTCATGTGTTTCACACACACACACACACACACACACACACACACACACACTATACATGCTTGTTTGGAAACAAGTCCCACTGGGAAAGCTTCTGAATATGGTTGAGGTGTAACATTCACTTCTATGCAACTAAAATCTCTTTCTTTGTCTCTCTCTCTTTGAAGAATAAAGGATCTCTTCAGTTTGAAGACAAATGGGATTTTATGCGCCCAATTGTTCTGAAGCTTTTACGGCAGGAATCTGTTACTAAACAACAATGGTTTGATCTATTTTCGTAAGTAACTTCTGAAATGTCTATTTCTTGGAATAGAAAAATATTTATTTATTATTTATTTGTTCTGCAGTGTCTTATCAGAGCAGTTGTTCAAAGGAAGGCACTGTGATGGATTTGTCATGGGAATTTGCTTTAAATACTTCTGTGCTGACTGTGCTGTTGAAGATCTTGCATTTACAATCAAAGCAATTAAAATGAGGCATCATATAATAAAAGGCATAATCTAAGAAAAAAAGGACAGCCTTTTAACATATAAGATATTAACTTTTGTATGTTTAGCTTCAATTGTCATAAGAACTTTGGTTTTGGCTGCTTGGGTTTATTTTTTATTTATATTTTATCTCATAAAATATAAGAATCTGATTGCTTCTTTAATTAATCGATCTTTCAAGTATTAATAGTGAATTTACATATTCATTTATTCTAACGTGTATTAAATTTCAAAAAGATAATATTGTTTTCTCCTTTCCCCTACCTTTAGTTATGATCAGCATAGTATTGTTGGCATTTCATTTAGTTAGGTTTTTTGGGGGGATCTGTGCATTTTGGTGCCTACACATGAGCAATTTATTATACAACATGTAAAATAAATTGAGAAGTTATTTTAACTTGATTTGAATTTACATGTTTTCTAGAGATGTCCATGGAGTTTGTTTGTGGGATGATAAAGGCCCAGCAAAAATACATCAGGCCTTGAAAGAAGATATCCTTGATTTTATTAAGCAAGCACAAGCGGTAAATTAAACATAATTAACAAGTATTTTTTAACAATATGATATTTTTGTTAGATTTTACATCCACCTTTGATTTAAGAACTCAAACACCTCACTCAAATGCCTCTTGATAGGATACTGTGTATTATGCACACAAAAAACTCAGTAGTGTAACATCTAAACTGTAGTTTAGACTCAAACCAGGTTAGTCACTGTAAAATCAGTATAAATGTTTGTCTTGATTAATCTGTGCTCAATAAAAATAACAGGAGTTAAGTATGGATAGTTTAATTTATACATGTATACTTAAATTAGTTTCTGTATGTATTTCATATAAATATCAAACATATTATACTGCCATCACCCTATACATGTTTGCTTGAGTCTAAGCTTCCAAAATACAATTAAGACTAACCTCTGAACTGAACATTCTGATCATGCTATATGTGTGTTTTGCATGGGAAATTGTGTGCCTCTATTTTTCAGAAGAGCTCTTGATAATGCTTCTATGTCAATAAAACCTCATTTTAAAACTCAAGTATTACAGAACCACATTTTATATTGTTTCTTCTTCATTTATATTCAGCAGCTCATTTGATATCCATTCTCAGTTCATTTATGTTACCTGTTTAGAAAGCAATCTGTGAAAACATCATATTATTAAAGTCATTTCGATTGGTTAAAGCTATAATTTTTTATTCAGAAGCATTGGGAGTAAATACAGCTAAGCATCAAAAATTCTCAGAACACTTCCAAATAAGCATGCCTAGTTGTCAGTTGTGCCATACAGAACATGATTCAGAGTTTTGAATACTTTTCAGTTTATTACTTCAGTGGCTTGATAATTTCTAAGGCTTAGGCGTAGGAAGCTGGCATATTAAGCTCTCTTTCATCTTCTTGATGTTTTGCTTTAGCAGTTGTTTCCTTAATTTCAGGCGCATTTTCTAAAAATATATGTCATTGTGTTGATGTGTGTGTGTGTGTGTGTGTGTATGTATGTATATATATATATATATATATATATATATATATATATTTCACATTAACCAGGTTCTACCTACGTA